>PVJO010001018.1:0-193002 GCA_004026905.1 Hystrix cristata
TATGGAGTCATTTTTAAAATAAGGTAGGGAAAATATAAGTTACAAATGAAAGTTACTGTAATTTTATTTTTAAAATATAACTATATAATTATTCCCTTGGTCTCTATGGTTTCTGATGTTAGCTGTCGATCTAAAATTCCTTTTTACGAGATGAGTTGCCTCTCTTTCACCATGTTACAGATTTTATCACTATCTTTGATTTTTAGCAGTTCATTATAGTGGGTTTCAGTATTGATCTCTTTGAATTGATCTTTCTCGGAGTTCACTGAACCTCTTAAATATACATATCATTTCGGTCAAATGTGGGAAGTCAGGGCCATCATTTGTTGGAATATTCTCTGTCCTTTCATCCATTGTCCCTCTGGCAGTTTTATTATTCTATGCATGCTGCTTTTTTGGATGGTCTTCTACAAGTTCCTTTGGGTCTGTTCATTATCTTCAATCATTTTCTTTTTTTCATCACACTGGATAACCTCAAGTAACTTTTCTTCAGGCTTGAGATCTCTTTCTGCTGTTGCTCACATCTGCTGTTAGGCTCGTCTAGTGAAGTTTTCGTTTCAATTTTTGTACATTTCAACTCCAGAATTGCTATTGGGTTCACTTTTATCATTTCTAGCTTCTCACTGATACTTTCTATTTGGTATGACAGAATTCTCAGGTTTTCCTTTCGTTTGTTAAGATTCTATTAATCCTGGAACATACATGAAATAGTTGACCTAAATTCTTTGGTGGTACAATTTTTTTTTTTTTTCAGGAACAGAATCTACTGATTGTTTTTCTCTTATGTACAGGCCATTTTTTCTTGGTTCTTTGCATGCTTCGGTTTTTTTTTTTTTTTTGGTTAAAAAGATGGACATTTTGATATTATATCGGGGGAAGATTGGAAATTACATTACTCATCCTCCTTAGGATTTGCTGTTGCTACTTGTTTATTTAGTTAACTATTTGTTTTCTGAACTAATTTTTAAAATCTGTAGGTTTTGATGTTTGTGGCCATCAAAGTCTTTCGTAAGTCACCCAGTGACTAGATAGACAGAAATTTCTTTACATTTCTAGAACAAAAACTGAGCAGTCTTGAAGATGGGTTTCTTGCTCTGAGTGCTTAGATGGTCTCCAATTCTGCCTTAATGTTCAGTCCCTGCTTGTGCAGATCCTGAAAGTCTGTCTGATGTAAGGGGTTAGGACCGTCTCAAGTCTACCCGACTGTACACCAGCCCTGCACATGAATTTAGGCTTCCACAGGAATGTTTCAGGGTTTTACAGAGTCCATCTTTTCCAAAACATGTAATATTTGAGTCTTTCCTCCCTTGCTATGCTGCTTCTCTCTCCTCACTCTTCCCGACACTATTAGCCATTATTTCAGGAAGAAAATACTAATACTTTCCTGTATGTGTTTTCCACAGATATGTTTTTTTTTTTTTTTTTTTTTTTCTTTTTTCTTTTTGTGGTGCCGGGGATCGAACTCAGGCCCTTGTGCTTGCAAGGCAAGCACTCTAATCACTGAGCTAAATCCCCAGCCCCACAGATATGTTTTGGATGGCTTTGGCACTGGGCAGGTTCCAACTAAAATGAGGAAAAACCAGCTTTGGAGCTAGACATAATTTTACTAATCAGAAAGACGAAAGGACAAATCTTTGTAAGCACTATCAGTTCCTTGGACACTGAAACCCAGAATGCACAGTGATATTTTCAAAGCTGTTGAGCTGGGGTCAGAGGGTGAACAGGAACAGGATGAGTTAAAATACTACAAAGCCTGCTGTTCACATAGAGACTCTTGAGTTGAATAAATACATATTTCATGAATTGTTGCAAACTTTTGGTTCATTTCCAGATTTCCTAGTTGGTTCTAATAATTTTTACGAATTTTTCAGCTCCATTTCTTAGGGGCAAAATTTGGTATTCCTCAACCCCCCGCATGTGTGTTGGTATCACTTCATGGCTTTTCTTATCTGTTCTTGTACATTGTTTACTTCTTCTACTGGAGTCTTATCATATTAATCATAGTAATTTAAAATTTCTTGTCAGATAATGCCAACATCTGTGCATATCTGAGTTTGATTCTGTTATTTGCTTTGTTTCTTCAGACTGTATTTTTCTTTGCCTTTTAATATGCTCTTAATTTTTTGTTGAAAGATAGATATGTTCCATAATCTAACAGGAACTGAAAGAACCAGACTTTTAGTGTGAGGATTTATTGTAATACTGTTAGGCATTGGGCTGTGCTTAATATTTGCTGTAGCCAAAAATTTGCTGGTACCAGAATCTTCATTCTCTAGAGTCCTTATCCATTTTCTTTGTTGACTTCGGGGTTCTCTAAGTGCTTCTCAAGGCAGTTCGTGTTTTGCCACTCTTTAGCTGTAATCCACTGCTATTCTATAGCGTCCTTTGACGCGGCATTGAAAAATATGGGAGGGGAAGCGTTCTATAATCTCATGATTAAGTCTTGGGCTTAGTGAGCATTGGTGTTGAATATTGACTTTCATAAATATTTTTCCAGTGGTGTGACTTTTTTACCTCAGGGGAGATAGGAAGTCTGGGAGGATGACCTTTCATAAGCTGAGAGGAGGTTTGGTAAAGTCCTAAAGCATTTCCCTGGAGTCTACAGAATGCTCTTGCATATTTCACAATGTCTAATCCTTCCTTCTCTTTTCTGAGCCATGAGAGGATGTTTCTTTGACCTTCACTGTGAGAATCTAGTGAGACTTAAGGGGTCAGAGCTTCTAAGGATGACACACAGAGGTTTTTGCCTTTGATGTTTGCCTATGGACAGCATCCAGTGATTCTTTAAAATGACCATTACAGTGTATCTATCAGCTTATATTTTCTATTCCAAAAGTAAATCTTGTCTTTGATCCCATTTTCTTTTCTTTCCAGATTTATGGATTTTGGGCAATTTATCACACTCAGTTCACTGATGGGTTCAAGAAAAGTCATTAATTTTGACCTTACTTAGGATTTTCTTGTTGTAATGGCACAGTGATAATGTTTAACCCCTTTACATGTCAGAACTGAAAACAAAATTCTGTATGTTTAATTTTCAGCAGTGTGTGTGTGTGTGTGTGTGTGTGTGTGTGTGTGTCTGTATTTGGACTGTTTCAATTGTTTTAACTTCAGGCCCACTAATCTTTTCTTCTTTAATATCTCACACAAAGTGAAGGCATCCTATAAAATTTAAATACATGCTGTTGTGTTTTACAGCTTTAGACTGTCTATCTGGATGTTTTTTAAAAATAACTTAGCTATCCTCTCATTATATTAGAGTTTTTGTTTAAATCCTTGAGCCTATTTAGGGTATTTATAATTGACATTTTGAAGTCATTTTCTGTCATATCTATTATCTAGATGATGTTTTAATTGGTGGATTTTCCTTGTGACTGTGGATCACAGTGCATGCTGGGATTTTGCACAGCAGTTACATTAATTGCTGATCAGTCATTTTTTTCAGGGTTTTTTTTTGTTTTTTTGTTTTCTTTTGCTGCTTAGAAGCCTTCCTTGTGAGCTTTGTTGGAGGATGTGTAGAGTAATTTTTACACTAAGCCTGGTTTAGTCAATATTAGGAGATGAATCTGTTATCTCTGCTGATTGCCTCTAATTTCAACAAGATCATACAACTCTGCCTAATTCTGGCAGGTTCCATTTATACATCTGCAACTATTTTTTGTTTTTCTTGTTTGGCTTCAACAGATATGTACTTCCTTTCAAAAGTGCTGCATTATATTCTCTTGAAGATTCAATTAACTTCCTATACAAACTACTAGAGCCCCTTTTCTCTGAAACTCCCTGCTATCTAATCCTTCCACAGAGGCACAGCTGATTTAGCTTCCCCAAACTCCAACTGGTATCTCCTCGAGGTATCCACTCTCTGCAGGATTTCTTCCTTTCTGTGTCCTTTCCTAAAACTGACTTAAAGTAGGAAGTTGGGGCAATTGTAAGGTACACAATTTCTTTCTCCTCACTTAGGAATTATTGTCCTGCACTGCTTCTTGTCCAAATGTATGAAGGCAACTATTTCTTATACTTGGTCAAGTTTCCCAATTGTTTGTGCCAGGAGGACAAGTTTCATACCAATTATTTCTTCAGAGTCAGAAGCAAAGGTTCTGAGCTATATTGCACACTAGTTTATATTTCATAATATAAACTGCTACAATTTATTAGACATTATGTAAAGAGAAGGTAACCTTAAATCTACTAAGATGCATTTATTAAGTTCTGGGGAAATTTATTTTCCCAATTCTTAGTCAGTTTTAATTTTAAAATTGATTTCTTTACTTTGGATTGTAGGATTATGTGCACATTCACTGATCAATACTTTTTTTTAATTATTCTGTTACTTGGCAGTGGATCGTTCTCGGTCTCAAAAGTGTCTCAGAACATATTTAAATCTAGCAAAATAGGTTGAATAAATAATAATGTTAACTAATATTTATGAGGTCTCAATTATTTGCCAAGCCATGAGCTAGATTTTTAATTTTTACATGAGTTTATTGCTTTGAAACTTTATACCATCTTTAAAGGTTATTATTATTGCACCAACATTACATATAATATTCTTTTTTTGCTTTTGGAGGGGGTGCTAGGGATCGAACTCAGGGCCTTGCACTTGCTAGGCAAGCACTCTACCACTTGAGCTAAATCCCCAACCCCTGCACTAACATTACAACTGAGGAAACATAATGTGGCACAGCTATTGTGCTCCCTCTATATATAAATAAATGCTTAGAAAGACAGCAGGTTTGCTAGAATATAAACTTAGGTTTACTTCAGAAAAATAGAAATAGTTATTAATTTCTCTTTAAAAAAGAAAACAATGTGAGCTCATATTATGATTTAGAATATCGCTGAAAAAATAACCTTAAAAGTTAATGCTAGAGGATATGGGGGAATGTGAAAAGTATTTCTTCATTAAAATTACTTCCAGTGTTCACCTCAAATTTCAAAGGCTCATATTAGAATCTTCATATAGTTTTTCTTACAGCCTTTTATTTATCTTCATGTTCACAGTTATTGACATCCTTATTTTGTGGGCACAAATATTTTCCCCATTTCTAACTCCTTTGTATATAAATATTTATTTATAACCAAGCTCACCACCATTTGTATTTCTCCAGTGATCTTCTTACCATAGCAATCTGTTCTGTTGTACTCTGAACATGGATTTATTTATATTCTCCCACCTCCCAGTGCACTTTGCACATACTGTAGTAGTATTCATTATGTGTTTGTTGAATAAATGAGTAAATGCAATAAATAAGTAATGAAAGCCTGAAGTCCCACGTCTGCGCTCCAGGTTCCCTTTGCCAATTACTTACTCTTTTTACTTGCCTCAGAATTCCACATCTCTAAATCATATATAGTGTGAAGGAGTTATTGTTCTTCCATAGAGAACCTGAATTCTAACATTTTATGCATTCCTCCCCTCTATCCCCTTTCTCTCTCTCAATTGCAGATGTACGCACATATAACATATACACATACCCCACAATATGCACATTATTTATTCAAAGTGTTTCCTAGACATTTTCCTTTACTCTTTTACTAACTGAAAACTCCTTGAAGTTAGGAACTATAACTTTTTCTCTTTCCAGTACTGTATTCCTTAGTAGCAATGAAGAGAGAAAGAAAGATTGTTCACACTGAGGACAAATACCATCCAGTGTGATTTCTTCATTGCTTGGCAGAACAGCAGGTACGATAGTTTGTTCATAGATAGATAGATGGGTTTGTAAAGAGGTAACCTTATTGTAAATTCCAATAAACCTATCATAGGTTGAAATTACCACAAGTTGGAAATACATTTAGTATACCAATCTTCCAAAAATCTCAGCTTATCCTACCTAACCATAAAATTTGCTGAGATCATTTACAGTATCCTACAGTTGGACAAAATCACCTAACACAAAGCCTGTTGAGTAATAAAGGTGTGAAATATCTCAATTCATTGAATACTTGTTCCTCAAAAATAACGGCAACAGAGTACAGAGAGACACATCCAAGAAGAATCTGCTTATAGCTTCCTTTTCTGAAATTCTTTGATTCTTCTATCAAAATCTGTTAGCCCTCTGGCTTTCTCTTGTCTCTTAGCTCATCAGACATTTTAGCTAATATCCTGTCTGATAATACATCTTCTCCCAAGCAAAACTTCACATTTTGTTAATTGGACCTAAGGATGTTTTAGAGTAGAAGGGGTCAGCCCAAGGATTGACTAGATTCAGGGACTGGGAAGCTATCTGGCATTCAAGCAACTTGTTTTCTCTCCTTGGACAACATGATCTCTTTGCGTTTATCTGTATAGGTAGCTTCTGTTTTTCCATGAATGTGTCCACAGCAGCTCTCTCAACTTCATATTTGTGGTAGCAAACCACACTGTCAGTCTCTTTGTTAGGGAGCAATACGATACAGAAGTTGTGTCCGACTGTGTCAGTGCCCATTTCTTGATCAACGAGCCATATAGGGGACATAGACACTAAACTGTGGAGGACAATCCTGGAGTGTTAGGATCACTCTCAGGTAAAAGGGAATTTCTCAGTTATGGCAAAACTTGATATTTTTATTCTAATTATAGATATGTATACAAGTTTTAAAATTATAAAAATAAAACTTATAGCTAATTAAGCAAACCACATTCAAATAGACTATTATGATACTAAATGAAAATACAACATTCTGTCCCATCCCTGAGGTAACTGCTTTTAAACAGATTCAGTTTGAGTGTTTTTCTTTTGAAAGATACATAGAGAAAAATTTACTTAGCACAGAGTTTGACAGGTTTCCAGAAAGTGAATACACTCACATTATCAGGATCTAAATCAAGACTTGGAACACTGTGGCTGGCAGAATTCCTGTTTTAATTTCTGTCAGCCATTGTCCCTTCTCCACGTGTAGCTGTGTCTTGTCTTCCAGTAAGAGAGACTAGTTTTGCTGGTTTTAAATTTTTTAAGAAGTGAAATTTTATATACTAAATTTCTATTTCTTGTTCAATAATACTATTATTTTATGTCATTGTAATTTGTTTCTTCACACTGAGCTACACCCACGGAGCTTTTGTTTTTAGTTTTTATTTTCAGAGACAGCCTTGCTAAGTCACGGAGTTACCCAGGCCGGGCTTCGATGTGCCTCCCTCCTGCCTCAGTCTGGACATACATTACTCATAATAATACACTATATACCTATAGTATGTCTACTGTACATAAGTCCTATGTCAGAATACCGTTTTTAAGTTTGTGGCCTACTTTTATATTTCCATCTATCATTATTCAGTTTATGGCCAATTTGAAGTTAATACTATCCTACCGTACATGGTAAAGATCAATGTTAAATTTTTGTTTGTTTTTGAAAATGTCATAATTCTAGTACCATTTGCTTAACAGGCTATTTTTGCCCCAATTGAATTACCTTAGCGCTTTCGTAGAAAATCAATGAACTGGATAGGTGTGTACCTATTTCTGGACATTCTTTTTTGTGCTATTGATCAGGATCTCTATTCTTCCTGTAATTTATTGAGTACTTTAGGTTTATACTAAGTCTTCAAGCCAGGTAGTACAGATCTTTCAACTCTGTTCTTCATTTTCAAAATTATTTAACTTGGTTTTTCACATTTTTATATAAAGTGTAGAATCATCTTATTAAATTCTCCAAGAAATTCTGCAGGAATTTTGACTGATTCTGTGTTGACTTTATAATATTTAGTCTTCTGAGTCATGAGCATAGTTTAAGTCTCCATTTATTTCATAGTTTTATAATTAATCTCAGCAATATTTTATAGTTTTTGGGTAAAGATCTTAGAATATTTTGCCTAATTTATTTCTAATTTTTTTATTTGGAGGGCTTGATGAATAGCATTTTTTAAATATATGTAAAATTTGAGTTTTGATGGTATACAGAAATACAACTGATTTTTGCTTATTGACCTTGTATTTTTAGATCTTGCTAAACTCACTATTTTTTTTTTTTTTTTTTTGCGGTGCCAGGGATCAAACTCAGGGCCTTGTGCTTGCAAGACAAGCACTCTAATCACTGAGCTAAAATCCCCAGCCCCTCACTACTTTTCTTAGTTTTCCTTTAGATTCCTTAGAATTTTCTCCATATATCAATCTATTTGCATGTAGTTAAATAAAGGTGGATTCCCTTCTGAACCATTACACATATGGGCAATTATTTTTGCTTTGGTAGCTGTGTTTCATGGAATTTCAGATTTTTTTGTGGTGTAAATTTTGTGGTGTACATATTGTGGTCATGCAGACTGCTGAGAAAGACGGAATTTACCTTACTTCTGCTCTCTAAAGAAAGCACTAAATAATTTAGTGTAACTCAGCTGAACATTCTTAACTCCTTTCTCTGAAATTCCCACAACCTACTACGTTTGTTATAGAATGTGACGGTTACATTTACCAAGACCGGGAAAAACCTGACTTAAGCAGCAGTACTTCAATATAAATGGAGGGGAGAGCCAAGTCTTGTGCCCTACCCTGCCTTTGGCAAATGGAGTCAGCTGTGGTTTAGCTGTAAAATGCCTCCCACCTGCCCCAATCTCAGGGGTTCAGAAGTGGAGCTTTTGGAAGGTGATTGGATCTTGGGTGTGTCTTACTCACCAGTGGAATCGTCCTTTGATGAATTTGTATCAAATGTGCTGTCAGGAGGTGGGGCTGGGCCGGGGAGGGTAGGTCCCTGGGGATGTAACCTGGAAGGTTATGTTCTTATCCTCCCTTCTTGGCGGCCATAGGTTGCACAATTTTTCTCTGCCACATTCTTCCACTCTGGAATTACAGCCTTGGAGCCAGCTGACCACAAACGGGCTGAACCCTCAGAACCGGTGAGTCCAAATAAACCTCGCCTCCTTTAAATTGCAGGTGTAGGCTATTCTGTCCCGGTGACTGGAAAGTGCCTAATGCAGGGTCTTCTCACCACACAGTGCTGCCCAAGGTCGGACAGTGCTGGTGAACGCAGTCCTTCAGCTACCCATGCTGCTGCTAGCTGGTCATGCCTGAGTCCCCAGGCACAGGACCCACACAGTCTTAGGGGTGCACTGGGGCCCATGCTGCTGCTGGTTGTGATGCAGGGTAAAATACGAGGTTGTCCCACGGGAGCGCAGCCCTCTGCCTGGTGCTGGGGCAGTTCCAGTGCCCCACCGGTGAGCAGAGGTTGGGGGACAGGTGGTGAAACAGTCGCTTGGATACCAAGGCTGACACTAAGCTGGCTTGTGCCTGTATCTCGCAGCCACAGGGACCTGCCGGGTCTTGGGAGGAAGGAGGGTGTGCCCCAGGCCCACGCCAAGGCCGGAACTAGTACTGAGGAGACTCAGGTCCGACCCACAGGCGCACAGGTCTCTGATGTTGCTGGGCTGCCCCAGAGGCTTCATCTGTGAGCTCCGCCCTGCACACAAGGCCCCTCTGCTGAGGGCGGGCCGCCACCGCCATGGCAGCACAGGCCCTATTAGCGCTCCTCCCCTGCTGCCGGAGTGTGCGGTCCTGCTTTCTGAGAGGTTGGAGCCTCGTGGCCTATGGCAGCGCCTGCAGCTCAGCTGTGGCCTATTAATCTGGCTGTGGGGGTTGTGGCGCTGTGCCCCGCCCGAGTTTCTTTTGGGGGTGGGGCGTGAAACTGGCTGTGAGGCCTACAGCCTGGACAGAGCTAGCTTTTCTTCCCCAGCTCTGGAGTGGCTTGGGGGAAGGTGACACAGGCAACACTTTCCTTCCCGTCTTGTCCAGTAAGCCTTTCCATGTCAGGCCAAGAGCATGCACCGCGGCCTCCTATCTGATTTTTGTAGCTCCGGTGAGGGCGTGCGAACAGCTCTTCTCCGGCCTGTCTGTGGGGAGAAGCTGCGCAGGCTCTTGCCCGCCATCTTGTGCCTGCACGAGCTCGCTCTGCTGAATCCTGCCGACACACACAGCTTTGAAATGGGGTTTATCTGCGCCGTGACTGACTTGATAAATGCCTATTTCAAAATGAACTTCCACGTGTGCTTGCCAATTTCTAGCAATTTTAAAAGCGCACACATCTACACTTATGTTTCTGTACAGAAGCCAACTTTACAGTGGTACATTCTATTGTTATTTTATAGATTCACGATGGAAAGGTTTTAAATGATAAACTTACCCAGTTAAACTGAAAAGTAGGGTTCTACTGCTGTAATTTGAGAAATTTTGTTCATTCGATAATAATAATAATGGTTATACTTACTGATTTTCATGTGCCAGACACTAAATATTTTAACACATTTCTTGTTTGCGCCTAATAAAAGTGGTAATAGTTACTGTATTATTATCATTTTTTCACTTATAAAAATTTTGACCCTGTCATCAAATGGGGTCTGAAGAGGCTCTCCAAAGTCGAGATGGGAAACCTTGATTTACCCCTAGGGAGAGTAAATTGTAGGTTCACAGATTTTTGTCACATGTAAGAATTTTCAGCGTGCATCAGTAAGAGGCAAAAGAGATTTATGCGGCAAAATTTTAAAGGTACATACTCAAAGAGAAGAGATTGCAGGACCTTGAGAGAGGTACCCATTTTGTCCTGGAAATAGCTACTGTATTAATGTGGTTTTGAGGCTGGGAATCTATGGAAAGATGGAATTCAATTTGCAGGTAGAAAGTGATGGCCCCTTCTACAGGTAAACAGCCCATTTTACAGGTGAAAGGATTGACCTGTTTATAGGTGAAAAGGCCCTTTTCACAACTCAGGCTTATTGTGTCTTTAAGACACTTAGAAATTTGTGGTGTGGGCTGGGTGTTGTGTGTATTTCCTGGAAGGGAAAAGTCTGAGTAACTTTCCTGTCTTGAGGCTGCAGTTTTTCTTAAAAGTACAGTTTTAAAATTACAATTTTCCTTTTCTCCTTTCCACCTGTATTTAGTTCTTCTGTCCGCAAGCCTAGCCAATTCTAGTAATTTGTTCACACTCGCACAGCTTGAAAATAGTAAAGCAAGATCTGTCACTCTGGAGAATTCTTTCTACAATTCTACGCTTGGTTTTAGTTGGTTACACCTGATTGTAAGCAGAATCCATATGCAGCTCACTAATGGCAGGTTTATAATGTCAGCTTGATGAACGGCATCTCCCAGAATTCCTTATCTTTATGTTTCCAGTCAGCCTGGGCCAGAAGAGAGATTCCTGTGGGGAAGCCGAGTGGCAAAAGTGACCCAGCAGCCTTTTTGACATATTGTCTTCTATTGCTGGCTCATCTCTGTGCACTCAGCAGCACCTGGAACTGTAACTACTCTTCTTTCCCTTGGATTCTCCTTTACTGCCAGATGTGTGTGTTTATCGCTTTGATGAAGGTTACTGGCTTCTGCTGCGTGCGCACACACACACGTGCACACACACACACTGCTCTCCAAAACAACATCACAATCAACATCAACAAAAAATGGTGCACGTTTCTGCCAGTGTCATGGGCTCTAAGATCAGGCTGTGAGCCCCAGCTTGCTCTCTCCTCTGCTCTATGTGTTCCTTTCCCGGGTGTCTGCATCAGATGTTAAGACAAAAGCCTCCCAGAGATGGTGCAAGGAGGAGAACAAATCCCTTGATGTATACAGGAGAGTTACTGTATAATTATTTAAAATTTTATGTTATAAATTAGTGTTCTGTGTGCACATAATTGTGTCTGTGTATGCTTCAGTGGTTTTGCATTTCTGATTAAACTGTGACTAATGCATTAGTCTGTGACAGTTTTCAAATATCGTTTGTTGTACTGAAGGCGTGATAATATGTCCATTTGGCATGTCCAGTTAATGTCGTGTGTTGGACAGAGCAGTCTGTATATAATTAGGCCTGTATGAGCAACATGCTCAGACCTACAAACCACGTGACCCTGAGCAAGCCATGTGACTTCTCCTTGGCAAACTGTTGTGGAGACAAGACAATATACCACATCAAGTGCCTAATACCTCCAGTTGCTCAAAGGGAAGATTGATAAAATTATTTGTATTGTTGTGGCTGCCAGACTTAGTACTAAAGATATGAGCAATTTAGTTTATAAACCATATATCTGTATAATAATATTTAATAGGCTACAGTGATAGCTCTATTTTCTACCTGGCACAGCCCTAACAGCACTTTGTTTTTTACAGGGCATTTTGTTGCTACAGTACCAAAAATACTTTTCTCTTCTTTTTTTTTTTAAATACTTTTCTAAGAGAAAAATTAATGTGTAAGTTTCACTGAAATTAATGACAGGACTTTAAAAAGCAACAATGCTTCTTGATCATTTGTGACAGTCTCATTCACATTTCCAAATTAAATTATGATTCACATGTCATGCAAGTTACAGGTTTCAAATGTTCGTTTTGATACATGTGAACAGTTGTAGCCCCCGGAAGTTCTGTTTCGTTGCCCTCCTACCTCTTCTCAGCTAATTTTCTTTTTTGTTTTGTTTTTTTTTTGTTTTTTTGGTGCTGGGGATCGAACTCGGGTCCTTGTGCTTTCAAGGCAAGCACTTTAACCACTGAGCTAAATCCCCAGCCCCTAATTTTCTCACTGTGTCCTGCAGTGTGCTGCAGTTTCTGTCAGCACAGATTGGTTGTGAAGTTCTTTGACCTCATGACAGTCTTCCTGGACTACGAAGTCTTCCACACAACATCATGTTGAGATCCATCACACTGCCGCATGAATGAGGAATCTGTTCTCTTTTATTGCTGACTAGCATTCTATTGTCTGAATGTACTACAAACTTATTCTTCCAAGAAAGGCCCTTAGGTTGTTTGGGTTTTGTTGTTTCCTTTTTTGACTGTTATAAGCTAGGCTGGTAAGAACATTCTTAAGTCATTTTTGAATACATTTTCATGTATTGCACCAACAGCTAAGTGTGGAATTGCTGTGTGATGGGGGTGTTAATGTGTTTCATCTTACAAGAAACTGCCAAACGTGTCCAAAGTTGTTGTAATATTTTATGTTTCCACCAGAATGCACAAAAGTTTCAGTTATTCCACCTGCTTACTGACATTTGTAATTTTTAATATTTACATTTAACCATTCTAATGTATATAAAATTGAATCTCACTTTGGTTTTACTTTGCATTCGCCTGTTATGTTCCATGGTAAAGTATCTATTCAGAAATATGCATTTTGTTGTTTTATTCTTTTTTTAGTGTTGATTTGCAGCATGTATAATATTACAGAGAGATAAATAGATATGAGCGTCTATAAAGCGACTACATTGTATATAACTCTTTTGCCAGATACAGAGATTACAAATATTTACTCCATGTTTATAGATTGTATTTTCATTTTTTAATTGTATATTTTGATGATACCAAAATATCCACTATAAAAAATATTTGTTGGTATTTTGTGTGTATTTAGAGGTTATAAATATATTACCCAAAGGCTTTATGCTTCTAGATTTAACATTAGGTGAGTGATTCCTAAATTAATTTTTGTGAAAAGCAAAAAGTACTAGTCATTACTCTTTTTAAATAACAGTTAGCTTTTCCCAATACCTGTTATTAAATTGTTTTCCTTCCTCCTTTTTTCTGTTTCATTTATTTAGCTATATTTATACCAATAGAATACTATTTTCATTTCTATAGCTTCATACCGTTTTGCACTTTTCTTTCAAGATTGCTTCAGTTGAGACAGATTGTTGGCATTTCATTATAAATTTTAGAACCAGCTTGTCAATTTCTTTCAATACCTGCTGAGACTTTGTTTGGGCTGTAGGTCACTCTGTTGGTTTTGATGAGAATAGACATTGCTGTCATTTAATTCATATCATGGTACATTTCTCCATTTATTTAGATCATCTTTGGTTTCTTTCAATATTTTATAGTTTTCAGTGTAGAGATTTTTCTCTATTACTAGCCATTTGACATTTTGACATAAAGTACAATAGAATTAAACTGTTCTTTCTACATTATTAGTAAAACCGTGATTGAATATTATTTTCTTCATATTTTGTGCTCTTTCTAAAGTCACTAATTGTAGCATATGTTTTAGAAATTCTTGGGAGATATATGTTATATATAATATGTATACGGGAATAATAACAATTTTAGTTTTTCCTTCTGCTCTTTATTCTTTTTACTTCTTCCTGTTTTATATTAGAGGCTTTGAATTCTGATAGGATGTTGACTAAAAACATTGAAATCAGATATCCTTGCCTTATTTGTAGTATTAGGAACAAAATCTTCATTAAATAGAGGTTTTCTTTTTTTAATCAGTGTTTTTCACAGGCTGAAGATGATTCTATTTCTAGTTTGCTGAGTTTTTATCATTCTAATTATTATAATGATGGTGTGTTTTTCTTCCTTCTATATCCATTAATGCTGTAATTTACATTGTTTGACTTTCTAACTTTGAATTAACCTTGCATTCTTGGGACAAACTCCGCATGTTTATGTTGTATTACATTTTTATACATTGTTAGATGCTATTTGCTAGAATCGCCTTAAATTTTTTTTTGTTTGTTCGTTTATAATAATGAGTGATACTGGTCTAATTTTATCTTCTTCTGTTTTCCTTGTCAATTTTTGGTATCAGAGTTCCACTGGTCTCATAAGTCAGTTTGTGTTGTGTTCCTTCTTTTAACTTGAAAGACTTGTCCAAGATTTTATTTCTTTCATAAATGTTTGACAGGCGTTTAAACCCAAAGTTTTTGTGAGATGACTTCTTATTGTGACTTCAATGTTGGATAGATATGAAATATTCAGATTTTCTGTATTTTTTGTGATAGTTTGAAAAATTTATTTTTTCAAAACATTTAAGTTTTTGAATTTATTACTGATTTTGTTTATACTATCTCTTATTATTTTCACATTGGCAGGATAACTTCTGATTCCTTTCTTTCATTTCTGAAATGGGTAATTTGTATTTTTGGTGTCTTGATTCATCATGCCAGGAATTTGTCAATTTTATTAATCCTTTCAAAGATCCAATTTCTGAATTTATTTAATTTCCCCATTACTTGTTTGCTATTTGCATCAATAAATTTCATTCCATTTTATTTACTTCCTTTTAAAATTTCCTTTGCTGAACTTCTGGGAAAATGGCAGAGTGGTGAACAGCAAAGAAATGGGTTCTCTGGGATGAGATTTGGTGTCCAGCTGTTGAAATACAGCAATGTGATCAGAGAAGAGGGAGAGAAATTGTTCAAACAGGAAGGGGAACAAGGGAGGGGAAAAGGAAGGGAGGGACAAGGAAAAAAGAGAATAGAAGCAAAAAAATGGAAGCAAAGCTTTTGTAAATAAGGGGGGAAACAGGTTGAAGGGAGGGGAGGGGACTAGGGAGTAAAGAAGAAATGAGATATATCATGTACAGGTACAAATTCCCTATGATGAATATTATTGTTAAATATATCTAAAATGTACCAATAAAAAGAATTAGTGGTTAAAAAAAAAACAAAATTTCCTTTGGTTTTAAACTTGGTCTTTTTAGATATCTTTTAAATTATCTTGGGCTTTTTTATGTTCCAAATGATGGTACTCTCAGTGAATATTTCTGAGAACATAAAATTAATTCCAGTTCTGTTCGTGATGACTGCAGTGTTCCCTAGGAGTTAGTTAATTCAGATTGCTTGATATTAATGTCTAAATAGTCTGTTTTTCCTGAATTCTTGTTTGCTTTTTTCTACATATCCGCTCGTCTGTCTTTCATGTTCTGATTATTGTCCATCTATTATATTAGTTTTCTGTTCCTGTGTAAATTGGCCATCTTGAAACAGCACAATTCATTGTTTCTCGGTGTCTATGGGCCAGGAGTCCAAGTATGGATCGCCGTGCCCTTCGGTTGGGGTCTTACCAGGCTGAACTCCAGGTGTCCTCTAGGAGCACTGGTCTAATCTGAAGTTCAGGGTCCTCTTTCAAGATCACCGTAGTTTCATAAAAGCAGCATTTAACTCCCTGAAGTTGTAGGATCAGTGTCTTTGCTGACAGTGGCTGGGGTTTCTTCTCAGCAATCAGAGGCCGTCTTGGAGCTCCCACAGCACAGCAGCTTCCTTCCCAGAGCCAGCAGAAGGGTGTCTCCTTAGTCTCCTATGACAGAATCTTACCTTATAACATGACGTGATCGTGGGAGTGATTATCACGTTGTCAAGAAAGAAAAATAAAAATGGGGTAGGATTTCTTCAGGGGACTTAGCACAGAGTCGTGAGGCTGTTGTAGGATCCGGTTTCAGGCATGTCCATGTGTGAGCTGAGCTTTGAACTGAGCTACAGAAGTGTCCATCCCCCGACCCCCAGAAGTAAACTGACCTTTAGGTTGTCCAAACTCAGTTCCCTGAAAAATTGTTTCTCTGTGCAGACCACGTGTGCTATAGACCCTCCCTAAATCACTTAGTGACTGAGTCCATAACCAATCCCATTCTAAACAAATAAATTAATTTTACCAGAACCAATAATAAGTCCAGAACAACAGATGAGCTAGCTACCAATTCTCCTGTGGTTTTGGGTTTTAAATATAATCACCCTATTTCCTTGAGCCTTGGGCACACAATTCAAGACTGACTGAATTTGTGTCTTCTGGGTTGCAATATTGATTAGCCTCCAAATAAATAGATTTTCTTTTTTCTTGACTAGGCTGATTTTATTCTTGTCCAACAGCATCGACTATGTCAGATGGCTAAACTAATCAAGGGAATGACTACCTCGTGGTATTCACAGGTCTTACCTGTGCCCAAGGAGAGGAAATCATACACAATTTGTGTTCCAAGACATGAAATTTTGGAAGCTATTTTAGAATTTTTCTGGTACAATGAGGAATCAAGTCCAAGTCAATAGAATGACACTTTTGTATATTAAAAGTTTCCGAGTCTAGGAGTCTACTGTAATAAACTTCTGATTGACTGGTGGTTCTCGGCAGTGATGGGCTTGCGCATGGAGGCATAGCAGTAGCATCTGGGCCCTGTGTGAAGATCTGAACAAGGACTGGGATTTTCATAGCCCAAGGACGATCTCAGAGTAGAAGCTGTGTCAGTATACCCAACACGGCCTTGTGGAAAAACGGTCTTAAAAAAAGCATCCTCTGACATAAGCATAAAACAAAGAAATTTTGGAGAGGAAAGAGGTCGAAATGGCATTTCTCAAATGTAATATGTTGCGATGTAATGTGAGCCCATTTGGTTATCCTCAAATCTTAGGCCAGAAAAGTTATGAAAAAAATTGCAGTTTCTGTGTCCATTATGGAAACCAGCAAAGGGGATAGACTCTGTGTCTTGTTACAATGGACGCAAATGAGAATCAGTCTGAGCAAATGAAGATGCCAACGTTATTGTGGAAATTGTTTTTGAATAAACATATGACCCAGATGGAGGGAGAGAGGGAGGAAGGTAGGGGAGGGAAGGGGAAGGGACGTGGATTTAAAAAAGAATTAAGATGTGTTATGTACATGTACTAACTTCCTGCAATGAATGTAACCATTATGTACTGCAAACATGTACTAATAAAAATAAATAAATAAATAAATAAATAAATAAATAAATAAATAAACAAACATACAACCCAAGGGCTGGGGATGGAGTTCAGTGGTAGAGCAGTTAACCCCTTTGCTTGAGGCCCTGGGTTCAATCCCTAGCACCAAACAAACAATCGAGCCTCCCTGTGTCCCTCAAGGACTCAGGTAAAATATCCCATGGATGTGGCAGCTGTTTATTTATTTATTTATTCGGCAAGGTGGTGCTGAGGTTCGAACTCAGGGCCTTGTGCTTGCTAGGCAAGTGCCCTACCACTGAGCTAAATCCCCAGCCCTGGCAGCCAGCAGTTGGAAGAAGAGGTGAGGTGCAATGGGCAGATTTGACATCTTTAGTTTCAAACTTCACACAGTCACGTACATTTGTGGGCCAGTCCAGATTTGTAGGGTGTGGCACAGTAGTGACTATTTGCCAGTAGCCACCTTGGTTACATAAATTATTGACATCAGCCATTGACATTGGTTATATAAACTGTTTACACTGGAATGGGGAAGTGTACCTGTGCTGGAGTCCTGCTGATTCAAGCCCCATTTTCCCCTTCACACACTGAATCAAAGGGCAGCCATCTTGGGTTTCACTTTCCCCTGCATCCTCATTACTCGATTTTGTGTTGAAAAATGTCTGTAACAACATCTTTAACTCTTTTCTGTGCTTAGCTTAACCCCCTTTCCAGCTGTACATTTCATAGCTTAATTATTCTTATACTAAATTTTGGGAAATGTTTGGCTCTCTCTTGAACTTCTAAGAAGCTTAATTATAGAAACAATTTCTTTCTGAAAGTAGTTCAATAATGTTGATTTCATTTACTGTAAAACTACTGAATATATAATTCAAAAAAAAACTAAATACAAGGAAACAATACTCATCTATATTTTCACCCTTTCAAAATTAACTGCTGTGGAAATCTTAGTATACTTGCAGTCACTATCTTTCTTTGTTCCCTCCTTCTCCTCTTCTTCCTCCTATTTCTCTTTCTTCTCTCCCCTTGTCTTACTTGCTTATTCTATTGATTTTATTAAAAATTATACCTACAAATACAACAACAAAATTGAACACTTCGAGTTATTATTAGATCAAAATAAAAACAGGTTATTAAATATACTGTAAATCCCACCCACCATGATGAACATCAGATAACTATCATTTCATATTTTATATGTAGAAAAAAGATAGAAAGATAAGTAGACAGATATATAAAAAGAAGTCATAGAATTGCTATTATTGCAGTTTAGGAATATTTAATTTTTAAATTTCATGAAAAAACAATTTTAACTGAATAAAATAACGAACTCCAAATAAATACTTCTTCATTACAAGAGATATTTCATAAATAGCCCCTTAGGTTTTAAATAGCACTTAGGAAATGGATTAAGCTGTTGGATTCCTATCTTTAACCCTGTATTTTTCTACCATGAGGAATTAGAATGTGGGTATACTTATAGGCGCCCATTTCTCTTCCCCCTTTTTCCTTTCTTTCCTTCTTTCCTCTTATCCCATGTAGTTTATTTGTGTTATTGTCATGCTCTTTCATTCCATCCAGTTTATACTTATACTATTAGTGATAAACCTATGGTACACAGGTTATTTGTTTTTCTTTTAAAACAAAAGATGTTAATCAAGTAGGAATAGGGTGTGGCAAGCAGGTGTGACCTGGAGGGGTGGCTTGGACTCCTAGTCAGCTCCGGGGGAGTGGCCTGGACCTGACATCAGCCCAGGTGCCAATTTTAAGTGCTGCCCCTCTCATGTGGACAGTAGGGAGTTCTCCAGAGTTTTCAAGGGAGCTCCATCCTATGAACAGAACAAACACCGGAGGCAAGTTCTCTTCCTTTCTACAGCGCTGCCAGGGAAAGCATTCTCCCTTTTCCCTTCCATGGGAAGACAGTGTCTGGGCACCCAGTGCCAAGGTTATCATGCCTTTTCTTGGTAACTCCTACTGTGCCTTTAGGCACAGTACACATTTTGCCGATTCTATTGTTATGCTCAACTTTCCTTTTCTTCTTTTCTCTATAATTTTAAATACAACTTTAGAACTACTTTTTGCTGTCCTCATTCAGTCCTTTGTTCGAGGAGAGGAAGAACCCAGGAATATCAGAACCTATCCAATAACATTAATGTATGAGTTGTTTTTTTCTAAACTAAAATATCAGTATTCAGGTTTAATTGCAGTGCTTGCACTTTGTGATAAATAAGTGGATCTTGGGTTGAAGTTTGGGCACTCAGCTTTAAAAGGTTCGCCATCATTGGCTTAGATTATTCTGCTCATAAATTCATTTGCTCTTCAAGAAAGTGAATCAGTGTTGACTCTTCTGTAATATCTACTACTAGTGTGTTTTCTCAACCAAGCCAGAGGTGGGAGTTAGAGATTAGGTCTTAATCAGTTTCTGCAGATTGTGATGGGATGAGAGGATGAGAGATGTGAGCTAAGAATGCGAAAGAATTCATAAGGTAAGGCATTTGTCTCTAACTTTTAAAATCTTGCTATAAGTTTTGAACCAGGGTTCAGTCTACCTATGTGGAGGAGAAATCTTTTTTTTTTATGGAGACTCTGTCCTTGGGGTTGGAATTTTCTTCAATCTAACATGTAAACAAAAAGCCTTGATTTTTTTTTTTTTTCATTTCTTCTTTTGGTTCAGATTCAGATTTTATTACAACTCAGTGCAAAAAACAAACCCAAAAAAAAAATGGAGAGAAGGAAAATCAGCTTGTTTCCTTCTTGATTTGGGGAAGCGTTTATAAGTGAATAGCTATGGAATTTTTGTTAACTCTTTAGTAGAGCTTCAGTGTTAGGAATCTAGTAGTTTATCTCTTACCTTCACTATTATCTGCTAAAGAATTTTGTGTTTTTTTTTTTGCTTTTGTTTTCCACTTTTACAAGTTTTTCAAGCTTATCCTGGTAAGTTATTTTTCATTTTTTGTTTAATTTGTGATACCTTTTGTTAGAGTGATAGTAGCTCATTTTTTTGCATTTGAGAATGACAATTTTGTGTTTTACTTGAAAGGTTCTATTAGGTCCAGAGGTGGACTGTGAGCTGCTGCCCCACTACAAAATTCCTGGAAATTGTAAACCCAGCTATAGTAAAGAATTGAAGAAACCAAATTTAACTAAGAGAAGATAATTTATTTAGAAGACAAGTTATTTAAAAGTGGTGAAAAGGAGGGAAAGGGAAATTATAGATAGCTACTCAGCAAGTAGGGAGCATTTGAAATCGAAACGTGGATTTCTTGTCTGCAGCTCCTTTTATTGAGATCCTCATCCCACTTTGGCTCCTGGATACTGACTGGCTGGCTGATTTGTCCATCTTCTCCCTGGCTTGTCTTTCACTCTGGCCTTGGATTTCTTCTGGCAGTGTGACCCTTCCCTGTTCTTTGCTGGAGGGTAAAATCAGGGGTGGGGACCTAGAGGACCAGTTACTTAGATTTAAGGAATAAAGGAGAAGTTTGTGATTCTTATGTTAATCATCACACTACCTCAGGCCTTCCCTTAACTATCAGATTATAGCTGTCTCTGCCCTTCAGAGTCTGGTTGAAGAGGTCAAAATTGCCTATTAATTTTTAATAACATCTATTGAAGTCTTTGCCCTACCTTTCCCTACCTATGGGAACCCCTGTCCCTACAGTTCTACCTTAACAGAGAAGCCAGAACTACTTTCCCAGTTTAAGAAAAAAATATGCTAATTTCTTTTCTTAAATCTTAAAAACATAGTGTGGCTTTCTCCACCTTCTTACTCTGGTTTCTGATTGTCATTTTCAGAAAAGTGAAAGAAACTTTACCAGTTCATGTGAGAACTGGAATGAAATAAAAAGCTCAAAACTGAGAAGGGAGGTATTATCAGTGCTTCGTTTTGAAGCCAGATGTCTACACAATGCTGGAGAACACAAGGACAACACACCTCAGAGTTATCCCCCCAGGGGTAGAAAGGTGCTAGGTACTCCTGGAACACCTGTCAGTCTTTAATTGCAGGCTATTCCTGCAGGCTAAAAATGCAGTCCTTAGGCATTATTAGCCTGTAGCACAAAATTCAAAGCAGATTTCATCTTGCTAGAGACAAACCTCAGGCAAAGCAGTGTAGGTATTGGAAGTTTCAAGAGGAGCCCGCCTGCCTGTGAGTTCTGAATTAGTAATAAGAAGCCAGTATAGGGCTCTGAGAGTATCTAGTGTTTTTCTACCCATTTGCCATCATGTACAATGGTGATATGGTAGCCAAAGAAATATGAATTGTTTTTAAATTATATGTTAGAACATGACAGAATAAAATGGCTCGGGAAAACATAAAATTCGTTTTAATATTGATATAACTCATGGTTAGACTCAAGTATATTCTAAAAAGCTACTAATTTATAAATAATAAAAGTTTACCAATTTTATTCTAACATTTGACTTAATGTGTGCTTTTATGTCCCTCAAATGACACTTAAAAATACAAAGGTTAGTAGCAAGCCACTCAAAAGTTATATGTTACAATAATGTAGGATACATTCCAGAAACTCACAATGGATGATTTAGAAGAAGTTCAGCTGCACCTTAAAAAAGAGATAACTATTCACTGAACTGAGTCTACCTGTAATACGAGAACTGTGAGAGGCTGAGGCAGTGGGTTGCTAGTTACTGCATAATCTAGGCAATGTAGAGACTTAGTGATACCCTATGTTTAAAAAAATTGAGAATATAGCTCATTGCTAAGACCTGAGTTCTTCAGTTTCCATCATCAGAAAGCAAGGAAGGGATGAAGGGAGGGAGGAAGAGAGGAAGGAAAGAAGGAAGGAAGGAAGGAAGGACCTCTTAAATCTGTTGATATTTTCTTTCTTTCTTTCTTTCATTCCACTTGTAATAACATTGATATATTGGTTTTCATCTTTATGAATAAATTATGTAAAAGTTCAGGCAAAAAATACAACATAGAATATGGTATTCATCTCAGCAGTCTTGTGATCTGCATGAGAACGTGGGGATATTTGGGGAGCTAGAGGGTGAAAAGCAGAGAGAGAAGGACTGGACCCAGGCGCCGGGGGAGCTGCCCAGGTCCACTGTACTAACTGAGGCCGCTGGAACACAAACAGAGATGTGAAAACATTAGTCAAAGTTACAAAAAATGAGAAAAAAATGACAATAATTATATAAATATTGAAATTGGGAAGCTGATTGAATTTCATTGTCCATTTGTGTGTACTCTTTAATTTTTATCTTATGTCTATATTATTACAATGAATGTATTGATTAATATATAATACAGAAAAGCAATTGTTGGGGTTTTTAAAAAAATTTTATCTCCTATATGACCCTTTATTCAAAAGCAATGTTTTCCTGGCCTAATTATTTTATGATAGATGGAGGATGGGTCCATTTGTAGGTGCCAAGAATTTTTAATCCATTTCATTTCCTTATCAAAAAGAAAATAAATAAGTGATAGAAGACAAGCAAAAGCCAAGACAGACCTAAAGTCTATAATTAATTCTGAAAAGTTTCAAGAGCAAGGAAAAAATGGGCAAATGTATTTAAAATAAATGTGAATTCTCAAGTTATCAATAAACCTGTTAATCAAATTTAGAATTCTAGATATATAATTCTAGATTTAATATTTTCTTAGAAGTTTAAGTGCAATTTACTGTGAAATATTTAATTTATTTCAAACAAAACTAAAATGTAATAGTTTAATTATAGATGGTTTTCACTGTGTAATTACAAATGTTCTCTCTTTGTTGCCATCTTATCTATGATCTCTTTTCAAAATTACTATTTAGGCCATTTCCTACTTCAAAAAGCAAGTTATTTGAAAAATTCACACTGTATAGGGGCTGGGGATATAATATATATGAGTTTACAAAGCAATTACAGTTTCATTTGACAGATTTTTGCATGTCTGTAAAAGATTCCATTTTAATTCAACTGGGTGCATCAAATATATTTGTAATATTGAGGCACAAATATTTAGACATGGAATGAGAAAAAAGATGCGGGAATCCAATCTGGTTTGATTCATTTCCATACATTGTCAGTGAGGTACTCTTGGGCAGGAAGTGAACTCTCCAGCTGAACTGAGATGTGGGAATGGGAGAATGGGAGAGTCAATGAAGGGGGTTAAAGGATCGACAGGGTAATGACTGGATGGAGAAACTGTGCTTCAGTTCAGTCAAAAACATTTTTGAGAATCAATTAGTCATTTCTGTCATTTTAGCCAAGTAACCTTGTGTAAATCACAGTGGGGGTCTTCAGTTCCTTAAAACAAAAGGACTATTTTAGAGTGTCTTTAAGATCTCTTCCACATCTAAACTGTATAATTCTCAGAAAGTTTAGCACACAAAAGGTACTATCTTAAAATAGCTTAAATTGACGCAAAAGAAATTTAGACTAGATTTTACACAGAAAAAAAAATGTTAACTCTTAAATTATATTTTCCTAAAAGAATCTCTTCATGGATTGTCTTAAACACCAGGAAGCTTATTTATATGGGAACAATGTATGTGTGTGTGGTAGGAGAAATTGGGAAAATATCTATTTTTTTAAATAACAATTTTAAAAGTCTAATTTCTGAAAGAAAAAAAGGTAATCATATCTTTCATTCTGCTAATATTTATAGACAGCGAAGTAGGGTAGAAATATTAGAGGCAGTCAGACAGGGCTGGGCCCTCAATGGAGTCAATACACAAGAGGAGAATACGCTACAACTATGGCTGGAGGTGCATCCATCGAAGGTCAGGACTCAAAATAAGGCTGAGTGATAAACAAAGCACTGAAGATTACACTCAGCTGATTTGATAAAGTCTAGGTCACCCAGGTGGGCGACCAAGACCTCCAGATCCACCCTATCCTGGAATGTCTTTATTCCTTCCATGCTCATTTGCTATGTGACCTTCTTCTCCATTGGATCAATATTACCTAAGCGACTACACTTGTAATATTATTGGTTAATCATCATTTTGACACACATTGTACCTGCCTCGCAATTTTGCTCTATAAAACTTCCCCTGCAAAGTGAGCTCGTTGGCAAACCACTCGGGTCCCCTCCTGTCTCTCAGGAGCTCTCTTTCTCTCTCAATAAATTTCCTACTCTTAACCTCCTTTGTTCCTTAGAATTCATTCTTTGATTTTGGGGAACACAAACTCAGCATAACTGACATCTAGCAGGTTGGGAGTTATATTTTTTTCCCCTATATCACTACCACCTCTCTAGTCCAGACCCACCAAGCTTTTCATACCACAGTCCTACACATTCTTCTCTATGCCCCAGCTTCCCAGGGTCTTTCCACGTGCTGTTCCCTTGTGTTGCAACATTTTCCATCCCATTAGCCTGCTCATACTAAAGACCTCAGTTTAAATGTCTTTTTCTCCAAGGACATTTCGTAACTTTCCGCATTATGACAAATTGCTCTAATATGAACTCTGTAGCGTCAAAACATCTCTTCTCCATTGTACATGTCAGAATTGAAATTTCCTTATTACTGTGTGGTTACTTACATGGGAGGATTCGTCTTCCTCTGCTCTGTAACTCCATGAGGAGGCTTCATGATGGATACATTCCCAGTGTTCTGACAGACTCTTGTACCTAGAAGACAAAATATAGATATGTACTGAGTGAAGAAATAATTCTTTTGCTACCTCACGAAGCCCTTTTATTTATTTTCATTTATGTTCATTTTAATTGACACCCAAGAACAATTTTATGTTCTTGGGTGACATATATATGAGCTACCATGCCATATTTTGATACATGTGTACGTTCGGTAATGGTGTGATTGAATATTTTTAAAACATAATCCACACTCTAGCAAATGATGGCTTTCTTTTCCTTATCATTATTTCCTAGATTTATAATTGTAAGATTTGATAAAGTTCTCTCTGTCTTCCTATTTTCTACCTTCACTTTCTCTCTGACATTATTAGTAGTCTTTATTAATATAATTATGCCCTACATAATCATGTCTCAGTCAGGAACAGGTTACATATATGATTGGTCCCTTAAGATTGTGCTGGAGGTGAAACTTTCCTATCCCATAGTGTTTTTTACTGTATCTTTTCTATGTTTAAAAATGACTGGATACACAAATATATGCCATGGTGCTAAAATTGCCTGTGGTACTGAGTACAGAAACATGCTGATCGGGTTACACTTTTGTAGCTTAGGAGCCATAGACTGCACCATATGTTGGGCTACAGTATCCAGGTTTAAGTATATTCTATGATGTTTTATACAGTGGTGAAACAGCGTAATGACGAATTTCTCAGGATATAGCCCCATTTTTAAGTGATGCCTGCCTGTATTCAGAGGATGTATCATATTTGTGTTGCCCATATGGTGGTTTTATGTATAAAAATGAGACCATTCCCAAATTTATTATCTCTTAACTATTAAGTTGTATATATTTATCAAATGATAGCCAGAAAAAAGCCAATGAAGTACAGACAGTTATTGTTACTGTGTAATCAGAACTCTTTCAGTTTAAGTGATACAACTGATATTCAAGTCGGCTTAAGAAAAAACGGTCTCAGCTCATACAAATTGAAAATTTCAAAAGTGATGCAGGTACGATTGGATTCACAGGCTTTAATATTGTCTTGAGCTTTTTGGTTTCACCTTTACTTTCATTGTGTTACCTGTGATCTCAGGCAGGGTCATATATGATGGCCAACATGGTCTCTTGGATATCACTTTATATCGGGTTAGCTGAAAGAAAAATGAGTCCAAACAAAACAATAAGTCTTTTTCGATTGCTGATTCCAACATCCCAGCCCTCATTGTCCTATCTTGCCTCATATACTGTTTCCTGAATCATTCTGGCATATCATTAGTTAGGTTTTAGAAAAAACAGATATTTTTGTGTGTAAATAGTAGGATAATTCACATGTATATGTGGGTTGAATCAAGGAAGAGTTGTAATTTGTAGGTACCTGTCAGAAGAATAGAATGTTCTTTGGATGAAAGAGATACCAGGGAAGATTAAAAAAAAATCTCTAGCACAATATTTATCTTGGTACTGGGATTACTTATAATGTGTTATATACTTTTTGTTTCTATTTTTCAATAAATCTAAGATATTTAGGTATTATGTTGAAATCATAAAAATACAAATGAGACATTATATACAATAGTGCATTGTAAACACTAGGGAGCTATATAATGCAAGGGATTATTAAGATTGACGAGCTTTTTTTTCAAATGTTAGACATGGATAAACAAAATCTTCAACTGAAATATCTTTAATCACCAGAATTTTAGAATGATTGAGTGTTCATGTGATTTCTTTTGTTAAATGTGCATGACTTAAGGAAAATATTTGAGAAGGTTTTTCTAGCACAAATCTGTCATTGTCTGGAAAGGAAGATTTGGTTTGTCTATCTGCTATGAATGTGAACGAACAACTCTAGCTCCTTATGATAACTCAGCACTTATTTCTGTTTGCCTTTTATGGCTTAGGAGATCATTTTTTCATTTTCAAATCCTGTTCTATTATTTTATTTTTGCCTGTGAAGACTGACAGTAGTTTGAACTCATACATACATCTTAGAGTTGATGGAGTCTTAATAGAAAGCAGCTTTCAATGCTATCATTTGATTTCAACAGAGTTCCATTAGTCTTTTATTTAGCCATTCACAGAGAGAGATACAAGCTAAATAATTATCTTCAATTGAAACATATTGTAATGTTTCTTCTTTTTCAGTCATCTTTCAGTTTTCCAAAGAACTCAGATTTGGAAAGGTTCTGTGCAGTAGAAACTCTCCTAGATCAGGTGAGCCCGGAAATAGACTTGAGGGCAGAGGTCTACATATGGGCTTGTAGGGGAGTACCCTAAAAGAACACCTGCAAGGGAATAATGAAATCAGATCCTGCATGAAGAGAGGTTATACCATGACACAGCTAGAACAAAAGCCAATAGCTGAGCCTCTGCAGAGGCAGGTTGACCCTCAAAGCTGTCCCTCATGGATGGAGGCCAGGCAGCTGGGCATTTGCCCCCAACAGGAACTAGGCAAAGCTGGGTGGGTTTCTCCTGGGAAATAGTCACCATGTGGATGAAGCAGCTCCCCTTGAAGAGAAGGGAGGTTGAACAGGTCTCACCTGGGTGCCGTTAGCTGCCAAGGTCCTGGCATCTGGGGAAATGTGTTCTTCTGTCTTCATGAGAAGTAATGAGTACTTGGTCTTCCCTTTAGGGCAAAGGTAGTGGAAACAACTCAGCCTCGGTGTACACATCCAGTGAATGTATGATTTTGTGTAAAAATTGAAAATTAAGTAATGCAGGGACAGGGGTCCCCAAAGGTAGAGAAAAGATAGGGTAAAGGCCTCATTAGACGTTATTAAAAATTAATAGACAATTTTGACCTCTATAACCAGACTGTAAAAGCCAGACACCTATAATCAAATAATTAGAAACATAAAGGCAGCTACATTCCAACAGTTAAGGAGACAAAGGCAAAGAGACTAGTTCTGGGAAGGCCCCAGGTAATCTGATTAACATAAAGAAAACAAACTCTCCGTTTTGACTCTTACCTGCATTACCTGGCCCTAAGGTACCAGCCCATAAGCTTGCCCTCTGCCAAAAGACAAAGGTCACAGGGCTGAGGGAAATGAGGCAGAGGTGACAGACAAACCCAAGAGCCAGATTCAAAGGGTTGACCCAAGGGAAAACCTCAATAAAAAGGGACTACAAGGAAGGGCCCACAAGTATTTCACTTTCGAATGCTCCCTACTCCTTGAGTAGCTATCTGTCCTCTCCCTTTCCCCCTTTTTCATCACTTTTAAATAAATTGTCCTCTAAATAAATTGTCTTCTCTTCATTTAAACTCGTTTTTTTTAAATTCTGTACTGTAGCTGGGTTTAAGATCGCCTGGAAGTATATTTTCTAGCAGGGCAGCAGCTCACAGTCCACCTCCGGATGTAACAGTAACATTTTTAAGAATTAGGGCAAAAATCCTAATTTAGGGGTTTTGACATTTGTATCTTTCTGTCAAGATCAGGCAGTTTAATTTTTGAAGAATAAATTTTGCTACAACTTCTCCAGTGTTTCACTCATTCCTAAGGATTTCATTTTCCTTCTAGGATTATTTCTTTTCAGCCTGAAGAACATCCTTAAATTTCTTATTGTAGTTGAAGGAGGCTGGGGACAAATTGCCTTTGCTGTTCCTTGAATTGAAGTAGTTAGAAAGGACCTTGCTTAAGTAAAACGCACTGTCCCTGGGTGGGCTCAAATCACCAACCTTTCGTTTAACAGCTGAACATTCTAACCGATTGAGGCACAGAGACACTGTTCCTTGAGTTGAAAACGCCTCCATTCCCAAATGATATTTTAACTGCATATATAATCAAAATTGAACGCTTTCTTTGTTTTTGTTTTTCCTGTCAGTACTTTAAAGACATTTTTCGAGTCAGGTGTTGAACTTCAAGACAACTGATCTGATCTGTTTTGGTGAGAAATTTGCAGTCATTTGAATTGTTATTTCTCTTTATGTAATACATTTACTTTGTCTTTTTTCAGTTTGATTATTATAGTCTAACCATGGTTTTCTTAGAACTTACCTTATTGGAAATTTTCTAAGGTGTAGATTCTATCTAATATTTTAGGATATTTTCAAATATTATTTCTACAAATACATTTCTTCCCCAATCTCTTTATCATGTTCTTCTGGGACTCCCATGTCACTTTAGATTTGTTTTACTATTTCATAGTTCTCTTAGTCTTGTTAAATTATTGCAGATTTTTTCTTCTATTCTTAAGATGCATAATTTCTATTGATTTATCTTCATGTTGACTACTTTCATCAGTTAATGATGTGCTGTGTTTGAGCCCAGCCAATAAACTCTACATTTAAGATACAGTAGTTTTAACATTTTCATTGGATTGCTTCTTATACTATTTCTCTGCTGATATTTCCTATCTCTTTATTCATTTCAGTTGTAAAACAAATTAGTGATGGTTATAATAACTGCTTTAACGTTACTTTATGATAATTTGAAAATCTGAGTCATTTGGGATTTTGCATCAGTTGATTATTTTTTCCATAAAAATAAGTCATGTTTTCCAAGGTCAGTTAACTTTGAGTTGTATCTTCTTTGGTTTTAATCTTACACAGTAGAGACTCTGCTTTCCCTTATAATCTTCATGGGAATGTGAATATTTATATTTTATGAAGCAATTACCCTAGTTACATTTGTACTGTAAGATCTGTTCTTGTTTTATGGACAGTAGTTTAAATCTCATTTCAGTGCTTTCAGCTTTTGTTATGCTGCTGTTGTATTTTGTGCATTTATGTTTCAGAAGTAAAGATAAGCTTCATTTAATCAGAGCATCCTAACTTATTCTCAATAAGTTTAAATCATGAGTTCCATTTTTTTTTTCCTGGTCATCAAGCAATGTCCATAATTAAAAGTTGACTGTACCAACTAAAGGACTGGGCTATGTCAGTTCCCAGAAAATCTTGCCTCTTGTAGCTCCATCACAAAAGATGATACATTGAAACATTTATTTTGAAAGTAGGTTCAGTAACTTACATAAAATTTACTTTTAAGATAGGGAATGAAAGAAATTCTGCATATAGCAATGACTAACTAAGTTTTAGAAAATCTTTTTTTGCTGAGAATAACTAAATAAACTCAGCACATAGTTAGAAAAAATGTCTTAAGACATAAAAAAGCTGCCAGTGCATTGAGAACTTAAAGGACCAAGAGCCAGAAAGGGACTGGAGCTGCTGTTCTCATTGAAATTAATGCCAAATACTAAAGAAATGGTTAAGAGGATAAAAAGCTAAGCAAAGCATTGATAACCAGGCTATCCAGGGAGAATATGGAATTAGGAGCTCTGTTTAGATTCCCAGGCTTTAATTTGTGACCTTAAGGGGTTATATCTCAAATGTCAGTGAGTGGGGGCTTGCCTAGGTCTCACAATAGCTGACGCCCAAATTAAAATAGTCTTATTCCCTGGTTGGAGTAAGGTAATGTGCCCCAACTCAGCTGCTTCAATTTACGCATTGTTGATAAACAATAACATTCAAGCACAAGAAGTCAAGAATTATTCAAAGCAAGAGAAAATTAAGTTTGGTCAAGAGAGTAACAACATGTTAAAGCAATAACCCACAACTTTTAAATAATTCCATAAATTATGTAACAAAATGGACAATTTAGCATGGAACTGGGAAATTTTAGAGGGACAAGAGAAATAAGGAATGGAAGGAAAAAATGAAAACAAAGCTTTTGTAAATAAGGAGGGAGGAGGGGATGAGGGGAGGGGAATGGGAAAAAAATAAGCAACAAGATATATCATGTACAGGTACAAATCCCCTATGATGAATGTTAACACTATGTATATCTAAAATGTACCATTAAAATAAAATTAAAAAAAAAAGAAAGAAGGTGACATGTAGGAGAACAAAGTGTCAGAGAAGAAGATAAGAGCTTTGAAAGTAAAACAAAGGTGACTCTTATGGAAACAGAGGAAGTAAGCCCACAGCACATATGTGGGAAAAATGTGTCGCAACATTTACTAGGGAACAGAGAAAAGAAAACAGGGTAGGGAAATGTCACATAGGTGTACATTCTTTTTTTTTTTTTTTTTTTAGGTGTACATTCTTGATAGTTTAGCTATTGATAGTTTAGTCCTGATTTTTAGTTTTTAATTCACGGGTCTTCGGTTCCTTTGTGATAAGCGCTAAAGAGAAATTAAACTAATTGTCTTAATTTTGTCATAATAATAAAATACCTGATGCTGAGGAATGTATAAAGAAAAAACAACTTGAAAGTATAGAATATAAAAATAAAGTAAATTAAAATCTCAGTGGTTGAGGTTGTAAACAGAATGGTTGAGTTCAACCAGAAGTTAGAAATAGCTGAAGAAAGCATAAATGAATCTCTTCATAAGTCGAGATAGATAAAAAGAAAAATCCAGACTGAAGCAAGAACTCTAAAAGAGTGGGCAACTGTAAGAGTAACATAAGGTATAATTAGGATACACCTCAAAAGTGTAAAAATATACACTTGGAATCTTCCAAGTGGTGGAAAGAGTGAACTGAAAACAAGCAACACTTTGGAAAGTCATAAATGAGAATTTTTGAAAATTAATTTAAACACTCAAGGCAAGCTAAATATGGTAGCATACACCCAGCACCAGAGACTTAGGCTGGAGGATTGCAAGTTTGAGCCTGGCCTAACAAGTTAGCAACTCAGTGAGACTCTATGTTAAAATTAAAAATAAAAATGGGCTGGGGATGTAGCTCAGTGTGAGAACCCTGGGTTCAATCCCCCTGCAGGGCAGAATTCAAGGCAGAGATTTAAGAAGCCCTATAAAACCCAAACCAAAAAGATACACAGGAAACAAACTGAGGTATGTATATTATAATAAATTTTAAGGAAAGCTAGAGATTAATAGACCAGCTCAATCCCAGTCAAAATCTCAGTAGGAATTTTTTGAAAAAATTATAAGCTGGTCTAAAATTAAAATGGAAATAGAAAATATCCACTACATATACCTTTTTTGAAAAAATGAGAAAGTTGAATTACATACATTTCCTACTTTTAAGAACTACTAGACAGCTACATTAATATTTGTATTTATAAGAAATATTAAATCGGTAAACCCAGTAGTACCTTGCAATCTAGGTGCCAAATTGAATACATGGAGATAAAGAAAGATTTTAAACACATGATTCTAGATCAATTCTATATATCGCTCACACACACAAATTAATTCAAGATGGATATGAGACCTACATGTAAAATATGCAGCCATAGATCTTCTAGAAGAAGACATTGTCACCCGTAGTATGCAAAGACTTAATAGACAAAATACAAAAAGTACCAGTTGTTTCAAAAATTCATGATTTTGACTTTAATAATATTAAAAGAAAATTTCTTATCAAGCAAAAATATTCATAAAATGAATAGAGTTAAACAAAATAGTTGTGGTTGTCACAGTTGTGACAAGTGAATGGAGTAAAGAATTTCTGGTATATTCATTTGTACAGATAAATCTTGTAAACACAATGTTTAGAAAATAAACTAGACATTAAAGATGGTAGATGGTAGGATTTCACACACCTATTAAAGGTGATCAAAACCAGGATAGCAATACTTCAGGCTGAAAGCAAAGGAGTATTTTCTGGAAAAAAGTAAAGGAGTATTTTCTGGAGTAATGGAAATGTTCTATACTGTACTGTGCTTTGGACAGTAGTTATGCGAGTGAATAAATTTGTCAGTATCTGTCAAACTGAACCCTCAAGATCTGTGCATTTCATATATCTACATCTATATCCTCAGTGCAGGATATATGTGTGTGTATATATATATATATATATATATATTATATATATATACACACACACACACACACACACACATCACACACACATATATATATCTCCTATGCAGAAGGAACCCAGTGAGATATCAGTACATAAGAGAATAGCTAAAATTAAAAACAAAACATACATGGTAATCCCACATATGGGCAAGGTTATATAGACCCATAGACATATTGAAGCTGTACTAGTAGTAGGACACATTGGCATGACCAGTTTGAAAAATTAAGGTGAATGTTCACAAAGCTGTGGCCCAGGAATTCCACACCTAGGTGTATTTCCAAAAAGAAATACGTAAAAAAAAAAAAAAAAATGCTGGTCTAGACCTCTTACAAAGACTTGTTTCAATGGGAAGATATGAGGTATGTTCGTATATAGTAACAAAAATTACTACAATATATAAAAATATGGGAAAAACCTTAAAACATTTAGTAAAAGCAACCCCAACAGAAAAAAAGTATATAGCATGTGAGTCCATTTATGTAGGCTGCAAAACCAACTATAAATTTCCCTGTATTTTCTTCCTTGTATTTTTTACTTCAATTTAAGAGAGTGCATTTTAGAGGAGAGAAAATAAAGTCTATGCCGTGGTACTGGAATGAGGTGAAGAGGGAGGGGAGGCAGAGACAAGCAGGAGAAATTTATATTTAGTTTCCATTTCCATGATCAGAAAAACATAGTATCTCTTTTACACCTTTGTTCAATTTTTTTCTTCATTGATTTTTACTATGTTCTTCTCAGTGTAAAGGCACAAATCTTCCGCCCTTTGAAATGACTTTGTTCTTCTCTTCCATATGCACTTTGCATTACACTTTTACAGTTCACCAATGTCATATTACCTTATTATCTTGCTGAATATTTTATGCATAGACATTTCTTTCTATATTTGCTTTTTCAACTTTGCTGGCTTTCCATTGACTCCCAAATGCTAGCTTTCCATGAGGATAATACCTTTTGCAAATCTGTTAGACCCCTTACAGCTTTTATAAAAGTATGTCAACCTTTATGGTTGCACTATTAAGAAGTGTGATTAATGAATACATTTTTGAAATTAAGACATAAACAGACTGTAAAGTAAGTCATAATTTAAATAGATTGTTCATCTCGTTTAATTTATACATAGCACTTACACATAAGAAACCACTATAGCTTCAGATTATTGTTGAAATCCAATTATGTGCCTTCTCTATTCAGTATTTTTAGTGAGAATAATTGCTTTGTAATAAATATAGTACCTGAGTGGGAAGATGGATAGATTCAATATCTACATGTTTCTGAGAATTTTTCGTTTGAAACTCCATTATTTAAATGGGGACAACATAGAATTCTGAAAAGTCACAAACTTTCCAATTCGTAGATTCTATTACCTATGTATTTTGTTTGGGAAAATAGTTTTAAATATGTGCACTTTCAAGCAAATGCAAACATACCGTAGTCAGCAAACACATATAAAATTTGTTCAATTAAAATGAATCAGCTACCATTTAATTAGTGCCTACAGTTTTATGGCACCACATAGAAAATCTTCATATTTGATTTTATATTGATTATAATTTTCACTCTAATTTCCACAGTAGATATTACTATTCCATTTTTCAGATGCGCAAGCTAAGTGTTAGGGATGTAAAATGACCTGAACAAACATGTATGTGGCTATTCCCAGTAGTGCTGATCATGACAATACATAACTGGCAAGATATGCCTGCTCCTGATTCCACCTGTTCATCCAGAAAGAGTAATTTTTAGCTCGGAAAAGTAGAAAGATCTGATCGGATAAGTGGTGGGAGTATTTGATAATAAGGCCAACAATCTGAAATAAATGCTAACATATCTGGTACTGTAGTTCATGCAGAGCTAAAAATTATTCTAAAATAGCATGTTGGAATACTTTGGCTTTATTGCTACATAAATTAAAGATTTCACATTTTGTTAAATCATTCCTGATCCCAAATGTAGTGGTTCAATATATGAAAGTATATGCTCACTCAGTCTCCACTTGATTTCCTCAGTGCACTGATAACTCCAGGCTTACACAATATATTAACATGTCAGCTTCCTCAGTGGAAAGAGAGTGCATTTTTTCCTAATAGTTGTAGAGAAGAAACCTGAGGTTCTTGACTATCTTTGATCTATCGGTTACATGCCAAGTTCTGGTATAGATCAGCATCACTTCGTGACATAATCTTTTCATTGGGTGGATGACGGGTAGGGAAAAAGTCATATATTGAAAACAAGCCTTAGAACAGTTGTATCAACATGTGCATTACTGAAAGAGTAGTGGAAGCATTTCTACTTTCATTTTAGTAATTTCCATAAGAGAGAGTTGACATTCCAGGAATGGGGATTACAGATGTGAGGACTGACTCAAATGCTCTTTTGGAACAGGTGGACTTTAGAGAGGGATCCAACCTTCCCCTGAGGTGGAATAGCAAATATTATCGAATGAGCTGTTCTTATTAAGAATTTAACTTGGAGTTTTGGTTCTTTTAACTATATCACAATCCTTCTTTCCCTATCAACAGCTTTCTTGTTTCTGATATTAAAATACTCTATGAGTGTTTGTTATGATTTTCCCATAGCCATACAGTCCCTTTAAAATAAAAATCATGGCATGTTATATTTGTTTTTGACTATGGGTGCAGATTTCTTGTACATTTTCAAATTCATGTCTTTATTCTTGAATTTGTTTAAAATATGAAAATTTTAAGCTTTGTGTAGCTAACAGTGAAACATCTTAGTGTATGCTGAAACATGACTAGTTTACTTAAATAACAGAAGTGAAATATCTCCAGCAACTTTCAAAGTCATTTAAGATATTTCTTGGAGGTACTATGTACCATTATGCTAATATGTCAACGTGTAACTGCTGGAAATTTGGTCAAGGAGTCTCTGTGCAGTCTAGAGTTTAGGACTGAAGATCAGGATTGGATTCTGTATTTAAAGTATCCTCTCTTCATCCAATCTGGTAAGGTTGGAGTAATCAATCTATGTGTGAAATACAGGAGCATTATCTTCAGAGTTTAATTCAGAATGAAGGAAAATATAAAATGATCTACTGTTAAGCAAATGCTTTCTTTATTGAGAATAGGTCATCCAAAGCTTAAGCTGCTTAAAGAAAAATGAAATACAGCAATTCCAAGTATAGTATAGAATAATAAATGCCAAATGCCCAGATAATCTTCCAAAGGATGAGTGGGTAAGCAAAGGCCCTCAGTAGCCATGTCTTGCTATGAATGCTACTAAGGGCTGAATATGTGTGATTAACATATGACTGCAGGTTCAACATGATTTAGTGAGAAGAAAAGATAAGGTTTGAAGAAAGCAATGAAAGGTAAACTGTTAAGGAAGGTTTGAAGCTTTAAAAGCTGGTAAGGAAACTTTCCAAGAAAATGTTTATGCCATAGCTTCAGGTCAGCAGTTACCTCAGTGAGTGAAAATGAAAATATTCTAGCTTATTAACTTCTTCCTTTAGAAGTGCTAAACAGAAAGAATATAAATAATAGTGAGATCTAAAGTCAGAGTGGACACTCCTGACATGAAGGTGAGCTCTTCATTGTTCTGGAGCATTTGGCCTGGTAAATACTTCATTACTCTCATTTTCAAAAGTTGGCTTGAGGGATGTTATGATATTCTATGTATAGTATCAGCAAAGCCAACCTGTATTCACAAAGTGTTGACTTTTTTCTCTATGATTTATACAGTAGGAGACAGGTTTCTGGATTCATGGAATTTTTCTTCAAAATTTCATATCCTTCGTGCAAAATGTATGCCATAATCTAGAACAGAGACTGACAATGTTTTTCTATAAAGGGTCACAGAATAAATAGTGTTGGATAGATGGTTCCTGCCTATCACAACTGCACACCACCACCACCACTGTAGTGCTACAAAAATCTGAGGTGAACAAATTTAACAAAATTTATACGAATCTAGAACCAGGTAGTATTCCCAGCAAAAGTTGGTTCACAGTGGCCCTCATGTACAGTTATGTTTGTAGCCACAGAAAAGGAAGTGAGAATGGAAACGATATGATTAGCTGTAGTTAGCATTTGCCTTATGTGGCGTGGCGGAATGAGGTATGTTCCTTTACAAGGCCGTGGCCTGATTATTTGGTAGATTGTGGTTGGCTGAAGCTTGCTTGCTATAACTGGCTGAGACTCATCTCTGTGTTACAAAAATATACTTTTATACTCCTTTGTAGTTTGCTTATATGCTAAGTTAGGTTGAAGTTTGCTAAATATGGAGGCAGCTCTGTGCCAAATCGTATTAACCTAAACAGGGTTAGGAAAGAAGCTTAGGCCAAACTTGTTAACCAATCGGTAGGGTAAAAGTAGCAATAGATGATATGTAAAAGAATATGCATAGCCATGTTCCAATAAAACCATTTGCAAAAACCGGTAGTAGGGTGGATTTAGCCCATGGGACACCATTTGCCAACTCATATTATTAAAAAAAAAAAAAGTTTATCTTAGAGACATGCAGTTGTGGTACCTTCAGTTGATTGGCTGCAGAGGTTAGTCAGTTGTAGGCCTGTGAATAACAAAGTTTTGAATAACTGCTTAATAATGTCCCAGTAGCCCAAAGTGCATGGTTTGGAGTAATTTTGTTAAGGGTTACCAATGTAACTGACAAATCTGATATAACCAATAGGCGTTGTAGATGCTTTTCATAAGTTAACGTGTTCTGATTGTTAATAACCGCATTGGAAACATTGAATTCTAATTTCATTTACAGACTACCCCCACGAAGTCGTGGTTCACAGTTGGAGGCCTCAGTGGTTCTCAGATTTTTCCTTAGATCCTAACTAATAATTGTTCACGGAAACCCCTGCAATTTCGAGGACATTGCAAATATCCCCCGTAATTTCTTTTTGGTGGAGATTTGCAAGTAGCCAGTCCAAGCACGTGTTTCAGTTCTCCTTTCTGCTGATTGGCTGCTGCCCTGTAACCCATCTCCTACAGGTGCACCGGCATTCCCGCAGCACAGCAGGTTGCTGTACTGGTGGAGTTATCTCCAGAGTTCTCAGTTCTGTTCTTTTTAAAGCCCTAAGATCCCTAAGATGCCACCAAAATGCCCTGCACCTTCTAAGCCTTTATTAATACAGTATTTTATTAAATTAAATTGCAGAATTGTGGGAGACATAGTATATTTAGGGTTTAAACAATAAAAATAGGCATTTATAGGCATTTTTCTGAGCATATCTGAAATAAGCGGTTTTTCCATAATTCACGGGTATTCTAGGAATGTGAACCCCGCAAACTTTGGGAAGCCACTGTACATATGTGTACACATGCATACATGGTGTGTATTTGTATGCATATGTATGAGTTCAAATTTTTTTTTTTAATCACTTTGGGACTTTGGAGCTAAGATAACTGAATTGTTTAAAAACTTTGTGAATACTAATTATGTTGCAGTTCCATTCTGGACATTGCTAGCAGACCGTATTCTATTTTAGTATTTTTATACTGCAAAAACAAAACTTTGTTGTTTGAAGACACATTTTGAAGTTAGTTTACTTTGTGGCTTCTCTTTTCTTGAACACCATGAAAATCCAATATGGTACTTCTGGAAGCAGTACAGTGTTTTAAGATCCTTAGGATCATGAACTGGGAAGTTTCTTAAGTCTGTACTGTATCCTAGCTCTGCCTCTTAGTAGTTGTTGAGTTTGATGCAAATTACATAATTTCTTTGAGCCTCTGTTTCTTCATCTGTATAGAAGACATGGTAGGTAATGTGTGCAAAGCCTTTTACACGGCCTCTAACATATGGAAAAGGCTCAATAATTTATGGTTATTAGTATATTATCATTAGTAAGATGAGGAAGATCAATCAGTCACTTGAGCTTATGCCACTTCTGTCAGTATCATCTTTGCTAAGTTAGATGGTTATTGTTTTTGTCCACAAAATACTCATTTTTCCTTCTGGCAATTTTACCTGGTTTCCTTTGTTGTTCCAGGTGGTTAAGAGGGAGGCTGCCCTCAACCCTAGTTCAAAGCACAGGCACACGATCTGTCTTGGACATAGGATTGACTCAAATATGGGCACGTGACCCCTTTTCAGGCAAAGACTTCTAATTTTCAGACTGATTTTTAGAAAGCGAAATTGAGATGGTGTGCACTTGAAGCTGCTGGCAGGGATCCTACTTTGAAGCCATAGACATGGGTGAATTTTTTTTTTTTTTTTTTTTTTGTGGTGCCGGGGATCAAACTCAGGCCCTTGTGCTTGCAAGGCAAGCACTCTAATCACTGAGCTAAATCCCCAGCCCCTAACATGGGTGAATATTTTGTTTGTGTGAATCAATAAACTTATTGGTATTGTTATCATATGCTTAATTTGCTTTTGAGGTGGGTTTCTATCACTCTTTGGATGAGTGGTGACATACACAAAGGATTATCTTTCACATGCTAGCCAGAGAGATCATATGAACTAATTGCTGTTTTAAAGGCATTCTGTCATTCTTTGGCAGAATAGAACATATGATTAATCTCCCTCCCCCCTCCCTTCTTTGATCTCAGGGATCAAGATTCAGAATAATTATGTGACAAGAAACCCTAAACCTGTTTCAAAAATTAAATATTTTTTACCTGAGATGATGGAGTTCTTGGTAAGGTTTTCTTTGAGACATAAAATACAAGAGTATTAAATCTGAGGAAAAGGTTAAAGATCTGCCTTTCTCCCAGAGAAGAACACTTGGCCCTAAGGGATAAAGTGACCTACCAAGATCAAATAAGCAGTTACAAAAAGGATTAATAGTCAAGTTTCCTACACATGCAAAAGTTCTCTTTTGATGCTCCTTTGTGTACTTAGCAAGCCATCTTGTTTGTACTACATGAATCTGAATGAGTAAGATTTCTTAGATAAAAGCATGATATAGCTGCAGATGTATCTGTTTTGTACATAGAACCTGATCATACCCATAAAAATAATAGCATCTGTTTAAATGCAGGTAATAGTTTAATATAGCTGTAAACACTTGTTAGAAGAATTTTCAAGTGCATAGAATGCTTTGGATGTCTCTTTAGCTGCCGCTACTATGTATATAGACATACATAAAGCTGTACATGGCTTTGTTTGGCCTTGAATTAAAAGTGAAGATGACCTTCGAATGATTACATTTAACTCATGAAGTTACTGAACTGCTTGAGCCTCTGTTCCTTCATCTGTAAAGTGATTATCACGTGTGTGGTTTTAGTTGTATAAGTAAAGATCAAATCAGCCAATGCCTGTGAGGTATGCAGTGCTGAGCCTGGTACGTGGTATCTTAGTCGCTCAGGTTGTGCTCTAGTCTGGATCTGAAATGTTCTCCAGGACCCATGTGCTAGAGGCTTGTCCCCAACCTGGCACTATGGGAGGCGATGGAGCCTGTTTGACACAGGACCTAGTGGGAGGTTTTAAGTAACTGTGAGAATGACCTGGAAGGGAATTATGAGACCTGTGTCTCCTTCTCTTCAGTACTGGTCCCGTTTGATTGTTGTAACAGATTTGGGTCTTGCCGTTTTGAACTCACGCCATGATGCAGTTTGTCGGTACAGGCCCAAAGCAAAGGAGTCAATTGTTCATTGATTCAAACTTCCAAAACTGTGAGCTGAAGAAAAGCCTTATCTCTTTAGAAGTTGATTTATCTCAGATATTTTTATAATAACTGAAAGCCAGTGAACATAAACTGCCTAACTAAACATCATAACCTGGCTAGTTTAAGCAGTAAGCATTTCTCACATTCTGAAGTCTGAAAAGTCCAATGTCAAGGTATGCGCTGATTTGGTTTCTGGGTTCATTTCCTGGTTTAAAATTTTCACATAACTTTTCCTCTGTGTTCTCACTGAGAGAGGGGGGAAATACCTCTCTCCGTTTTATAAAGCCGCTAATCCTATTATAAGACGCCCATCCTCACGAGATCTTTTAATCCTGATTACTGCCTAAAATCTTCGTCTCCAAATACTATCACATTGAAGGCTAGGATTTCAGCATATGAAGGGGGATGCAGACGTTCAATCTGTAGTGCATAATGTATGCATTATAGGTTAGTGTTCATTATTATATTATTATTTTGCTACTGTGTTGTTCTTCAGCTCAGAATTAAACCTTAGTCTAGGCTAGCTATTGGGAGTGTTTCTATTCTCACATATGTTATAATGCTTTGTTTACAAGTCTGGAATTTTGGTGAGCTTCCTCAGGTATTTTATCATGTAACAGACTGTGCAATAAAAGTGGAGTGGAGTACGTGTCTGAAATGGGTAAGAACCACAATTTGATCTATTTGTATGATAATAGTACAGTTAAAAATAAATAGGCTACCATACTGCTGAAAAATAGTACTACGATTTCAGAAAGTCAGTGAGTTCATTAGTTTCTTTTAACGACCTAACAAATAACATTTCACACATTATAGTCTTCCACCGGGAACCCTAAAAAAGAAAATTAAGCTTTTTGTGTCACAGACTGAATTCTATTGGTATGATATGTAGCAATCCTACTCACAGCAGTAAGATATTAGAAAGGGATGATACAGAGGAATGGCTGGGGAAGAGGGACACTGGGGAATAGCTCAAAATCATGTTTGGAAAGTACGGTAAGTCTGTCTCTTTTTCCCATCAAATGCAAAGCATTTGACTTGAGCCAGGTGGCGTATGTGTTTCAGAGAGTTCCTGAAGGAATTTGTTGAGATCTCATAAAATCGAGGTCCAAATTGATATTTTAGGGGTTGGGGATTTAGCTCAAGTGGCGGAATACTTGCCTAGCAAGCACAAGGCCCCGAGTTCCATCTCCTGCAACCCCCTCAAAAAAAGCAAATTGGTATTTTACTTGACCATCTTGGCATCTCTTCGGTCATTATTCTTTATATGGATGTTTATCAGTGCTTTTCACCCCATTCAGAGAAGCAAATTATCAATAAGATACCATTAAATTGTCTGTTACCTTCTAGAACTATGATTCTCAAACATTAATGTGCATACGGGCCATCTAGGAGTCATTTTAGGATGCGAGGTGGTACTTGACATTGTGCATTTTTAATTAGCTCACAGGGTGGGAGGGAGGTCTGCAAGCCACAGTTGGAGCATCACTGCCAATATTATGTTCTGGGAAAATGAGTACTTTCTATCTGTGCTGTCTGACAGGTTTTGAGTAGCCACAGGTGGCTGTGGTACACTGGAAATGTGGTTGAATTTTGAATTTCGTTACATCTAAATTTAAATAGCAACATGTAGCAAGGGAGTACTGTATTGGACAGAATGGCTCTAGTTCAAAAGAGTAAGATCGGCTCCAACCCTGCCAGCATCTGCTCTTCTCTAAAGCCCCCCAAGGGGGTTCCCACTGTGTTTCCACAAAGCACAGACAGGAGGCATCTCCAGCACTCAGTGTGGTTCGGCCGCTGCCGCCTCTCTCACCTCATCCTGCTCCTGTTACCACCTTGGGTTTCTTTTACCTTACTTGGTATGTTCCGTTCTCTCAGGTGTGCATAACATCATTTTCCTTCTGCTCCCCAAACAAGCCTTATTTCTCACTTTTTTCGGCTTAATTTATCCTCAGTTTCAGGTTTTTCTTCAGGGATTGCCTTGGAATTCCAGGTAAGGACAAGGGCCCATACTTCAGATTTTCTCTTTCATGGCTCTTGGACACAGTTGAGATTCTGTGTTCGTTTTTGTGGTCATTTATTAATAACTGTCTCTCTAGTAGGCCGATGTCCCACATAAGCAGGAATTCTTATTTGCAATTATCATTATATTCCCAAACAACATAGGACATGGCAAATAGTAGGTTTTTAACATACATTTTTATAAACAATAATGTTTAATACATAGAAATTACTTGGGGCTCTTGTTAAAAATACACATTTCTTTGTCTCACATCCTCAAATTTTAAATTAGTAAAGAGTAGGTGACTGGAGGTGCTCATTTTTAACAAGCTTTTAGCTACTTCTGAAGTAGGTTGTCTATGACTTGTGTTTCGAGAAGTTTTGTTCTAGGTGGTCTTTAAGAGTAGTAAATATTTCAGTTTTATTTTGGTGAAAGAGGCTACGAACAGTAGTTTTAAGGATTAAAGGGGGCACCCTCCTTACTTTCCTATGTGACATATTTGAGCAAAGCTAGAACATAGCCAAACAAAACTAAAAAGTACTGCTTTTATAATACATCAAAATGTAGTTTCTTAATGTATCCACAAGCAATACCTAGCTCAATAAAATAAATATTAAGGAATAATGTATATGGTATAGGAGAAAGAACTAGATGTTCTATTGAATTGAATAAGACTATGATGCAGTTGCTCAAAAACTGCTGCTCTTAATAGTAAGCTGATAAGTTGTGTTAAATATTTAAAAGGAAGAAAATAACATGCCTGAATTAAAGCAAAGACATGTTGGCTACCAAGTTCATTTGCCTTATGGGTGCAGGCTGTTAATGTGGAGGAGGAATTCAGCAGAAGCCGATGAAAGGAATGATGGACTTTCAACACGTTGGGACATCTGGTTGAAGGAAGGTGACCTGTACTTGTCTGATGTCAAAGGTGGAATAGAAAAAACAAAAACCTCACTAATCTAAATTGTTGCCTATTTCTGGTGGAAAATGTACAATATAAAAATAAATAGAACAGACCCCTCCCCATTCAGGGATATTAAAAAGCTTGGTTCATTTGGTATGATACGATAGAACTTCCTTGTTTGCACCAACTCATTCACTCAGTGCATGCTTGTTACAAGCATGACAGTGCCCGGGTGAATCCTCTCTGGAAGCACACTGTCTAGGCTCACAATTCTCTATCACTTGTGAGCATTCCAACTGTGAAGGTTGTTGAAGACTCAAATGCCTGCATTTTCTTATCTTTAAAAGGAAAACAAAAATAATGCCTGTTTCATGTGACTTTGGTAAGGAGTAAATGAGTAATACGTTTTAAAAGTTTAGAATAACAATAGCATTGTAGACACTATATTTGCATTACTTTTGTTTATTTTTGGTTTGAGTGTATATTGTTTCATGTGTCCTTTAAGGTGAAAGTCTTAAACTTGGTATAATATCTAGTCTTTTGAAGGGTTGTATTAGTCACATTTCCCATCACTGGGACAAAATACCCAACACCCGCAATTTAAAGGAAGAGGTTTAATGTGACTCATGGTTGGCATTTCAGTCCATGGTTGGCTAGATCCCAAGCAAAAATGGTATGGTGGAAGGGCATGGTAGAGGAGAACTGCTCGCTTCACAGCAGCCAGAAAGCAGAAAGAAAAGGGAGGAGCCAACGAGGGAGATATGCCCTCTACAGGCACCCCCCACCCCGCCACAAACCTCTTCTAACTAGACCTTGCTTAGCAGAACAAATGAACTCATCAAGGGGATTGTACACTGGTAATAATTGTGCCCCTATGATCCAATTACCTTCCAAAAGCCTCACCTCTAAACGCATGACACTTTTGGGGAACACTAAATCTAAACCATAACAGGGACAGATGAGACAGTACGCAATAAACAAATATTACTAATTTGTGATAATAGAATTAATAGAGTATGTTATAAAATAACAAATGGGTAGCAGAGAAGTAAAATGAAGATAAAAGATGCTTTAGGGGTTTCAGAATCCCACTAAGTAAGAGAAGTTCATAATGTGAATGTATTTACTTCTCATAACAGGTCCATGAATATATTATTATTCTCTAGGATACAGAGATCTCAAGGTCACATAGCTAACGTGGGAAATCTGACATCAGCAACACCGACCAGAGCTACTTGGTAGGTGCCGGTGGATCTCACAGTGACACTTTCCTTTGGAGGGGGTAGTAGAATGAGATACGCACATTAGGAGGAAAAGCATTCTAGGCAGGAGGACAACAAGCATAGAGGTTTTAGGAAGCAACTATCCTGATGCAAGTTGAAATCCTAACTCCCAGTGTGGCATTGGCAAGTGGGGCCTCAGACAGTTGATCAGGTCATGAGATGGAGGGCTCAGGAATGGGATTAGGGTTCTTATGAAAAGACACCAGGGAGCTTGATTCCTCTTTGCTTTCTATCAATGCAAATATGAGAAGTAGACATCTGGAAACTAGGAAGAGGGTGTTCGCCTGAATCTGACCATGTCGGCGTCCTTATCTCAGGCTTCCAGTCCCCGGAACTGTAACAAATAAGTATTGCTTATGCCAACAGTCTATGGCAATTGGTGATAGTAGCATGAGCTAAGATACCAACATAAGAATTTGTTTCTTATACAAAGATGGAAGGTTACTGAAAGACTATTTTAATGATTGTCATGGGAAAATGTTCAAGTATAATAAGTAAAAAAAACGAAGGCATACAATTATATGAACAATATTATTCTAGAGAACATATCCTGGGGAAGAATATAGTAACATTCTGACAGATACAAGTACCTTGTGCATGGAGGGTGTCTGGCTTTATTTCTTGTTTGTACCTTTCAGTATTTTTTAAATAATATAAGACAAAATACTACAGTTGTAGACAGAAAACAGAATATAATTTTCTAAACATAGATAGTAGCCAATCAATCAGAAGAAAAATACCAATATCAAACAATATATTATTGAAGTTTGCTAAAGAAATTTTTTCACTGAATTCTGACAGTCTTTTTAATAGAAACAAATTCCCTTTGATTACCGAAGAAACACTTTGTGTCTATTATGTTGAAAAATGGATTTATTCAGACTTAATTTTAAGAAAGGCACACTTTATTTTTCTCTGGCATCAGAGGTTCTTTGTGTGTCATTTTCATAAATGTAGAATTAAACTTGTCCATCTGCAATTTAATAGAGTTAAATTTTAAAGATAGTCTCTTAAATTTCATATTAAATTTGGAGGATTATGAGTTTAGTCTTAATTTATAAAATATTATGTCCTGTAAAAAGTATAATTCTGTTATATCTTTGAAATGTTAATTTCATGTTGAGCTTTGGAAAAACCATAATTATTTTATAATGATATTCACTTTTACAAGAAAATTACATGAATTGAAAGAGATTTAAGCATGTATTTTTCATATGCTTTCGTAATTGTTCTTTTCTGCAGTAAAATTTTCTATTCACATTACAGAATGGCCGAGTGTTAGAGTTCAAATAAAGGAAATTTGTGTTTACAATAATACTTTCATTATTTCCCATCATTTAAATTGAAATCAGATATACTTATCTATTAGAAATCTCTCTGTGGTCAGTAGCAGATAATTCAGATTTGGTTAAGAAATAAGAGGAAATTATCAATATTTATATAAGAAAAAAAATCCAGAGACAGATTTATCTTCAGGTGTTGCTAGGTTAAAAGAGTGGGCCAGGGGCTGGGGATTTAGCTCAGTGATTAGAGTGCTTGCCTTGCAAGCACAAGCCCCTGAGTTCGATCCCTGGCACCACAAAAAAAAAAAAAAAGAAAAGAGTGGGCCAAATCAACAGAATCTTATTTTCCACTTTCATTTCTACTTTTAATTTTGTTGGCTGAAAGACAGATAACACCAGGCTTTTCCTTGTATTGGCAAGATGTCTGTGGTAGATAACTTCCCATTATTTCAGTTAAAGAATAGAAAGAAACAGTGAAAATTTTTTTCTGGTAGCTCTTCCATAAATCCTGAAATTTGTTCTGGATGGCCTAGCTAAAACCATATGTCCATCACCAAAACAGTTTGGGACTGAGCAAAGGAATGCCACAACTCAGTTCACCCCGGGCGTCAGTCCAGGCCTTCCTATCTACATGATCTCCAGTGGGAACTCATGTTGAGAGATAAATGTCGAACGTCCATAGCATAAACATTGGTAGAAAATCCTTTTGTAACTTTAACAGTCAGGATTTGGTGCCTAACAACCTCAAAAACCTCATTGGCTTAGTGCAATTTTTAAAAAAAATTTCAATCTTGTGTATTAGTCAATAGCTATCTGAGACAAATTTCTCTAATGGTAAATGGCATGAAAGCCAAAAAGTTGAGCAGAATTATGCAGTGCCTTGTAAAGCTTCAGTCTGTGGCTGGGGCACGTCCCTTCTGCCTGCCTTTTATTGGACAAAGAAGCTCATACAGCTAAGTTTCATATAAACAGAGTGAAGTCATGGGTGCTTCCCACTTTATTGCTAGGTGGAGCGAATTCATATGGCAAAGGGAAGTGAATTTGTAATTTTAGTGCAGGACAGAGGAGAAGAATTGAGAGAAATGATTTAATTTACCACAGTCAGTTTCTAGTGCTCCTTCGATGAATAAGTTATCTCTCAAGATTTTTCTGCACTTCAAATCTTCAAAGACAGTTTATCTTCATTTCAAGTAGAGTTAATTGTTAAGGTCCAAGAAAGCTGAGTCTATCACTGTTACACCTCTGTTCCAATTAAATTATATACTTATGTCTATACATCTAGCCATATTTCTTATATCTATTAGGGATTGTTTTTGAGATCCCTAGCAGATCTAAAATCTGTGGAAGCTCAAATCCCTGATATATAATACTGTATTATTTACATATAAAATACACGTATCCTCCTATATACTATAAATCATTTTTAGGTTACTTAGCATACCTAATACAATGTCATTGCTAGGTATGAAGCTGTTTTACCTTATTATTTAGAGAAAAATGAAAAGAAAAAAACTTGTATATGCACAATACAGAAGCAATTTTTATTTTTCAAATATTTCTGATCCATGATTTTTTACATTCATGGATGCAGAACACACAGATGCAGAGGATTGACAGAAATTTATTTTAAATGTAATTCTTCATAGAATGACAAATCCAAGTCACATTTAAAATTATTATGTATGCTAACCATATTATAATTTTGAATACCATATATTTTTTTTAAATCATCACGGTACTAGGTACTGCAGTATTTAGATGTTAACTTCTAATTTTCAGTAGAAGTTTTTACACTACCTTTGATTAATTTCCTCAAGAATGTTTTCTGACATCCACAAAGGAAATCTAGGTTAAATCACCATTAATTCTGAATACTCTGGGGTTTGATTAGTTAGTGTTGTAACTTTAATATGAGGTTAGTGTATTTTTGAAGTAATTTGGTAAATCATCACAGCAAATCACCCAACTTTGTTCTGCCTGATGGATAATGTGTTCTAGATGATCAATTAGGTATTAGTTATACACAGCTGCAGCTTGCTCAACAAATATTCTTTTCAATCATTTTTATCTCTCTCTTCCTGGATAAATTGTCAACATGCCTGAAATAGGTATTTATTGTTCTCTTTGTATGTCGTTCTGGGCTCCTTGTCCAAAAAACTTATACAAAATTAGACGTGGTTCCTTCTCAAGAGCAGGTCCAATTTTATTATATGTATTAAAATATAGTAAGTAATATGTATTAAATAGAACATACATACTAATCCTCTTATAATGCATTAACTTTATGCTGTCGATCTGCCCTATACATTAATTCTTTTAAGGTTAACCTTTACAACTATGATAATTTGACAATTGTATTGCAAGTAATGGATGCCTAAGTATAATTACTATACAGTACTTGGTATATTGATGATTAAGTCATTGGCCAGGGTGTCAATATGCTGCAATGGCTTTCCCATGAAAGAGGATTTCTCAAGCCTCACTACTGAAATTCTGGACCCTGCAATTCTTTGATGTGGGGAGCTGTCCTGTGCAATATAGCATGTTGTGCAACATCTCTGGCTGCTACTCATTAGATACCGGTAGCACCTTCCCATCTCTGTGTAGTGTGATGCTACAAAAATATCTCCAGACTAGCAAAAGTCTACCAAAGAGCAAAATCACTTCTGTAGAGTACAGCTACTAGAAAGTGATTTTAATGAATGGGGACATATATTACCCTTCCCCTCCCCCTGCCAATCTTATTTAAAATTGTTGGCTTAGGAATGATGGAAAATAGAAGCAGATGTATAACATCTATCTATGAATTTGGGTAACAATGGTTACATAGTAGAAAAAGTGTTTATGGCTTTTTATCAAGGCATAGACCTGTATAGTATAGTGAGGTTCTGGTCTATCAAGTCTTTGCATTATTGATGCCATTCTTTCCTCTATTGTTGTTGTTTTTTATTATTATTCCCTTAATGGCTACTAATTTAAGAGATTATGTTTATTCTTCTCTTTGCTGGTTGAAATATTTCAGAACAGATGCTATTGTGAACAAGCTCCATTATTTCTACAAAAAATTTACTCCAAGTAGGCATTTTCTGTAAATTAAAAGGGTCCAGGGAGCAAGAATACTTTATGTTTGGAGAGACAATGATTTTGGATTAATTGAACATAACTATTAAATGATCTCATGCCTTTATTGTACCAGGTGGTGGGGATAACAGATGAGCTTTCAAGACATCATTTCTCTCTAAACATATTTTGCCTTATAAAACCACTATTCTGGAATCTAAACACTTTCAGAAATTCTTAATTCAGGAGCGTCAGGCCTAAATTCTAGGGGAAGGAATCTGATACAGCAAGGGAAAATGAGTTTTGATTAAAAAGATCTACATGTCAGTTTTGACTCTACCTACTTGTTTGAACTCTGGCATCTGTTTCCTGGACTTTGAATGAAGATAGTATGTCTTATGAGTGTAAATCGGGAGTAGAAGTAACATACTGGTTAAGGAAAGGTAAATACATTATGAAAGTGTTTCATGCACTTTTTCTTTCCACTTCCTTTCATCTCATTCTTTGTATTTAGCAACCATTTCTTTTTTTTTTTATTTTAAACCAAGAACATGTATTGGTATATTTTACATACAATGGTCACATTCATCACATTTATTTTGTACCTATACATGGTGCATCTTGGTTCTCCCCTCTCTTCCCTCTCTTGCCTGTGTATTTCTGATGGAGTAAGGACAATGGATGTAGGTCTGGAGTTGTTGGTCATCTTGACATTAACAGGGGAGCCTGACTGAAACGGAACAGAAAGTAGGCTGAGATTCCGAGAGGCATCAGGTTCTGCAGATTCCACGTGACCTCGCTGTGTGTGAATATTTGTTGTATGTAATTAGCAACCATTTCAAGAGTCACCAAAAACTATCTTACCGGTTAATTTATAGTATGCTTCACAGTTTTGTTTTTTTTTTCCCTCTCTGATAAACTCTTCGTTTTCTAGGATTGAAAAGCAGGCAAACATTTTCTGTGAAGATCCAGATAGTAAAGTCTTTCAATTTGGCAGGTTAGAATTCGCCTATCCAAAATACTCACTTCTGCCACTTTAGTGCAAAAATAATCATGGCCAATATGTAAATGAATAGCAAGGCTTATTCCGATAATGTTTTATTGACAATTTCAGGGAGTTGATCAGATTTGGTCTATGAATATAGTTGTTGACTCTTACTCTAAACTACTCATAGCTTCCCATTTCACTTGGCATCCTTTAGATTTCTGGTTACAAAATGTACCTGTGTCTTTGATCATTGGCTCTTGATTTCCTTCACAGATTTTTCTTTTCTTGTCCACATATTAATGGTCTACATTAAGAAAGTGCGAGCTGAGAAGACAAGGGAGATATGTTTCAAAATGGCACCATCATTTCTGCTCTCCAAAGCTCTACCATCTTCATAAAATCTAATTCTCATCAAAACATACAAAGCTCTTTGTTATTTGATTTTTGTGCATTTTCCCTCTTTCTGGAATTGGTATATATGACTTCTACTTCTTAAATGATTTTTTTTTTTTAACCTTTTCTCCAGGATGGGTTGTACTCCTCCTTTGTATTCAGTCGAATTAAGATTAGCATTTATGCTAACTTCTTTTCTTCTAAGACATCCTTGAATGCCCATTCAAGATTGGATTAGGGACTTTTTCTGCATGTTTTCTTTGATCAGTATCTTTGTTTCTATTTTAGCATTACTCATATTGCACAGTGTGTCAGTATTTTAGTAAAATGGTCAATAAAAAATAAACCAAGCAATAATACAAAGCCTCAGTGTTATTGAGAATATGAAGAAGTCACCTCATCATTGTGATGGGAATGTAAAATGGCAGTTTCGCAGTTTCTTAAATACCTGAATATGTGACTCCCGTGCTACCCGGGGATCGCCTTTTGGGGACTTATTCCAGAGAAATGAAAATACATCTCACACAAAACATTTTACATGAATGCTTAGAGCATTATAAGTACAATTAGTACACTATTGAAACGATCCTTCAAGAGGTGAATGGTTAAACATTTGTATATTAATGGTGCACAAGACAACCTGGATGTTGCATAATAATTTCCAGAGAATTGTGCATAGTTAAAAATTAGTCTCAAAAACTTGCATATCATAAGAACCATTTACATCATATTACTGAAATAACAAAACTCTGGAAATGGAGAGCAAATTAATGGTAGCCAGTGATTAAAAACAATGGTGTAGTTGGCTTAAATATGAGAGGGAACCAAATTTGGTTATACAAGGGCAATGCATAAGGCATCCTTTTTTTGATGGAATTTTTCTTTGTTTCACTAAATCAAAGTCAGTATCTTGGTTGTGAAATTGTAGGATAATAAGATATTGACATTGGGGAAAATTGATTGGAGGGTACAGATGATTTCTCTGCATTATTGCTTACAACTCTATATGCATCTGTGATTACAGTAGTACCTTGGTTCATGAATTTTATTCCTTTCAGGATTCTAGGAAAGATGGCCACATTCGTTATTCATGCAGGAAAGATGGCTGTGTTGTGTTTGTCACCTGATGCAGAATTTGCAAACAAAAACAAAATTTTGCCAAATGCTTTTGTTTGCAAACCAAATTTCAAACAGGGACCACGATATTTCCAAATAAAATATAATTCACAGCATCAGCCTGCTTGCTGCCATGACAAAGTTACAGAAGGATTGCTGTGGTAATGCAGGGAAAGGGTACCGCACCCTCTCGTGGAGGCCAAGATGGCAGGGCCTTGGGCCTTGGAGACAGAGTATGAAATACATTACATGGAGGAACAAGAGGAGGCAATTTCTGCCAAGCTAATGAAATGTCTAACATCAAAATTGTGTGGGGGAGTGATCAGATCATGGGACAATTTATTCTGGAAAACACTCTGTTATTTATGTCTCTGTGTTGCATGGTAGACCTTCATTTGCATAACTGATGTTTGGTATTCCAGTCCAGGTTCTCCAGAGAAACAGAGCCAACAGGAAGGAGAAAGATAGATGGGTGAATAGACAGATACAATAGAGAGACATAGGTATAGATATCTCCAACATATGCGTGTGTATATATCCATGAATGTTGGTATGTATATATGTTTGTACACACGCATGCACACATGAAAAAGAGGGAAAAAATTTTGGAGAGTCCTGCGGATCAAACCCAGGGCTTTGTACTTGCTGGGTAAGTGCTCTATGACTGAGCTAAATCTCCAACCCCAAGACAGAAAATTTTATTATGGAAATGGACTCACAAAATAATTGTGGCCAAGAAGTTCTACAATATCCCACCACCAAGCTGGAAGATGGGAAGGCCAGTGGGTAAAATCAGCTCAAATTCAAAAGCCTGTGATGGGGGAGGTCTGATTTCTGGTGGCTGAAAGAGATGGCTATCCCAGCTCCAACAGACAGAGAAAGAATATGACCCCTTCTCCCCTTTTGTTGTATTTAGTCCTAAAGCCATGCTTGATACACCCCACACTAGCGAGCTTATTCTTCTTTCCTGTCTACAGATTCAAATATTAGTCTGTTCTGGAAACACTTCATGGATATATCTAGAAATATTATTTACCATGACCTGGGCATTCTTTAGCCCCACTAAGTTTACATCTGAAATTAACCATCATGCTTATAAAATGTGTGTAAGTTGCCTAATGACCTCTGAGTCTAAGAAGAAGTTATGAGTTAGACTACTTTTTTAAAAGCATGAAATTTACCTTTGATGGCTCTTAACGTAATCCTCAAGTGACATAATTTAAAAACGCACAACACTTTTATCACAGTATTGTGTGTGACCCTTTACAGAGGGTGTATACCGTCAGGGTAACCTGCCAGTCCGTCTTTCTTAGCTCTCCTTACATGCATACTGCATACTGCAGGATGGTCTCACAACTACTGGAGTGAAGCAAAGCTATGCCAGAGGGGCATGCCCATTTAGGTGCAATGACTAAACCATTTACCAAGCTCAATAATGTTCATATGCAAAGCATAAAAGTAGACTGTGAGTTTCACCTGTTTATAATAATTTCTTTATTTTCTATTAAATGTGTTGCAACTAGAATAGAAATATAGTAAATGGAATTAGTCATAAAATTCCTAAACTCTGAGTGAAGTTTTATAATTTTAATTAAAATGGTCAGGTGATATTCATTTTTACTTCCCGGTGTTCATTCATTCATTTAAGAAATAGCTACATGGGGTTGGGGATTCAGTTCAGTGGTGGGGCGCTTGCCTCGCAAACACAAGGCTCTGAGTTCAATCCCCAGCACTACCCCCCCACCAAAAAAAAAAAAGTTACAGCATGCTATTTATGCAAAAGCATCTGGTGCTGCTCTAGTGTATGTACATATACACATGTGTGGACCAGATTTCATGTAAACACATGCATATATGTACATGCACTCAGTTTCTATTAACATCTGTCTGCTCAGGATGAAATTTTTGACTCAATGTCTTTAGTCGTCTGCTTCCAGTCCTGAACATTCCTTGACTGTATCTTGCAACATGAACTTGTGCTTTAATTTAAGTTTTTTGGTAGATTCTGAGCATATTTATGCTGGGAATCAAGTATAGAGGGGAATTGGCATTAATAAAAAAATTTCATTGCAATATGAGTGTTTTAGTTACTTTTCTCTCGTTGTTGGGACAGAATACCCGACACCCAAAGTTAGGGGAAGAAAGGTTTATTAGCTCACAGTCTGCAGAGGTTTCAGTCTATAGTCTGCTGGATCCGAGGCAGGCGGGCTGGCGTACAGACAAAGTAAAGTGAGGAAAATGCAAGGAATGTATGCAAATCAGCAATGCAAACAAGCAGCTAATTAGCCTCTTCCTATATCTTTATCTAGGCTACCTGCCCCCAGGGCAGCCCACACTCTAGATCCAGCTATTTCTCACCACATGAGGCTTTGGGGGGACATCTAGACACAAACCATAACAATGAGCAAAATACAGAAAGAAAAAAACAGCAAACCTGGGTTTTCTCAAACCCTTTGCACTTAATCTCAGTGCTAGAATTAGGACACACGATTTATGGAGAACACACCCTGTTAAATAGGTCCCTAGAGAGTTAGAGCAGAATTAGTGTTCTAATGTGTTGAACAAACTGTCTCTGCCATATGGAAGGAACTAGGTTTTTATACAGATGTCTCTGCTACTTCATGGCCCACTGCCTTTGTCCACATTCATTCCAATTCTAGGCAAAAAATTAAATATGATTTAAGTACACTATACTGTATTTTCCAAAAGAATAGTCTGAGATAACAATGCATTATGTAGCCAGACATGGTAGTGCATGTCTGTAATCCCAGCACTCAGGAGGCTGAGTCAGGAGGATCGCTGCGAGTTCAAGGCCAGCCTGAAATACGTAGCGAGACCCTGTCTCAAAAAATATATATTATATATTGTTATGTTTATTCTTTTTTTTTTTTTTTTTACCAAATCTTACATAGGATAGTTGCTTATTAGATATTTGCAATGATGGAAAGAATACATATAAAAATCAAAGATTTTTGAAAGTACACAAATGAGTGGATGTTATCATTATTTATATTCATTTTAAAATTATGTCTAGCTCTTAACAAATTTCTTGGTTATTCACAGTGCATGAGGCAGAGAACTTCATAAGGTAGTACACAGAGTGATTCTGATTTGAGGAGATGAAAAAGAGAGTGGTTGAGCAGAGAATTCAGTAACAGAACTTAACTGTAAATAGCTCTTTGGACTGGCTAGACTTTCTTTAGTAGTAATAATAATGGCCTCAAAAATATTTTGGTGAAATTCTGATTTAATAATGTAGATAGTGCACTTGATTTAATATTTACATTTTGGTATCTGATATAAAATATATACTAAGATGAAATCATAAAGTCAAAGTACTCACAGTATTCAACTTTGTGCTTAGATTATAATTTCTTGTGTTATTAAATTATTTTCTAGAAAATTTATGTTAATGACTGTCAAGTTTGATACTGTAGAGTTAGAGGTATAACTACATAATTATAAAAAACATGACAATATAGAACATGGCCTTTTGTATAATTAGGAATGACTGTTTCTTTGCATTAGCTTTGGGCCCATGAAAGTAGGAGTAAGGACTAAATGAAATCTTTAACAATTGTGTCCCCGAGGAGGATTTTTGCACCTCACTCCGTTACCCTACAAGTGCTCAATGCTGGTAAAATGTCCTGATCTCACTGGGAAAATGAATTGTTTTCATAGCTGTCAAATCTATTTCTGTTGCTACAGTAAAGTACAGCAGGCTGGATAGTTTACAAAAACACAAACTTCTTTTCCACAGTTCTGGAGGACCAAGGCAGGGCCAGGTTTGGTAGCTCTGTAAGGCTGTTTCTCCTGCTGGAATGGTGTCTCGCTGCCTTGTCCTCATGTGGCAGAGGTCCAAAAGCTACTCCTCCCCATGGCAGAAGGGATGAATGTGTCCTCACATGAAGGATGGCAAGAGGAAGGGGATGAGCCCATTCAGCCTGCCTCTTTGATGAGGTCATTAGTTCCTTTTCCATAGGATCTTTCCTCACGATTCAATCACCTCCTAAGGGCCCCACCTCTTTCTACTACCATATTGACTATCAAATTTCAGCACATGCATTTTGGGGGCTATATTGAGATCATAGCAAGAATGGTTGGGAAAATTTATTTAGATTAAGTACTGCATGTGTGTATAGACTGATAAATGTCTTAAGTATATGCAATTCACTGAACATTTAACTTTGACCCTAAAACCTCTTTTCTTTCTTAATTTTATTTTTTACTTAAGTTTGAGTTGATTTCTAGCTGATAAAAATATAAAAATTAAATATATTTGTGGGTTACCATGTGATGTTTTGACATATGTATACAGTGTGTAATGTTTAAATAAGGTTAAATGTATCCATCTCCTCCAACATTTACTATTTTGTCATGATAAAATCTTTCAGAATGTTTTCATCTAGCTTTTTGAAATGTAAAGTACTATATATATATATATATATTGGGGGGTGCTCAGGGTTGGGATCGAACTCAGGACCTTGCACTTGCTAAGCGAGTGCTTTACCACTGAAGTAAATCCCCAGCCCCTATATGTTTTTAAACTATAGTCACACTGTTGTGCAATAGCACACTGAAATACTTCTCGCTTCTTCCTATGACTTGATCAACCTGTCTCCATTCCTTTCGTTTTCTTGTCCTCTACAGACATGGTAGCTTCCAGTCCACTGTCAACTTCTATGACATCACCTCTTTTAGAGTCTACATATAAGTGAGATCATGCAATATTTGACTGTCTGCTTTTTTTTTTTTTTTCCTTCAGCACTGGGAATAGAACCCAGGGGCTTTGCACTAAGCTATATCCCCAGGAATTTTTGTTTTGCTTTGTTTTGTTTTTTGAGCCAGGGTCTTGCTAATGTAGTCCAGGCTAACCTTGAACTCACTAAGTAGCCCAGGCTGGCCTTGAACTTGCAGCAATCCTCCTGCCTCAGCCTCCTGAGTGCTGGGATTACAGATGTGCACCACTATATTTTTATTTTCTGACAGGGTCTCACTATGTTGCCCAGGGAAAACCCAAAATCATCTTACCTTAGCCTCCCAAGTGCTGGGATTGCAGGTGTGCATTATTGCTTGAGGTTTATTCTTATTTTTGAAAGAAATGGTGAGTGATCACTTTATATGTTCCTTATTCCTTGTTTTAATTTTCTTTGACCTTTTTTCCTCACCTTTCATTTTCAAACACCTCCTACTATCAAAAGCAATGAGAGAGAGAGAGAGAGAGAGAGAGAGAGAGAGAGAGAAAGAAAGAGAGAGAGAAACTAGATTTTGTTAGCATTGTCCCAGAAGGGAGATAGTTATCTCAACTTCTTTTCTTTGTATTCTACTTCTGGTTATTTACAATTTATACTGGAATCAGAGAGATTACTTTATTCTAGGCGTTCCCCTAAGACAAAAAAACCTGGTAACCATGGCAGCATTTCCATGCAATCTCTTGAATCCACAACAAAATGTGGCTAGAAATGCTTAGTACAGTCTCCCAAGGCAAACATTGCTGTGGTGAGTGACAAACTAAAACAATAGGAGCTGCTCCTGTTGCCTTGCAATTGGGCCTTTCCATCTGAGTGTTTCCATCCCAGGATTCACAGTCTAAAGCTTTGCAAAGGTATGCTGCTCTTAACTTCCCTACTGGTTAGCACTGGCTGCCAGACTAACACTGCTGAGATGACTGGGTGGGAAAACAATGGAGGCAAGTCCTCATTGCCATGGCAACCCAGGCTTTCAGTAATTTGCCTTGATGGGGAGTTAAAGGAGCTGTGTGGCAGATGTCTATGGTACCAAAATCAAATGACATTTGAAAAGTACAAACACGGTAAGTTCCATGGCATTTAAATGCATACCTTTTGGAGTGTGATGATGACTATATTTTCTTAAAAAAAAAAAGTATGCTTCACAATACATTAATGAGTCACAATTTAGATCATGAAGTACTGCATCAAAATATGCTTTGTCTTCCTGGAAAGAAATTTATATAAAATGCAAAGAAGTTTTCTTAAACAAAATGAAAAGCTCTGAGTTTTTAAAGACTGTTTTGTTTGAGAGTCTTTTGAAGGAACGAATGCTAGTAGAGAATCTTGGACCGATAGATAACTCAGGTGAATTAGCTGACACACTTGCAACTCACCATATATCTGGAAGGCATTTCATCTCAAATTGTTAATCAGAATATCAAATTTGTAAAATTATGAGAAGCTGGCAACTCATCATCCTTATTTTAAAAATCGAAATGAGAAATAGGTTGCAAGAATATGCAGAATGGATTATTTCAGGACTTAGTCAATAACTTGCCCTATGAAGCCGGTAGAATTATTCACATTCACAAGAGTCAGCGATAACTGCAAGTGAAGGTAACATTGCTAACTGTGATACTTTGCACAAAGTGACCCAAGCAAAATGATACAGGCAGTAGAGGAGAAACAGCCTTCGAACTCAGACGGCCTGGAGCTACATCCTCCGTTCTTTTTATTTTTCCATCTTACTTTAACCTGCTCAACGTGTACTTATTGAATTCCTGTTATGGCTGTGTCTAGATGCCCCCACAAGGCCTCATGTGGTCAAAGGTGGGGCTTTTCGGAGGCGGCTGGATGTAGAGTGTGTGATGCTGGGATCAAGGGTGTGTGATTACTAAATCAGTCCACTGATTAGTTTGTCATAGTTCTGGGAGTGGATAATGGGAAGGCCCTCCCTGGATATGAAATATAAGGGACAGACAGAGGGCTGTTGCTGGTCACTTGCTACTTCATTGCTTTGCTGCTTTCTGCCGCCATGAACTTCCTCTCTTCTGCGATCCCCCTCTCCTGTGCCACGCTGTGCCTCTAGGACTACTATGAACTGAAACCTCTACAAATTGTGACCTACAATAAACTGTTCCTCCTTTAACTTTGAGTGTCGGGTATTTTGTCTCAGCAAAGAGAAAATTAACTAAGACAACACCATTAGAGAATTTAACCGAACTGTAAATTTTACTACAAATCGAATGACTGTATGATTTCAGATCCCATAGGCCACACCTGTATTTGTATTCTTTTTCCTGATATATGCTTCATATACTTGAATGAGGAGTAGGTAACAACTTCTCCTAGAACTGACACTAAATTCACTTTGCATCCTAATCAAGTAAGAGATGTAGAATAAGTAACAGCGTAACTTATTTATCTTGTTAAGTGGGCAGATACAAAATCCACAGAACTCCAAAGTGAGAAGAAAATGAATGAAAATATGGTTCAAATGTGTATGAGGTAAATGTGTAGTAGACGCTCAGGACAGAGGAGTACACCACAAGTTATACATAGAGAATCTACAAGGCTAAGCAGTCATAAGTTTGAGCTATTGGCCAACTAGTATTGATCTAAATAGAATATTCTTTAAACAAGATAGCAATTGTGAATGGTGAATTTGAGTGAATGCCAGTTCTTACACTTAGCAGCTTTACAGTGTTGACATTGTGCAAGCAACCCAACCTCTAAACCTCAATGAAGTAGAGGTAATCATCCTTAAACTATAAAGTTAGTATGGAGATTTAATAAAATATTAGACATATAGGAATCTAAAATAGTAACTGGACTGCAGTGAGGACTCAATAAGAGTTAGATAGTTCTACTATTTGTTCTGGTAGAAGTCAAAGGTCAGGTAACAATAGATCATTTGTTTTCTCTTCAATAGCAGAAGAAACCTATAGAGGTAACATTCGTTAACCCAGCAGCCAGCAAGACATGGCTTAGATGATAAATATAAGAATTGTTACTATTCTCACTATCAGAAACATACTCTAGGTTTGAAAAAGAGCCATTACCTCTCAGACAAAATTAGGTGTTTCCTTGGAAGGAAGTCTGAAAAGGTTAGAAAGGGTAAGGGTTATCTCCTGAGGCTTACTATTAATAGAGAGGCAGTTATCGCTGACAATAAGTACATGATCTTCAGATTTTATCTTTTAATGCATTCTGTCGATGACGGCCCCTTCTTTCCCTTTCTACCACTTCCCAGTATCAACCTGTTGGAAGTTGTCAGGAGCCCAAGAGCATATTCCATCAAATAACTAGAGAAAGCTGTGTTGAAATGAGGCTTGCTTTTAATAGGGCAACTTTGAAAGAAAGGCAATGATGGAACATGAAATGAAGGAAGTAGTCATTATTAGCATTAATAAAATCATTAAACTTTAAGTTAGGAACTGTGAGGGGCTTTAGACTGCTATCGTGAATTTACAAATGAATTGGCTCATAATAGGAATTTCTTTCTCACAGTCCTGCAGACTGGGCAGTTCCAGATCAAGATGGCTGCAGATGGATTTGGTGTCTGGTGAGGGCCTGATTCTTTGCTCATAGATGGCACTTTTTCTCTGAGTTTTCACATAGAGGAAGAGGTGAAGCAGCTCTCTAGGGTCTCTTTATAAAGGGACTAACCCCATTCGTATGGCCTGTCCTCCTGACCCAGTCACCGCAAAAAGCCACAACTCCTACCGCCACCGCACTGGGGGCTAATATTTGAACCTATGAATTTGAAGGGTGTGAACTTTCAGATGATAGCGATCTTCCTGGCTTGTTAAAACAACTTAGTACTTACTAGATATAGAAATGGGATTCTAGGGTTAGTTTTAAAATAAGAGACTCTAGTATTATCTTGGACACATTTGATTCAGTCCAGGTGGGATGTTGGCTGACCCATGTCATATTCTCTTTCCAAAATTGCTACAATTCAGCTCTAATTTATTCATCAGAAGTAGGAAAAGGAATGGGTAATTGTGTACAGAACAATAAAATGGGCAGAAAATGATTCCTACATTTCAGGTACTGTCCTATTCCTTGTTTCCACTCTTGCTATTGAAGTGGGGACCCCGAGGTGACCCCACTGGCCACTCATCTGGGCACAAGAAGGACAGTTGCCACACACAGAATGTATGCCAATTTGAGTCCTTTATTAGTTGGTGGTCGATAGTGGGCTCATGTACCAAAAATCTCTCGGCCACTGATGTGGCACAGAAAGGGGATTTTATAAGCAGAAGGCAATTACATCAGTATCACAGGATTGTTATAGAACTGTCAGTTAATACATTTTTCAGGGAAAGCAATTTATCACTGGCAACACTAGGTGCAGGTTGTTCTGCCCCACAGAAGGTGGGGCTTGCAGAGAGCCAACAGTTCAGCAAAAGGTCAGACTCCCATGGAGGCCACCTAACAAGGAAGAGCTAGGATAAAATGGATGCCAGCTTCCCATGGAGGCCATTTAGCATGGAGGAACTGAGATAAAATGGAGGCACTTCAGTCATCACATTCCCCACTTCACTATGTGTGTCTTAGGGTGAGGACAGTAGGACTGTAGAAAACAGTTGGAGTTTTTATAGTAAATTCCCATTGTGTTTCTATGAGCTAGCTCAAATTAATTTCCTATAAAATTAAAGAACGAATTAACATATCTGTAGAAATTGTTTCTCTCGTGACCAAATCACCTCTCCAAAAAGGAAATGAAAACTGTGACTTTTATTTTGTTCTTATAAGAGAAGGTCAAAGAAAAATGGTTTTTAGATTTTAAGGGGATTTAGCTCAGTGGTAGAGTGCTTGCCTAGCAAGTGAAAGGCCCTGAGTTCCACCCCAGCACCCACCCCCCAAAAAAATTAGATTTTAAAAGGACTTCTACAGTGCAGAAGTCTGACAGCCCTTCATGCAGCTGTAGTGGTGGATAGATTCTTTACCTTTTTTAAATGAGTCTCTATATTGCCTACTGCATATTGCCATGTTGAGTAATTCAAGCAGTTGCAGCAGAAGAGAAAATTTATTCCTATTGATTGATATTAGGACATTTCCTACCTGTCTAATTAATTAGTATGCTGCTGCATATTTTGCTGGTATTTTTATGAGCATCCCCCCCGCCTGATACTGATGTTGGTACCTAACAGTTTTTTCTGCCTACATCAATTTCCTTTCTTCTGGCTGCTGCAGCTCAGTTTTTCTCTAGGGAACTATTCTTTCTCATTTCTTGCAGAACTAATGGTGAGACTGCCAATTCATGTGCTCTTTCTCTGAAACTGACCATCAGCTCCCACTCTCGACATTCTTATGTAATTCCGGGGATACGCCAATCATCCTTCCAACCAGTGATTGTACCACATTCTCTCCAAAACTGCCTTCTTATTGTAAATGTAGTTCTACTGTCTGCAAATAAAGAATGCTAAGGTAAACATTTTCTCACTAAAAGAAAACTACCTGCCAATTTACCGTCCTGATTTATCCTAGAGTGGGCAAATAGGTACTACTATATTTTGATTAATCTGTGCTTTGGAAGTTTTATGTCTACTTTACTTGATATTCTGTGTTTTATATTTTAATTTGCCATTTATGCTTTTATTCCATTTTCAGAATTTATAAAAGCACTTTTGTAAGTTTTTTCAGTGTGGTAGAATTAAATAAATAAAACATATCTACCTAATCTGTGAATTCACTATCTGGTTTGAAAAATTTTGATTTTTTTTTTTTTTTTAGAACATTCAAGACCTTGAAAAGGCACAAAATGCAATGAAATTCCATAATATTAGTTACAGGACAGTACTTATCTAAAATAGAGTTCTTTAAAATTATTTAAAATATTAAAGAAAAATTAATATGGTTTTCTGGTAGATAGTCTTTCATATTAAAAACTTTCATTCAGAATTATTCAACACATATCAGTTTACATTAGTTTTCTTCCTGTTTTTATACTGTCTCATGATTACTAATTTCATATAATCATACAAATATAAATATCTGACACTTAAGGAATTTGTGTTTCTGAGTAAATATTCAAATCATATTTAAATATGCAAACAATGGTTGAAATGCATCTTCTTGTGACAGATAATTGTGGTGCTTAGAGTGGGCTGTATTATACAAATGCACACATGTGTGTATGTGAATAATTTTTTGTTTACAAGCACCTGACTTCCTCCAATAACTTCCTGTAATAGTCTTTCTGTATATTTGCTTCTAATTTCATTCCTCAATTTATCCTTTGATATGAGCCTTCACATGATAAGGCTTTTAAATTATTTTAATGTTTATGGAGAATTTTGGTGCCATTGGTAAGTATAGAATATTTAATCCTCATAATTCAAAACCACAGACCAGCAATCAAAGGCTAATATTCTCCTATGGGTTTCATCATATACTTTCACCACTTTCGGAAAATTTGAATCAATTCTAGACACATGTATTTCCTCTGTAATGTATATGTTTGTTATATTAAAGAATGTTCCTCATCTTTTAACATAGGGACAGCATCGTTATCACTTCTAATAACAAATAGGGCTTCCATTTCTGGTAATCGTGAAGTAACTTATATTAGTTATATATTAGTTACTTATATTAGTTACTTCACGATTACCTATTTTCTTATTGAAATAATTATTAGCTCTAGACAAAACATATGAACAAAAATTGCTTAAAGACATTCAAAAGACATCAGAAGCAGAGAGAAATAAGAAGAAATGCAGTCCTTTAAATGAGGGAAGTGCATTTGGTAAAATGCATGTTTATCCAGGACTAAACTCACCAGTCTGTGTGGACACAAGAGCTGAAGGTGCCAGGCAGTCTTGACCACTCAGTCATTATCGGAGAGTGGCATGATTAGAGGGATTAAAAATTGAAAGGAACATATCAGAAAATATTTATACAAAGAGTAGGAAGCCCGCCGATCTGTGTACAGATTCTCCTAACATCTATAATTTATTGCTAAAGTAATTTTGTAGAGCAAGGCTCTAATGGACCCAGAATAAAGCAGCAGATGCAAGACTAAAATGTGGGCAAAAATTTCATTAGCTTCCACACTGGAGAGTAAGAGTTTTATGTTGACATTCTGCCATGTTGGAAAGGCTTAATATAAGGGTCACATGCTTGGAATAAAATCAGCAGCGAAAGTCTTGCCTGAATATCAAGAGCAAAACTAAGAAAAGTGTGGTCCTCACAATGCCTAAAAAAAGATTTGGCGAGATTAAAGTGATTCCCCAGTAATATAAATGTGTGCTAAAAATTATGCCAAGAAAGGTAGCAAAACCCAGTTTCTCAACAATGTAATACTTTCCACTTCTAATATAATGATAATAATGATGATGATGATGACATAAAAATTACAATAGCTAGGAGATATTTGGATTAACCCATATTCAAGAGCAGAAAGAGTCAATAAAGGCCAATCCAAAGATGACTCAAGTATAAAAAGGCTTTATATTATGATGTTAAATAATTAGTAGAAAGAACAAAAGGAGTGAAGAGACAGGATTGGGGGGGTGTTTAAAAATAAATCAGTTAGAAATCCTAGAACTAAAAAAAGCAATATTCAAAATTGTACAAAACATCATTGTCCAGGACTGTGAGGAGTTTGGATATAATATAACAAAAGAAGCAGTGAACTTGAAGAAGACTTAATAGAAAAGCGATTAATTAGATAATTTTATTATAATTTATAGGTCTTACTTTCATGTAAATTAAAATCCAAAGCAAATATACTTATAAAAAATAGTTTATGAGGTGAAAATTAATTATTTTAAAAGCCAAGGTCTTGCCTCTATTTCTCCGACTTTTTCTGTGTTGTTACCCCATGCCAGCATTTTACCCATGAAATCTGCCAACTGTGCCTCTCTTGACAACTTCCTCTAGAAAATCGCCACATCAGTCTCATTGCAAAGTTTGTCTTCATTCTTCAGCTTCTTTCTGTGGCTTAAACTTCTTCCCTCTCCCCAAATAAATAAGTATACCTTCTCCATTAGGTGAATGAGATCCATAATGGAAAAAAATGGATAGACCAATCTATTTTCCTGATTTTCATTAATTCTTTCATTTAAATACATTCCCTCTTTTAGTATCTCAGTTAAATCAAACATATTTTTTTTTTTCCAGTACTAAATGGTGTGTTTTTTTCTTGGCACTGAATAGATTCCTAAAAAAAAGGAAGATTCTCATCATCTTGTCCTTGAGGAATTTAGACTAACTTGAAGGAATAAGACCTATGTGAGAAAAAAATTTTTGGTTGCTTATCCAACACCACCTTGTTTCTTTTCTATTACCAGAACCAGTTGTTCATTTGTTTTTGTAAAACAACAACATTTAGTACTTCAGAGGGAAATGATGGTTGCTCTAAACTAACCTCTGTCTATGCCTTTTTTACTGGCCTGGTAGAATTTCCTATTGCTACTTACAGCCATATGAATTTCTTAAGGTCCATGCAATTTAAGGAGAAATCTGGGTGTCTTGAAACAAAGCTTTTATTTCTTGATAAGAAGATATGGACTCAAGATTCTAGAGCCCTTCTATCTCTTGCTTCCTAGTTTTCAATACAATTGTGACATTGGAAGCTTGTAGCTATAAGGTAACAAGACTAATAATAATAAAAGAAAAGTTAGAAAAGCTAATTTGTCAGGGAACATGGGTAAGTGGCCAAGTTACTGATGATTTCATTAAACTTTTGAGCAAGATTTTAAAATCCTATTTCTGGATGTTGTTTTTAAGTATAATAATGGTAGTTCTGATTTTTTTTTTTTTTGAGCTTGCTGCCCCCCAAATCCTTCACCAATAATAGCCCATATTGGTGAAACAAACAGTTTAAGAATACCCAGGAAATAATACTGTGCTATGTATTATCTAATTTATTAAATTATCATATTTTTAAGTCAGGAAAAAAAAACATTATGTGAGCCTTTCCTTAAAAGGTCAAGAATTGTACTGATTCTTCAAGTTTTCCCAGCTAAAAAAGCATGAATACTACAATGAAAATCTATTTTATAACTTTCTGTATTTTATGGAAGTTGAATTTACTGGCTAATAATGTTCTGTGTATTTAAAATACTTTTGCTTTCATTGTCCCTAGTAAATGTGGAAAAGCAAGTTAATAGAAAATATATTTTTGTCTCACAAAATTTCAGAGTTGGAAAAAGTTATTTTGAGCCCAATACATTTTTACTGTTAAATTCCCTCTATGCCATCTCTGCTAAGTGTTTGTTAAGACTTTTCTTAAATTTCACTGGTGACAGGAATTGGAATCATTATGTTTACCTTCTAGCAATATTTGCCAAATAACTATTTTTTTCCTTCTGTTGAGAAGAAATATGCTCTGTGTCGTTTCTTTCTACTGATTTGAGTCCTAGTCTATGGAATCACTCATGAAACTATTCAAAAGAAACTACTTTTCCATCCTTGACATCTTTTCCATTGTTCTTTTCCTAAGTTTTTTTTTTTTTTTAACTGATACATACAAATTGTACCTTTGTAGGGGATACCATATAATGTTTCAGTACATGGATACATATTGTAATGTTCTAACCAGGGTAAACATATCTGTCACCCCAAATATTTATCATTTCATCATGGTGAAAACATTCAAGATCCTCACTTCTAGCTTTATAAAATATACACAGCACATTATGTATAATCGCCCTGCTGTGCAGCAGCACACGAGAAGCTTCTACCTCACTGTACTGCGATGCTCCTTGGTCAACCTTTTCCCTCATTCCCTCTGTGCTTCACTTTCCAGCCTCTGGTAATCAACCTGGCAGTCACAGTTTCTGTGAGATAAAGGTTTTTCATTTGTTTGTTTGTTTTTAAGATCCTACATTCGAGTGAGTGTTTTTCTGTGCCCAGCTTACTTTACTTAGCATAGTTCCCTCCAGTTCCATCCTTCTAAATTCTGAAGGAATGATTTATAGTACACTGATTTTTTATTTATTATTTTCATTTTATAGTACGTTAGTTTTTTTTGAAATCTCAGTAATTTGTTGAGTACCTTCATAGTTTGTTTTATATCAAGTAAACTCTCCTCTATTCAATAATTGCTTTCAGGTGACTCATCTTTTTTTAAGTAATTCTTTCTTCACTCTAAGCAGACATTAACTAATTTTTTGGTATCTTAGTTACATTAAATAGTTTTTGGTATCTTAGTTACATTTTAATAATAGGCATAAATGGGAAAGGGAACAAGGGAGGTGGAGGGGGAAAGGAACAGAGAGACAAGAGAAATAAGAAATGGAAAGAAAAATGGAAACAAAGCTCTTGTAAATAAGGGGGGGTGAAGGGAGGGGAGGGGACGGGAAAAAAGAAGCAATAAGATATATCGTGTGCAGGTAAAAATCCCCTATGATGAATGTTATCAGTACGTATATCTAAAACATGCCATTAAAATAAAATTTTAAAAAAAGAAAATCTGAAAAAAAATAAATCTGCATATGAAAAATAGGCATTATAAGTAAATCTTAAAATGAAAGGTTAATGTTCACTCTATTCATATGTATCCATGCTTAGAAGCTGTGTATTAAATGTTTTCCTATGCATATGTTTTCTGTTTTAAACTTTGCTTTCTCTACTATGTCAATGCCTCTCTCCCTCACTCACAATCTTCTTTCCTTCCTTCCTTCCTTTCTCCCGAAAAGAAAATTATAAATTCATTTAATATGAAGGCACCATGTGTAATGATTTTGAATCTTTCACTTTAAAGAAAGCTATCATTTCAAGATTACACATAGGTTATTTCTTCTCTTTGCTATGGTAGCAAAATTCAGACTCTGTTGAAGCATATATTCTTTGACCTGAAGTAAACCTTTTTATTAAAAATTAGGAAATGTGGCATGATAAATTTTTCCTGTGTATATTTTATATAAATATAATACTACCTCAATTGGAAGGATAGTTATTTTGAGAATTTAAATAAGTGCTATAAACGTAATGAATGTTGCTTTATACATGTAATGAATATAAGCAACACATTTTGATTATATTTGTTTCCTATAAAAACTTTTGGTTATATCAAGGCAATTAAGTATATCTCCATGTAACATTTTTCAAATAAATATCATATAATAATTTTAGTATCATATAAATGAGAAAATTCTCTAAAGCTCTGATGCAGGAAGTCAAAGACAATCAATGATAACTTTATAAAGATTAATAAATTGTAATGAAGTAAGGAAAGCTATTTTTAATAAATAATTTATATGCAAATTACAAATTATCTTATTTTTCTTTTATTTTTAATCGACAAAAATCATAAAATTGTATATATTATGTGATGTCATGAAATGTTTTGATACATGTTTATGTTGAATAGTGTTTAAACATATTTATGACCTTAAACAAATACTGTTTTTAATAAAATTTTTCAAATCATTTTTACAGCTTTTTGAATTTTATAGTATGTTATTATTATCTATTGTTAGCCTACTACGAAGTAGCACATTCGAACTTCTTGTACTTACCTAACTGTAACTTAGAACCCATTTGCCAACCTCTTGCTATCCTTCTCCTCACCTTCCCAATGCTTAGCCTGCCTGTGGTAACCACTACCATGCTCTCAACTCCTGGAAAGGCAGATTTTAGATTCTGCTTCTGATCGTGATCATGCCATACTTGTCTTTCTGCGCTTGCCTTATTTCACTTAACATACCGATCTCCAGTTTCATCCATGTTGCATGACAAGATTTTGTTCTTTATATGGCTGGGCAGTATTTCCTTGTGCATTTGAACCTCTTTTTCTCATCCATTGATCAGTTTATGGATGTTTAGGTTGTTTCCATTTCTTGGCTATTGGGAAGAGTGCTACAATGAAGAGGGGATTCAAGTTTCCCTTTGACATACTTTCCTGTTTTCTGTGGATGTATACCTGGTAGTGGGACTATGGATCATAGGGTAGTACTATTTTTACATTTTTGAGGAATCCCCATACTATTTTCTAAATGGCTGCACTAATTTATATTCCTACCAACACTGTGGAATGGTTTCCCTTTCTCCAAATCCTCTCCAGCACTTGTTATCTTTAGCACTTGTTATCTTATCTACTAGGTAAGAGCCATTTTGGCTGAGGTGAGGTGATATATCATCATGGTTTTTATTTGCATTTCTCTGAAGGTTACTGCTGTTCAGTATGTTTTTCAAATTCCATGTTCCTTTTGGCTATTTGTAGGTCTTCTTTTTCTGGGCAGGGAGGGGTGCTGGTGATCAAACTCACGGCCTTGCATTGCTAGGCAAGCACTCTACCACTGAGTTAAATCTCCAGCCCTAGTATGTCTTCTTTTGAGAAAATATTTATTTAGCTCTATTGCTCATCTTTTGATTGGGTTATTTATGGAGGGAGCTGTTTGCTTTTGCTATTGAGTTTCTGGAGTTGCTTATATATTTTGGATATCACTCCTTGTGAGGTGTGTGGTTTGCAAGTATTTTCTCCCACTTTCTTTTGGTTTCTCTGAATTTTGTTGATTGTTTCCTTTCTGAAGAATCTTTTTACTTTGATGAAATCTCATGTGCCTATTTTCACTCTTTTTTCAAGTTTTATGGTCTTGTACAAAATAAAAGACTTGCTCGTTTCTGTATCTGAATAATTTTCTCTGTGTTTTGTTCTAGTAGTTCACAGTTTTAGGTCTTACATTGAAGTTTTTAATCCATTTTGGGTTGATTTTTATAACTAGTGAAAGGTAGGGTCTCATTTCCTTCTTCTGCAAGTAGATAGCAATTATTCCAGCACTGTTTATTAAAAGGAATGTTTTTCTCCATTGTGTTCTTAGCACCTGTTGATTGTAGATATATGAGTTTACTTCTGAGTGCTCTGTTTTGTTCCATTGGTCTATATGTGTGTTTCTATACTAATACCAAGCAGCTTTCATAACTATGACATTGTAGCATGCATTGAATTCAGATCGTGTTATGCTTCCTACTTTGTTGTTTTGGTTATTTTGGTTCGTGTGTGTGTGTGTGTGTGTGTGTGTGCATGTGCGTGTCTGTGTGTGGTTCCATATAAATTTTTAATTGTTTTTTCTATTCTTGGGAAAAATTTCATTAGGTTTTTGACAGAGGTTATACTGACTCTGTAATTTACTTTGGGTAGTATAGATTTTAAGGGTATTTATTCCTCCAATCCATGAACATGGGCTCTTTCTACTTTTTGTTTCCCCTTGAATTTCTTTCAGCAATGTTTTATATTTTTCATTGCCGAGATCTTTCACTTTTTTGGATAAATTTATTCTTAGGTCTCCTTTTTAACCTGTGGCTATTGTAAATGGAATTGCTTAGTTGATTTTTATTTCAGATAATTTGCTTTTGGTGTATAGCAATGCTCTGATTTTTGTAGATTAGTTTGTATCTTGCAATTTTTCTGAATTCATATATTAGTTTTAATCATTTTTTCATTGAGCTTTAGGTGTTTTCTCCGTGTAAGATTTTTTTTTTCCTGCAAAAAGTGACAATTTGAGTTTATCTATCTCCTCTGTATGTTGAATAAAAGTGGTAAATGTCATCTTCCTTGTCGTGTTTCAGATATTAGATAGCTTTCAACTTTTCCCCATTAAGTATTATGTTGATGCTTATTTGTGTGCAGTGTTGTCTTGGCATTGAAGATTAAGTATTTATTCCAATCCTCTTAATCTGGCTTTGTTTGTCCCTGTTTTTCAGTGATTCTAAACTGACCAGATTTGCTATTTTTTGTTGCCACTATTTAACTATCAGAGGGAAATCCAAGCCCAGGTTTATCCAAAATATATGGCTTATGAATTGTTCAAAAAGAAAGAGGAGCTTAGCTAAAAAGAGTGGTCTGTTTTCCAAGCACCTTCCTTGAGCTTCGTTAGGCCCCTGGCTGTGCTCTACATGCTGAGAATCTGTCCAGTTTAGGGCAGTCACCAGGGGTGGGGAGGACCTCGGTCTTAGGTCATAGCAGAGAACACCAGTGCTGCTGAACTGTGCACGCTGAGCCCACAGCCCACCAAGAGCACCACGACACTTGTGAAGGACCAAGGTCCACATAGCCATGGACTACCCATTGCTGAGGCAGATGCATGGCTCAGACCTGCTGCCTGAGGTTAGGGTAGTATTTGTGAAAGTAGTCCCTCGGCCACCTATGCTGACACTAAGTCAACTCTGAGTCAGGCCTGAGTCTCAGAGTTGCAAGTACCTGGATAGTCTCAGGGGGTGTGTGGTGGCTCATGCTGTAGCTGTCGTTGTCACAGGCTGAAACTTAACTCCCCTCCACAGGACTGCAGCGTCTGCCTGGTGCTGGGCAGCTCTGTAGACCCATCCGTGAGTGCTGGCCTGGAGATAGATGTGCTGAACAAAACTAGAGAATGAGTAGTAGAGACAGTCCCTTGACTACTGATGCTAGTTCACACCTGAATCTCACAGTACAGGGGCTTGCACACCTGTGGAGGAGAGCGGTGTGCCCCAGACTATTTCCAGACTGAATATGATGTCGGTTGAAACTATATGCAGTCTCGCTGGCATACAGTTAGTTCTCCACCTGAGAGCACAGAGGCCTGTCGAGAACCCCGATCTGTGAACTCCAGTTTGCATGGAAGATCTTTAGTTTTTTTCCAGCTGCTGATCTCCCCATGGTTGGTCTGCCACTAGGCTCCCAGACAGAGACCTATTCTAGCTTTCCTGACTTGGCCCTGGTTGGTTGCGTCCTGCTCCTTCCTCTGCTGCCTGGAAGTGAGAGAGGGATGCTGTTTGAAGTCAGCAGCCTGGCCTGTGTCAGTTCCCATGGCTTAGTCTGGGGTAGTGTCCTGGTGCTGGTGGCTGAGAGGCTTTGCCCAGCATTCGGTTTCACTGCGGTGGACTCGGCTCATGGTTCCTAGTCAGAGGCCTGGAGTGAATTATCTCTCCTTCCCTAAAACAGAAAGCATCTCATTCAGTCCTTGACTGCTTGGAACTGGGAGAGGGGTGGTGTAGACAGGTCACTTTCCTGCCTTTTTCAGTCTTTTGCTTTTGTGGTACTAAAAGCAAGCACTATGTTGTCTTACCTGACTTCCTTAGCTCTTGTAAAAGTAGTTTAGTGAGTAATAGCTGGTCAACTTTATATGTCTGAGGAGAGAAGATCCCTGGTAGATCTCACTTGACTCCCATCTTATTTTGTTCTGCTGATTCTTTTGAGATGGAGTCCCACTATGTGGTTCAGGCTGGCCTTGAACTCATTATGTAGTACAGGTTGTCCTCAAACACAGCGATCCTCCTGCCTCAGCCTCCAAAGTGCTGGGAGTACAAGTGCGCACCACCATGCCCTGTTTATCACACTACAAAATGTACTCTTAGAATGAAGAATATGAAGTAAACATTAAAAATACTCGATATGGGTTTAACTAAATTGGAAGGACATTTTTTTCTTTTTTTATCTTTTATTATTATTTTTTTAACAATCCTTATCCTGACACACTTTAATGTGGAAGTTTGGGTCTTTATTTTTATTTTTTAAAAATTTGTATTAGTACATGTTTCCCTTACATAATGATTACATTCCTTGTAGGGAGTTGGTACACGTACATAAAACGTTTTAATTCTCTTTTCATCTCCCCCTTTCATCTCTTAGTCTCCCTTCCTTTTCTATTATCTATCTTTTTTTCTTAGGGAAATTATCTTCAATTATAATTTATCCTTATTTCGCAAGTGAAACAAAATATAAAATAAATTGTGACAACAATGTTCAGTTTTTGTACTTAAGATATATAGAATTATGTAGTTGGAATACATCTGTCTTATGAGGTAAATAAATGAGAATTATTTAGATGTGTGAATAATAAGGACTGAAGACGGCAGTTTCTTTTGATACTACTTATTTTCCAAAAGCCTAACATGCTCATGAAATTAAAAACAAAACAAAATAAAGAAACCACAATCACACAAATATCGGCAGTACAATTTCAGTCCATGGCATTTTGAAAGCCTTGGGTAGCATGCTCCTTCGCGAAAGGCAGCAGTGCACAATATTTTTTCATATTGGCTGGTATTTTAACATTAATTGTTGGCTTAGGTTGACTCTGGGATAATCCTGCTTTATTCTGTTGGCTTTTATTTAAAGCAACGCAAGAGATTTTCTAGGTGAATCTTGGTTTTTGTTGTTGTTGAATCTTGTTTTTGGAGCTCTAAATCTCGCATTTAATCAATTTCACCTTAGCTTCTATGTGTTGGTGAGAAGTATATGGTTGTTTTGTTTTGTCTCCTCTGTTTTCATTTTCTTTCTTGGTTTAAGTGAAGGATTCATGAACCTTATTAAAGAAGGATTTATCCGTTTGTCTCTGCTTTATCCTACTAAATTACCTATGCTACTTTGTGAGGTGGAATTCGCTTAGTTGCTTTTATGTTTTGGATGCAAGTATCATATTTAAGATCATATAAAGATGTGCTAACCCCTTTGCCTGTTTTTCCATGGCATAAAATCTTCAAGAAGTCAAAAGTAAGTGCGCTGCTTATCACTTCTCTTCCAAGAAACAGACAAATTTTCTTAAATGAGAAATAAAATACTCTGAACTCTGAGCTGGTGGTCACAAGATGCTGCGCTGCATATTTGTATGACATTAAAGGCTGTTGGCGCTCTCTATCAAAAAATTTTCAGTAGGTCTAATATCCAAACTCTTTGGCAATAATAAAAATGCTTTGGCAACAATAAAAATTATGCACATGGATTTCTTCATATTCTCCTACTCAGTCATTCAAGCAGTAATGAGCTACACTGGCAATCAAAGGTAAAAATAAGCCAAAACTAGAACAGGATCAGGAAAGTTAACCTATTCCTTCAGCACCCTTCTGGTCAACTCATGTAAGTTAAAGCGTAAGCATTATTACTAATGTGTACTTCATTTTCCCCCTTTGCTAACTACCAGTAAGCTTATTTCATTTGTTGCTTTATCACAATCTGTACTCGTGGTTTTAATGTATCTGTTTCTAGAGTAAACCACCAGTCTACTATAAAATACATTTTGTGAGAAGAGACACTGTCTCTCCTGTTCCCTAAGGTGCTTCTAGCACCTAGCACAATGCCTGGCATCTGAGAGGTATTTATTTCAAAAAGTGCACAAATAGTTTCGGTTAATTATGTCTTATACATAGAGCTACCTGTTTTTCTAGGCCGTGTCCCAGAGTTTTAATGTTGCACAGAACTTTGAACTTACCAATCCAATTCCCAAAAAGTAATTCTGGGCATTATATAATTAACATATTATCATATAGTTTTTGTCCCTTAAAGAAAGAGAACTGAAAACTACCGAAATTTTTTGGAGATGACCATCAGTGCTTCCTCACTGTCTCCTGGTTTTCTCTCCCAGAATAAAGCACTGACATTAGATTCTGCTCAGTCACATTGCAGTTTTCTAATGCAATTCTCTGTTGTTTCAACTGTTGATTTTGAGGGAGAAATTTCTGACAATTGGCTTTGGTGTGCATGTTTGTGTTTGCTTCAAAATTCAGATTGAAACTTAATCCTCAGGGCAAAAATATTAAGAAGTGACAACTTTGGAAGGAGATTAACCCTTGAGGGCTCTACCTTCATTTATAGATTAGTGACTAATAAAAAGACCCCAGGGAATTACTAGGCCTTTTGTGCCCTTCTCTTCTTCTTCTGTGTGAAAATGCAGGCTTTATTTCCTCCAGAGGATGCAATTTTCAAGGCAAGATCTGGAAGCAGAAACTATACCCCTCACCAGACACCAATTTTGTTAATACCTTGAGCTTGCACTTCTCAGCCTCCAGAACCTTGAGTAAATTAATATCTGTTCTTTGTAAATCACCTAATTTCAGATAATTTGTTACAGTAACGCAAGTGGAGAAAATCCTTGCTTTCACAATGAACCAGGTGGCTGGATTCAATAATATAGGTGACTAATTTAGAAGCCAGTATGTATCTAAGTCTCTGTTTTCCAAGACATAGTGAATCTTGGGGAATGGAGAAACCCCTACTGTGAATGGCTTCACAATATTGTAGTTGTACACAATGGAAACTAAACCAGACATTATTAGAAAGGGTTGGACAAGTTTTCCATTTCCTTTCTTGTACTGTTTGATCAGGGTTAGGAAAACAAGTGCATTTTTACATATTTATTTCAAAAATATGAGCAGAATAACTATTTGTCTATAAAGTTATTGGAGTTTGGGGTAATTTTTAAAATGGGCATATTAATCCACATGCCTCTGTATTGGTTGACTTCAAGGCAGAGACAAAAGTGAAGAATTAGAGAAGTTCAATCTAGTCAAGTGACATAGAGATCACTTACTTAAAATTATTTTAAGGAGAAGATATACATGATATAAAAAGAGTGATTTACTTCCTAAGAAATTAGTACAGGAATTAAAATAAACAATCAGCAAGGGTGGCATGATGTAGATATTTTTCAAAAATTAAGTAAGAGAGAAGAATTCATTTTGAAAGTTATCCAAGTTCAAAAACCACTAGATGACTTCAGCAAGAGTGAAAATAAGTTGGTAATGGGGAGTATAGATATGAGACAAATGTAAAAGGCAGCTAAAGATGATTTATGTCGATGATAGGTCCAATCTCCAAAGATAATGACTTATAAACCAAATGTGGTGATAGTCTATGGTAGTAGTATGTAGTACTATGGTATCACCAAGAGAAATGTAAGAGATCTGCATTTGGCAACAAAACCAAATTGTTTTGGGATCATAGCTCTGCTGAATTCTAGGACCAAGAGGCCTCTGTCCTACAGAACCTTGGCTAAAAAGTTAATACCTATTGCTGAGTCACCTGCCAAAGACTAACTTCATGTCTGTGTGTGGAGAGGAAAGCAAGCTCAGAAAGATTTCTAAAATAGCAGGAAGAGTAACATGGAGTGATAGCCAAGAAGAGCAATATTTGACTGCATAGTGATTGAGGATGTAAAACATAAATACTAAGACATGGAAATGTCTATGTCAACAGAAGAACGAAGACGTACTACTTCTTTCTTGAATTAGGTTCATGGAAGATGGCAGAGTAGGGAAGGGAGAGACATGGAGTGACAAGGCAGGTGGTCTAGAATGAACAGAGTGGAAACAATCCTGACTTAGTAGCTGTCTTGACCTATGTACTCAGGTCCTTTCACTCAAACCAGGCTCCACAAAACATACATCTTTGAACGCTTTCCAAGTTGGTGTTTACTGAGATTTTGCATAATTGATTTACAGGCCAATTATGACACAGTAAATTTGGAGTTGGGTGTCTGAGGCTCTGTGTTTGTACTGTGTTGCCAGGTGAGACCTGAGCTGCAGATACTGATCAGAGCTGGAGTAGCATTAAGTCTCCAAGCATAAAGTGCACTTAAATGACACTAGGCCAAACCACCAGGGACTGTGACATGGCAGAGCTGGGCTGGGCCTGCTAATCTGTGTTTCTAACTGGTCTATGGGGCATGGTAGTGCAGCTGTTCTGAGGAAAACACTTTGAAAACCACCTGTCAAAACTATCCCTTAGGCTGTTGTCTTCTTCCCTCCCACCTCCCTTCTTCTTCTTCTCTTCCTTCTTCCTTTCCTTCTTCCTCTCTTCTCCCTCTCTGTCTTGGTCTCTGTTGCTCCCCGCCCCCTCTCTCCCTCTGAGAATCTTCTTTCATGTATATGTTTTTCCCTTGGGCTCTTTGGCCTCTTGGCTACCAGTGTCATCTAGAGTAAGCTTTTCTAGAACTATTTGCTCTATATCAAATATTTGGAAGTTGACACCAACTACATATGCATGAGTTGTACCAATCTGTAGAAAAATAGGATTAATCTTCTTAATATATTCTTGTCATCATAATTTGTCTTCTGAAAAGGAAAACTACACAAACACTTTGTACTCTTACTTACAGGGGAGTATTTAACTGCTTTTGTGTACAGTCTTGTGCTAATGACTTCATTTTATGCTTTAGTCAATTTTTTATTCTACATTTTACCCTACCAACTCTAATTGAACTATTCTAGCTGAGTTCCCCAATGGAAACCATTCCTATCTCCATAATTTCTCACTTTCTGTATTCTGTATTAACTGTATCCTATATTACTTCCACCATCTTTCAAATCAAAATTATGCACTAAAATCTATTGTAATTCTTTCCTCTTGGGAGACCTGTAAGTAACCTATTTTAATCATATTTCCTATTTGCTCTGAAACTCTTCATATTTGATGGAGTCTGTTACTTATAATTTTTATGTAGAAATTTAAAATATTGGAATTAAGGGGCTGGGGATTTAGCTCAGTGATTAGAGTGCTTGCCTTGCAAGCACAGGGCCTGAGTTCGATTCCTGGCACCACAAAAAAAAATAAATAAAATAAAATAAAATATTGGAATTAAGAAATAAGATTTAGAATTTCTCATTTTGTCCAGAATACATAGTCCAGTTCTTTATGGTGCTTAAGGACACGAGTTCAGGAATTAGACTGTGCTCAAATTTGTCTCTTTCTTTTATGTTCAAATAAATTCATCTCTTTTGTGAATTGATGCCTCTAACTCACAGTGTTTATCACTGAAATTGGGTGGACTGGACTGTTCCCTAAATCAGGTATTCTATGGAAATTTCTTGGCATGGTATATATCATATGACACTCAATAAACATTAATCAATAGATATTAAATGGAAAACATAGTGCTACACACTAAACACTCATGTTGTTTAAAATTGGACTAGAAGGTGTATGTTAAAAGCAATAAGGATTCTGAAATCGAGTTTTTGATGACTTGTGAAGTAAAGTGCCTAGTGACCTAATGCCTACATAATTAGAGTGATGACAATTTTCAATCCACAGATCTAAAAATAGGGCTATACCCAAATCATATGCAACATATTTGAAATCAGGATGTCTTGGAAAATTAAGACTATATGGGTGCCCAGCATAGCATGAGTTGAAATTGGTCAAATTAAATCATTAAAACGGTTGGAGGTACAGTGAGAGGCCTGTTTCGGTAAATTAAACACGCAGATGTGGTGATTTTCATTTGACAGTGGTACAAGGTGTTTTTAGTAAAATGGTAACCGGAAGTTTTACCACAATCACAGTGAGAAAGAGAAAGTGTTCCCTGGCATCCAGGCGCTGGCCTGGTGCGGTGCTACCAACAAGAACTTGACGTTCTGTCCTCCGGCCTCTTTTCACCGCCAAGACCTGGTGTTCCCATGTTGGACAGAAGCCGTTTCACAGCACAGCACATTGTGTGAGCACAACAGAACAAGACAAAAACAAGACTACTTCACGATCATGTGCGAACACTGATTATCCGTGAGTGCTGCCTCAGCCACACAATACCAAACACCCACCCGTCTCATCTGAGTGATTTCTGCTTTCTTAGGGTCTGATCTTCCCTTCCTCAGATAGGATTTGTTGCAATATCCAAGTAGTAAGTTACTCCCACTTCCTCAGAGTGTCCTCAAAGCAAAGCTCGACTCCTTTGAACTCTACCTGAAGTCACTTGAACAGTCACTGATACAGTTTACTGAGTAGTCTCATGTCTTCACTGCCATAGGAGAGAAGCGCTCCGTGCCCGACGGGAGCTGCGTTTCTGATGAGCTTTTGCTGGATGTCAACACTGATGGCAGCTGTCTCCGTACGGTGTTTCCGGAGTGCTGCAGTTTGGATCTGAAATGTCCCTCAGAGGCCTATGTGTTAAAATCTGAGGTTCTGGCTTGATGCTGCTTTAGGAAGCAGCCTAACGGAAAGTCTTCAACTCATCGGAAGTGTGACCTTGAAGAGGATGCTGGGATTCCAGCTCCTTCCTCTTCCTGTCTTTTGCATCTTGGCCGTGAGCCAAACGGCTCCTGTAATGATGTACATTTACCTTCATCAGAGGCCTACAAGCAATGGGTCTGCTGAGTCATGGATGAGAACCCCAAAAGTGGCAGCCAAATAAACCATCTGTCTTATCCAATTAATTATCTATGTATTTGTTGTAGTAATAGAAGACTAATCCATGGAATGGTGATACCGGTGAGGGCAAATAACACTTTTACAATTTTAACTGATGCCATAGTTCTAGATACACAGTACATTTTAACATTTGCTTTGACCAATTATATCTCATTTAAAGCAGATTTTTCAAGTGTAAAAACAGATTTATACAACGGTGAAAGCAGTAAAAGATTGTGCTACCACCAGGAGTTATTAGTTCTACAGTTGATTCTGGAAGGATCCTTTAAATAACAAATTCTCCCAGTGGATTTAAAGTGTGACTAATTATCAAGATGTTGACTTAGGTGAGTCTTTTCATGAAAACATTGAAAGCAATATAAAGCTATAACAGAAAATATAACTTGTTAGTTTAGATAGTAAATTTGATTTTCTTTTTATTTTTTCTTTTCTTTTTTTTTTTTTTTTTTTTTTTTTTTTTTTTTTTTTTTTTTTTTTTTTTTTTTTTTTTTTTTTTTTTTTAGTATCCAGGTACACTATTCTAAACTTTATTAAAGCCATTTGGGAAAAATTCATTGGAAGAAATCATGCTTTTTAAGGGCTCATGTGAAGCATAAAAACATTTTCTAGTTTTTACAGATGAACATTTTTATCATATGAGGAAGAAGGAAAAATATCCTCTCTAAATTTTCCATAAAATAAGTTGGTGAAAAATATTTTTATTAATTCAATTTTAAAAGATACATAGTTCCTTTATTTTCCTATATAGTTTGATCTCTATCTTCACAGCAGATAGCTTATGTGAGACTAATTTTTTTTTGAAGTTTCATTACATTTTTTTGCAAAGATTTTATTAGAAATACGTTTATATTTGATCTTTGAGACCTTTTATGAAGTTTTAGGGTCTTCAGAAGCATGGTTGGAAAACCTCTACAGACTATGCTCCGCCTTGTATCGGGAAGGGGATTTAGTTCTTGTTATAGTTTGGATCTGAAATCCATGTATTATAGATTTGGTCCTTAGCCCAAGAAGTTTTTAAGAGGAAGTATATAAATTTTAAGATCTAATAAGAGGTTTTAGGTCCTGAGGCTACTTTTGAAGGGGACTGTGGATGCCGACCTGTTGCTCTCTGTTTTTTTTGCACCTGGCCATGAGGTGAACAGGCTCTTCCGCCACAGTCTTCCCAGTATACTATAGTGCTGTGCCAGCATAGACTCAAAGTAATAGGGTCAATCAGGCATGGAGTTAGACATCTCCCAAACTGTGAACCAAAATAAACTTTTTCTCTTTATAAAAATCTTAGATATTTTGTTACAATAATGGAAAGCTGAGTAACACAGTTCTTTGTAAAGGAAATAAGTTTTTTGAGAGCCATCAACTTGAATCACAATGATCGAAACAGAATTTAAACACCTTCATTCCTAGCCCAGTCATTTTTGGTCAGTCTACTGTATTTAAGAATAGGTCACTTTTAGAAAAAGAAGATACATGCCATGAGGAATTAGAATGTATTAGAGAGGAATTAGAGATCTGAGTAAAAAAGAATCATGAGTAATAATTATTTATATTCATTCTTAAAATCTTTTGTTACGTTTCTTAATTTTTTTTGTATAATTACTTGGATAAACAATAGATACTCAGCTATGCACATCGCAAAATCATGTTAAAGAGGATTTAATCTGGGACTACAGAGCAGATTATGATCTCAGAAAATATTTTGTTACATGTGTCACAATTACTAATAATGCATTTAGCAAAGAAAATTTAAAAAACGAACTCTGCATGAGGAGCACCTTGTTCCTCAGGGATCAGTCTCAATTTTGTTTTCTTAGAGAATACTTTCAGCAGATTCTGCCTGCGATTTTCTGTGATGATACTTGTGTACACCCCCCATAACTGACATAGCTGAAGTCATCATGTTTGTATTTACTTCCTTACTATGTATCTCTCTGCACATGTGTCCGGTAAGATCCAATATTATTGTCTTTCTTGCAGTGTTTTATCTCTAACAAGTGCACTGCTTCTCTTACATGGAAAAAAGAAAAAAAGTTTGAGGCACAGGAAAGTTGTAAATAGTTTATTCAAATAAGGAGCAATTCACAAACTGGAAAACTCCAAGTCAGAAGAGGTTTAGTCTTGCAATGACAGCATCAGAGACAAATATTTATAGGGTGAATGAGGAAGCAAAATAAAGAAATTATTTGATTGGTTGCACTTACAAAATTGCTTCTTTTGGTTATCTTGTTGCAAAGTCCCTAGTTATATTTCCACATTTTAGTAGGTTACGTATGATTGGCTGATAGTAAGATTTGGTTTTGTCTATTGTAAGCATTTACCAGAAATGGCATAAGTTAAGTTTTACTTAGGTTTGTAGTTTATGCAAAGTTAAGCCTATTTTTATAACCTAATTGGCTTTGATCCTTCAGAAATTTTTCAGTCTTGGCTGGGCATGGTGGCACATGCCTGTAATCAGCAGGCTAAGGCAGGAAGATTGTGATGAGTTTGAGGCCAGCCTGTGCTACAAGTGAGTTCAAGCCCAGGCTGAACTATGTAGCAAGACCTTGTCTCAAAAAAAAAAAAAGAAAAAAATATTTTTTTCAGTCTTGGTCTCCATTTTAATTTTGCTTTACACATGGTAGGTATTCAGTATATGATTATGGAACATGTAAATGTATATATTATATAAACAGCTGTGTCATATGTCATAAATATCTTAATGTTAATGACAAATACCTTCTAAAATGCGTACTCTATCATATATATTCTTAGAATTGTTACTGGTGATTATTAGATGACATCTGGTTGTGTGTTTGTGCTTATATTCAGCTGCAGAATCCACTGAGCGAACATCACAAGGAAAGATTCAGCTATATGTCGCTTCAGAGTTTCAGTAAGAGTGTGACTAATCCCTGAAGCTTTTTCTTTCAGTAACTTTGAATTTTCAAATGGCTCAGTGATTTTCATTTTAGGCTTCATTTTCGGCTTACTCTCCAACTGCTGCAAAATTACATGATGGGATTAAAAGGAAAGATTAGACAATATAAATGGAATGTTTTATATCCTTAAGGGCACTTACAACTTTGAAAACAATAATGTAGCCAAATTACCAAATTATGTTTAATAAACATGACAGAATGTTCTAATCAGCCAGTCAGTTAAACCAGTTGACCTTCTCTCTATGGGGATTCCACATGGGCAGCATTGTGGTACAGACACTTAACTGTAGAAGGACAGGATCGCTTTTGTATGGGATACAATACCTATTCATATAATATTTATTAATAATGAAGATGTTACCTTGAAAAGCAGTTAATTAATTACTTAAACTAACACTTGTGCTGTGTGTAATGACTGTTAACTGAAGAAATGCACAGTCATTGTGAGCTGAAACAATTGCAGAAGATACAATAGAGGAGGTAGAATTTAGTCTTAACTTTGAGGCAGGGTAGTATTTGCAGGGGTGGTGGCTTTTCCAGGAGCTGTTGGGAGTGGAGAGAACATGCATAAAAGTTCAGGGTTTTGAAGGAGAAGGAGAAATTAAATAGATTTGGCTGATATGGTAGAGTTAAGATGCTGGAAAGCAGAAAAATAGAGTAGGAAAGTTCATGGAAGGCCCTAAATATAGAAGAGTTTCATGCAGTACAGAATAGGGAATGATCTTTGTCTTTTAACTCAGTGATGTAACACAAGACAAGTGTAACAAGTGATGTAACATTTCTAGAAAAAGAAATCTGGTAGTGACATGCAAAATTAAGTTAAAAAGGAAAAGTGGATTTAGGCAGAGAAAAATAAAGGTATATATATATATACATATTCAGCTTTTCATTTCTCAAACACTTCTAGTTTTTGAAAACACATTTTGTTGAGTCATCCAAAGTCTACTTTCTGACAAGAGCACTATGTGAATCAATCACAGATTAACCATGCTAAGTTGTATACTAAATGAATCCCAAATTGCAGATACATGACTGAAACACAATTTTGCTTATGGACATATATTCAGTTAAGGATCTCTTACCACTGTTATATCGAAACAGAACGCTCATAGACATCTCTGTGACAGCTCCATGTAAATGAAATGTTTTTATTCGGTTTATGGTAATAAACTAAACCCAGAACAAATTCATAAAATGCATGTCTGTAAAGGTAGGAAGTAAAATGAGAAGACATTCATAATGATATCTCAGTGACATTCAAGTTGATCAGTAGATAGCTAGTGTGTGGGTGATTGCCACTGATCTATTTCATATGCACACACAACAGATGTTTTCTTTAAACACCTCTCAAAATGTGTTTCCTGATGTAATACACAATCAATAGTTTTTTGTTTTTTGTTTTTTTTAAAGACTGAAGACTTGAGGTGGGTGCTAGGACTGAGAAAATGTTGGCAGCATCTGGTGCCATGTCAGGAGGAGAGTCAGCTTTTCCAAAGGTGACAAAATAATTTAGTCAACTTGCTCTTGGATTTGATTCTAGGACATAAATATAGTTTTTTAAAAACCACTATATTAGATTTAGCTACATCAATGGCTAGGGTGATTTTATTCCTAGAATTAACCAGTTATTTACCTATTTGTTGAGCGAACCAGAAATTTGGGGTCCTCTTTGATGATTCCTTTATTAACCCCTCATCCAACTGTTTACCAAGTGCTGTGGATTTTACTCCCTACATGTCACTTTAATCGGTCAGCTTCTTGTCATCTCCACTGACTGCGGTCATCTTTGTCCAGGACGGTATCCTCTGTGTTTAGAATTTCTGTCATTATGTTCTTTGCATTCACACTGACCCTCCTTCCCATTTCTTCTCTACCTTGTGGTTTTTGGTAACCTCTTTCCACCAATTTTTATTAAAGTCTCTCTCTATGATTTTTTATTATTAGGAAACAGTTCTGAATCCTAACAGTGATCAGCAGCTGAGCACAGACTCATCTCTTGCAGCCTCTGCAACCTCATTGCGCACCACTCCACCGGTGTCCTGCCAGGGAGCTCCTCTTTGTTCCCGTATCCGGGTCCGAGTGCATGCCCTTTCTTGTGTATGGAAAGTCACGTGGGCTTCTCTTTTCCTAGGTGACCATTGTACATTCCATGAGTAAGAGTTTTGGCTCACTCCCTGCAAGGAAGATTGTTTGTAACTCTTAGTTTAGAATATCCAAATGTATTATGTGATGTTTCAGGAGCATGTTCCTTTTATTCAGGGCACTTAGCTTTTCCATAATTATGAAATCATCAGATTGACTTTTTGTTTTATATTTGTCTCCTGTACTAGGTTTTGTGTTCTATGAAAGTGTATGACTTAGCTCTTGTCTCTCTTCTTTTTATCCCCAAAACCTAGTATAGTGCATGAAACAGGGTGGCGCTTTCATTGTTGTTATTGGTTTTGTGTGTGTGTGTGTGTGTGTGTGTGTGTGTGTGTGTGTGTGGTTCTGATGACTGAATCCAGGGTGTGACACATGCTAGTAAGGACTCTACCACTGAGGTATATTTGAACTCCTCAATATTCTTTTCCTCACATATTTACGGGTGGTATTTTCTAGACCCATAGACAAGTCACTATACACACAGACCATTGTTTTTATAACTGTAAAATGGTGAATGACTATGTCCTAGTTCTGATACAGTAGAGTCCTGTTGGAAGTATCTACTCAAGCTAAATATATGTAGTTTGTTGAGAAATTCTCTAAGACCCTCTGAGTCAATAATTTACTTGTAGGGATTAACCCAACAGAAGTACAAGCATATATCCTCTACAGTGTATGTGTAAGAATGTTCTTACAGAACTATCCTAACAGATAGATCCCAAAACAATCCACTTGTATGAAGAATAGAATGAATAAATAAATTGTGATGTATTTATATAATAAAATACTACTTATCAGGAAAATGAATGAAGTGGTACTACATTACAACAAAATGGCTGACTCTCACAAGCATAATGTTGCATAAGAGAAGCCAGAAATAAAGGGGCACAGACTAAATGTTTTTAGTTATATGAATTTGAAAAACATGGAAAATTAATTGGTGACAAAAGAATTAATTAATATTAATTATTTTAAGGGGCCTCTGATGAGGAAAGAGGTGGTGTGGAAGAGCCTGCTGAGGTGTGGGTAAAAGCAAATTCTTGGATCTGCATGGTAGTTACATGGGATTATTAAATCTGCTAAAAAAAAAATCAGTGAACTGAAAATTCACCAACTTGTTTATTTTTGTATGTTTTTTATACTTTAGTGAAATTTTCTTGTTTACATTCATGATTCTGAGTAATAGCAAGTACTTAGTGCATTAATATAATGAAATAGGTTGTGTCCAAAGTGTATCAAGAGCCTAATGAAGATGATCAAAAAGATGATATGAGAGTAAAAGATAATAAGTTATTGGGAAAGTGAACAAGTTAGTGCTTCTTCCGAAGTAAGTTATTTAAATTTCAAAATGTTTCTAATTGTTTCTGTTTTGTTATATTGTTTTTACTAGAAAATGATCGTTTAAATGTTAAAAGTATTAACTTAAATCAGTCTCCTGGTTATTAGCTACTGAGACACATTTTTATTGTTCTGTAGTAGATACTAGATAAACTTTTGCCAATAATAGCTAACATTAAATGACAACTTATATGCCAGACATAGTGGCAAATACAGTATAGGCCATGCATCACCTAATTTCCATAACAGCCATCTTACTGTAAATGAAGATGCTAAAACTGAAACTTTTAGTGCCTTCAGTAAAGTGATAGAATAAATAAATGTTGGAGCAAGAATTTGAACTGAAATTGAGAGCTCTGGAACCAATATCTTAACTATTATTTTGCCTCTCCATAAAGATGCCAAATGAACTCATTAATATTTATGTTTCATATAAAAGTTAACTGAAAATTTTTGCATAATTATATTTATTACAAACTTTCTAATATTTTCTGAGAAATAGGCTGTTACACTATTAGTGTTTAACATAATTAGACTACATGAATTTTAGGGAACTAATGTAATTTTTTATTTCAGTCAGTTCAAATAAATTTAGTCAAAACAATATCTAGGGCTTCAAAAATTCTTAAACAATATAGGCAAAACTATAAAATGACCCTAATATTTCTCTCAAAATTAAAAAATAGATTTATCTTGCTCATGCTACTACATTTTATAAACAAATAAAAACTACCACTAAGTATTTGCATAGTTTGCATACCGTTTACCAAAGCTTTTTCTTTTTTTTAACCAAAGCTTCTTATTTCTCATTTCTTCTATTGCAGGATTAATAGTCATTATATGTATGACTTTATATGTCCTCATTACACACATTTTGGTGTACTTCATCCAAATAGTTCTTATAATGATACATTTGTAATATTTAAATACAAAAAGTTAATACTCTACAATAATTTTTACAACAAAAGTGAACTCTTTACAATCTCCATGTAATCCACAACTTACTATGAAATGTATAAGCAGAAGCATAAAAAGATAGTGTTGATAAAACGACACGAGTTAGCAAAATGGTTACCATTTACATTATGATCAATCAGATTTCTAATCAATCAGATTTCTAATCAATCTGATTTCTAATCTTTGAGAACATTGTGAAATAAATGAAAATAATTTGGTAAGAATTTAACTGTAAGAAGTACTTTATTACTGGTTGTATTAAATAACTATAAATTATTTATTACATGGTCGGAACTGAAAGTACCATAGTTGTAGCACAATGAGCAGTTGATAATAGTACAAAAATTATTGTAGCTGGTTATTCTGCTGAAAGTTTCCTCTGATTAAATAGGGGAAATGTATCACATGAGTCTAAGTAGTAACAGACAATGCCTTGCAGTCATTGAAAACAGTAACAGTTAATGTGACTTTAAGAAACAAAGCTCCCAATTTTAAATTTCCTCCAATTTGCTATTGATCTAAATCCCAAAGTCTCCCTGGCTTCAATGGATAACCAATAATCATGCTAAGAATCAACGTATTTCAGTCATCATTTCTAGAAAGTAAACAGCCCTATCATGGTCTCATTGGTATTCTTTACTCTGTTCATTTCCTTGGTTATAGGTTTCTTGACCTCTCTGTTTCTCTCTCTCTCTCCCTCTCTCTCTCTCTGATTCTACGCCAGTCTCTCTCTTGTCTCTCTCTCTATATGTGTGTATGTTCATATATATATATTTTATCCTCAAAGAACATCTATTCTTCTGAAAAATTATTTCAATATTTTCTTGAGTACATTAATAAATCTAGAAAATAAAATTTCAAACACACTGGTTTTATTTTTGTTTCCTTATACTGCAGGCATAGTTGCATACTAGGAAAACTACTACCCAGATTCTCACTTTGGCAAAACACTTTTTTATATTTATCCTTGGTTTCCTGCAACTGCCTTACCTTTGAAATTTGATCTCTGGTGGATGATAAATAACCACTGATGACCATGAGTTAAGGGAAAAAAGTAATTGCCATGAGGACTGACTGAAGAGAAATTTCGAGAAGGATTGTGATGCCTGAGGATGGGAGGACTGGGACAGTGAGAAAACAAAAGGGGTGACGTGTCCAGCCTTTTATCTTTCTTACTGTATGTATCCTGTCTGGAAATAACCGCCATGCTGTTTGAATTACTATCTACTCCCACTGTTAAAAGAACCATTCTGGTCATTGACTTTCCTTAAATTGTTGAAACCTTACAGTAAAGAGGAAAGCACAATTTCTTTTCATTCTTCAATGTCTTTTTTTTTTGGTGGTGCCGGGGATCGAACTCAGGCCCTTGTGCTTACAAGGCAAGCACTCTAATCACTGAGCTAAATCCCCAGCCTCTTCAATGTCTTTTTAGTAGAAACTAATGAAGCAATGATAGTATGAGGAGGAAAGTTAGAGATGCCATGAAGACCCCATTCTGGTCTGGCTGGTTCCCATGTATTAAGTGTGTATGGTCAGTCAGAAGAGTTGATTGTAATAGTAGTCTTGGTCCTTATTATGCTTTCTTTCTGAAATAAGCTGGAACTCTTCTCGCCAGCTCCTATTTGCACATCTGCATCAAATGGCCTTTTGCCTTTTCTGGACCTTTGGGATCAATTTTAAGAGGTGGTCTTGCCAAGGGCTCCCATTCATATTCTCAGTCATAGGATTGCCCTTGGGCATTCAGAGTTGCTTGCCAGGCAGCAGATCGGGAAGATGTCACTGCAGTTGACCCAGAGCCAAAGACTAACAAGTGCAGGGAACACCAAGTCCCAGCCACTTTGCCTGAAGGCAAGAGGGATTTCCTCAGGCCATTTCAACTCCCTCCTTCCTTCCGGGTCAGACTGAACCCAGGCACCAGATAATACTGCATTCTCAAGTTTTTCCTTTTCTCTGAAGAGCACTCTCTGAATGAACTTCTTGTATGAGAATCCCATTCTCAGGTTTGGCTTCTAGGGGATCTAAACTCAGACAACTAAATTTTATTTGCATGTTAAAAGTCAAGGATAAATTGTACGTTGTACAGTTTCCTATCTTACACTAATTTCATGGCTTCCTCTCCTTGAACTCTGTATATTCCTTAGTGTTTATTATTACCTACCACGAACTATTGATATTAATAATGTGCTTCACCTTTCTTTGGGTGGATATGTCTTGAGGTTAGGAAATAGTTGATATAATCTGTCTCCTGTTCACCTCAACCTCCTGGTCTTTGTCTCTCTTCTAGCCCCTGCTGCCTCCTTTAAGTTCCTCAAACTCATTCTTGGCCCCAGATTATTCTGCTCCGCATGGCTAGAGTAATTTATTCCCATCTTCCTCACAGTACTTACTTGTACTCGAGGTCATCCCCAAAGCCAACCCTTACTTTTTACCTGCTCTGTCCTAACATCTCCCATTGCATTTCCTTCTGCAGTTCTAGACTGTACTGGGGATTACAATGGGGCTGCCACACAAGGTACTGTGCTACAAACCAGGTGGTTCAAGCAACACTGACCGTCTCATAGTTCTTGAGCCTATTGATCTGTAATCAAAATGTCGCCAAGGTCATACTTTCTTGGAAGGGTCAAGAGAAGGCTTATTTCTTGTTTCTTTCCAGATTCCAGTGGTACATTTTTGCCAGCCATCATTCAGGCCTTTGCCCCTGTTTTCAGTTGATGTTCTTTCCTTTGTTTGCCACTGTGGCCAGATGCTGCCCCTTTTGTAAGCCCGAGTCATAATGAAATTGGGGACACTGTAATGCAATATGACTCGATTAAGTGAACCTTGATTGGGTGCAACTAATTTCAGAGTGTCAGATCTCAGGTTTCAAATGGACATGAATTTGGGATGAGGGACCTTATTCAACCCAGTACACTTTCTTAGTATTCACCACAGTATCTATGTGTGAGGATTCATGTGCTTAATTGATAGTTGATTATTTCTGTCTCTATCATATAATGTTATATACTACCAGTCTCTGGCCGAGTACCACACACACAGTAGGTGCTCAACACACGTTGGTTGCATAAATGAGGGAAAACATTTTTCACACATCAGGCACAGATTACTGGGGCAAAAATATAATAAAAATATAACAATTACTTATTAAACCTGCAAATGACTGATAATGCAATGCCTATATAACAAATCACTTTCCGTAGGGTACCTTGTCTACCTGCTTTTAGAGGAGGGAGGGGCTAGTTCCAATCATAATATATTGAAATTTAGTTGATGTTTACAATTCATTTATCAGCTTACTACTAAATAACTCCCAAAGGTCGAGCTTTTGCTTATTATTCAATGGCATACTTAAAAGTATATATGTAAATTTAAAATATGTTTATATTCATCCTTTATATCTGTAGATTGTCCCCAGACCTCTGGGAGATACCAAAATCCATGGAAGCTCAAGTTCCTTCTATAAAATGGTGTAGTATTTGCATATAAACTAAACATAACTTCTCATATATTTAAAAAAAATCTCTAGAATACTTGTAATACTTAATACATGTAAATCTATGTAAATATTTGTTACACTGCATTTTTTAGAGAATAATGACATAAGACAATCTTGCATATTCAGTATATATGCAATTCTTGTAATACTTTCTGTCTGCATTAGGGTGACCTGCTATGCAGGACCTGTGACTGTGGAGAATAGATAGAACACAGTCCAAATTATCTGATAGAATTAAAGGCAGCTAGAATCATCACTGACGTACGTATTCTGGTGTAATTTTCAGACATGGCTATCAGTTGCCCATAACTATCACACCAAAAGATTCTGAATATGAAGTGTTTTTTTTTTTTTTTTTGAAACTGTGTCCTTTTTCGTTTGACCCAGGGAATTATTTCATAAATAGACATGGTTATAATTTGTAACAACAATGGGATATATTTAGGACCTCAGTGGAGCTGGCTCGAATGAGAGAGAAAGTTAAAAAAAAAAAACAGAAATATTTGCTTCTAAGTTAGGTTTCAGGTATTAATTTTAATTAACTTGATAGCATCCACTATGTAGTACACTGGCCTATAAGTTTTATATAGTTTATTTTTTCTTTAAACAATTCTAAATCCAATGGAGATATTTAAGCCAATATCATCAAGATGCATACAACATAGAATTAGCCTGAAGAAGCCGTGTGACTGCTTTTCCTGGCCCCCAGGAGACCTGCCTCATGGTGTCTGTGAGTGGATTGGGCCAATGGAAGAGCTGCCCAGCTTCTGGATATGGGGTGTAGCCATGTGACCCCCAAGAAGTCACAGAACCTGTTTTTAATTTAGTTTCTTCACTTATAAGGTGAAAATAATAATGATATTTACCTCATAGAGTTGTTTTGAGGGTCTAATGAGTTATTATACGCAAAAATTATTTTAAAATTAGTGCCTAATAATAATCAGAGCTATAAGAAGCTATTATTTATCTGATGATACACAGAATTGCAAGTTATTTCTGCAAGTTCAAAAACCTTTTGTCTCAAGACAGGATGGCACTGGATGTTCATTTGGGTAAGTCCTTTCTCCTGCTTATAATTAATTTTAATCATTTCCAACTACTTGAATTCAATAATTTATGTTTAATGAAGATTACTTCAGACCTTTGGTCTCCATTTAGCACTTGGCAAATAATAGCTTTATGTGAGTGATAAGAGTGAAGGGTAATTTCTTTCCCCTCTGTATGCCACTACTAAGGATGCTGCATCTTTGAGTTTTGCTGTGGCATCGATGGAATAACAAGTGACATGGTAGGACCTAGGACACCGATGTAAAAGTTCAAAATGTATGCTATGGGTGGGTGTGGCAAAATGAGATGAATATGATTTGGGGCGAGCAGATTCAGGAGGTACTAATTTTGGAGGATATTACTCTTCGTGACCCCCTTCCATAGGTTTCCACTCGAGTCTGATATAGGTTGCAAAATATCTTGCCCACAGTGGCGTGGGGTATGACTTAGATGGCATAACCTTCCCTGCACCCTGCTGGCCAACTGCAGCCTCCTCAGGGACATTATGTGGAGTTCCCATAAGGACTGAGCAAGGCACTTGAGACTGGAGCAGAAAGCATCTTACAATGTTATCACTTCTGTTCTCTCCATCTAGAGCTAGCCTAAAGGTTGATTATATTTGAATATTTTAGCATAATATTAAATTGGCACAAATCATTTTGATTAGAAGTTTTAATATTCTGGCAGCTATTATTTACTCCTGTATTTTTCCCTCTTAGTTATGTTCTTCCAAGCTACAAAAATGCAGAGGTTTAATTCTAAGTATAGAGAATAGGGACGTAATCATTATTCATCTATTTCTTCTTGGCGGCGACTGGTTTTCTTTCAAAAAGTATTTTTGTATATCCTTGGCCTTTCTTCTCATCACAATATATTGTATGCTAAGCTCTTTTTTCTATGCGATATTATTTGTTCTTAAATCATCTTAGATTTGTTCACCAAAGCAAGTTTATTTATCATGTGACATTTGCAATAACAGCTCATTAGATGTATCCATTCCACTCTTTAAAATCCTCATTAGAAGGGAAATCGTGTGCTGTAATATGATTCTTACCTGGTTTCTTTCAGTTTATTTTTCGGATCTGGCAAGTAATGATCACACTTATGTGGTCATTAAAATCAGGCTTCTGGCATCTCATGTTCAAGACTTTTACACAAAGAGAAATTGTTGCCTTCTCCTCGGTTTGAACAAGATCTTGATCCTGGTGTATACTGTTCCAAGGAACGTTGTGCCCAGTAATAAGTACTGTTTGAATTGCTGGGCTTTATTCTAATATCCAATACAAAAGCTTTATCTTGCAACTACTATGACTTTCTTTATTGAGAATGTAGGATTTCCAGCAGTTAACTAATAATTCTAGTTTAGCTTTAAATCTAGAACTAGGGAGAAACTACCTCAACAAATGCTCAACCCACAGTGAAATGTCTGTAATATTTCAGGAACATCAGATACCATTCATGCATCCTAATATTCTGAATTTTTACTACGGTACTGTGTTTTCTTTTTGGATTTACTCTGTCAAAAGTATGTCTGTAATTTGTTTGTTTTATGTGGTGCATTTTCTATGAGAATCTGAATATACTTTGGATTGAGACTTATGGGAGTCAAATTTTAGCTTTACTAATTAATCTCCCCAACTGTTATTTTATTATAAAAAATGGACACAGATTTAATGAGAATTATTAAGATCAAATGATTAATTGAGATAGTGAATAAAAATAGTATATTTCTTGTATATAATTTTCTTGCTTGGATTTTATGCCATATTTCTAGCTCGGCATTCCTCTACTTTGAATGTATAAATTCTTAATAGTTTCTTTGTAGCTGGCATAGATTCCAATTTCAGGTCCATACATTATAATTTTAGAAGCATGTCAGGGATAGAGTGATGATGATGATGATGATGATGATTTTACTATTTTTTGCTACTCTCTGTCTTCTCCATTAAATTTCCTCTGTGATATATTCCTGGGGTTTTTTTGGGGGGGTTAAAATTTTTGTTTTTAATTGAGGATTCCTCTTGTATGTTGAAACAGGGTGACTGGTGTAGTGATAGACTAGATCAGGTCTTATTTTTTGAGACCCTCAAATTCTAAAAGCTGGGAAAATTAACCTTTTACCAAAGATAGACCGTCCTAGTAATTGGTCAATAGACCTCTTGATTTTTCACAAAAATGTCAAGACTTGGAATATTTCTTTCTCTAAGCACCTGTCAAAAGTCAGTGGAGGAAAAGAAAAGTCAATGGAGAAAAAAAAGAGGATGTAAAAACAGATGGTTGACTCCTATTTATATTCTTGATGACTTTGATAGTTCTCTGAAAAGCACCTTCCTCTGAAAACATTGGCAGAGAAGAAAGTATCAAACGCTGACATACTGGTTCTCATAGAAAAGTACAGAGAGACAAATATCCACCCTTGGACATTCTTGCCTTTGCAAGACACTATTTCTTGTGAGGCTTTGTAGAGCTCATGCATCACTATTAAACCTGTCGTACAGCTTTTTTGCTCATATTTATGAAAGAAGTAAGTTCTGAGAGTTTAGAGGCATCCTACATTATTTGGTAAGATTTAAAGATAAATTTTGGTGGTGAAAAGAAGGAAATAAAACAATATTCAATTACACTGAAGATCTGTTCTCTTTTACGGAAATCATCTAAGTCTTCTTTTAATGATGGAATAAGGGTTTTGCGGACAATCATATGTTGATCCATAGGTCTATTATGTGATACTTACAAAACTTATCAGTACTTAAAAGCACAGATGTGAATAATAGTAATAAGTATACATTAAGGAATACTCCATTGCTTTTGAAATTCTCTCAGATGTACAATTGGATATATCCTGCAAAAATTTAAGAGTCATGAGGTGCGTATTCTTTCATTTTATAGATAAGAATACAAATTTAAGAAAGGCTAAGTGTTTTATTCAAGGTCGCCCAAATAGTCAGTGGCTGAACTGGGAACAGAATCTGATTATTTTTATTTCTTGTCCAATGTTCTCTTTCATCGCGCTCTCTCAGAGCACATCAAGTAATGTCCCAATGGATGAATCTAAAGCCCATAAAAAACCTATGAAATTGTTTTCAAATATGTAACACTCATTAGCTGATGTGAATATTGGCAAGCCACAGTCCTTTTTCAAACTTTCAGAAGGAGGTTTTTACCACATTGAACTAATAGAAATCAGATTTAAGTTCGTAGGACTGTGGTTTCATTTATGTTTCCAAAAGCAGAGTGAGCTTTGCTCAAAACAATTTTCCATCTTTTAAGTCTTACTAATCCACTTTAAGCTAGGCAAGAGTCACACATCAACTCAGCTGCTGCGATCACATACAAACCACCTCCGCTAATCTCTTCAAAGGGGATTTTCCTTTGGGCAGACTGCACAGTGAGGGACTTACAGTTAGTACCTCGCCAAAGTTTCCCAGGTTCATTTATAATTCAGCTTTTATTCTAAGACTATAGCATGAAAGGTCTCTTCCAAACAATTCCAGGCCATTTCATGATAGCCTCTGCATCTCTCCCTAGTTTTTAAATAATTGATGAAGTTGAAAATGTAGTCATTAAAACAAGGATTAACTAATTAGCATCATGTGCTTGCAAATGGAAATAGAAAACTACCCTGATTCTGACACATGGAGTTTCCAGGATCTATTTGAAGATATTGTTGGTTGTGTTTTCTTATGGTAGTAAGCTGTTAAAAAAAAAATAATAATTCCCTTTCCTGTTTCTGAATGCAATTTCCATTTTAGATCAGGCACTTGAGAATCTTAACCACATTTAGTTTCTAGTGCATAATGAATGGCATTGTATATAAGTTTGAGTGCTTGGGGAAAATATAAGCACAATTTTTTGTTAACAATTAGCCAGAAACCCAAAACTGAATGAAGTGCGGAAATTCTAACTTGACATATTTCTTCTTAAAACAAATAATCTGAGCATTTACATACATTCCAAGAAAAATGAGGTGGATTTCATCAGTAAATTCAAAAATGTTAATGTAAAAGCTTATTTTTTACTATAAGGATTATGAAGGTAGTTATAACTATGTGATTAACTTCCTCAGTGTTATAACTCAGGATATTATTTTTGTAGTCTTCAGTATTATAATTTTGCGAAAGTTTATTTTTGTAGGTTGTGATTCAGTGAAAGATGTCCCACCTGACTCTTCAATTCTAATGGTAAATCAGTAGAGCAAGTTATCATTAAAAATGATCACATGTACTTTTGTTGTTACTGGACAAAATTTCTAAGATTCTAATTTTTTTGTGTTTCTACTGAGAAATTTTTGTACTTGAAATACTGAAAAATGAGGCAAAAACTTACTGAATATTCTTTCTTGAGAACATAAAATCATACCACCAGAATCTCTTGTTTTTTAAAATAAAATTATGATGAAAAAATTTTAAAAATGAAGAAAAATTTGGAGAAATTCACATAAGCTTTAAAAACATTGAAACTGAATTTTTACATAACCTCAGATTTTCTTTCTTAGAACATAGTGCATGTCCCAATAACTATAAGGTGCGATTGAAAATATAGTAAGTTTTTACATTTTAAAAAAATATTACAGGAATAGACACAGAACTGATTCCCTTAAAATGCTCCCTATCTCTTATACAACGCTTATCCCACAATTTTGGCCACTTTCTGAAGCAGCTCTGGACATTCTCTTTTGCCAGTGTCTTTGGTTGTGCTGTTGTGGCTGCCTCAATGTCCTGAATCCAAGCAAAGCATTTTCCTTTCATGGTCATTTGGATTTTGGGGAAGAGCCATAAGATCTTGCTGTTCCAAATCCGATAAATAAAGTTGATGAAGACACAACATGATGGTTTTATGAGTCTGCCTTTTTGTTGGTTGGCTCATGAAAGCAGGATTCACCATAATTTTTACTACACCTCATACAGACACTCACTAATGAGAACTTCCAAAAGTGATTAAGAAACTGGCAAGAACGATGGGTTAAGTGTGCCTAAAGTGTGTGTGTGTGTGTGTGTGTGTGTGTGTGTGTGTGTGTATCCTTAGTGTCTCAGTGGTAATATATCTTTTACTTAATAAATTTTTAAAATTTAAACATTCATCATTTTTTTTAATCTCACCTCACATTCTTGGATGGAGGAAAAGACAATAAGTTTTTAAAATCACAATTATTGATTGCAAAGTTTAAAAAACTTTTCTTCCTTCTTTCCTTCCTCCCTTTCTAACTACTAGGCCCGTGAAAGAAGAGTTAACCTGATCACCCAAGTTGAGAGAGAGAAAAACAGAGAGAGAGACAGAGCGAGAGAGACAGAGACAGAGACAGAGACAGAGGAAGGAAAGAGAGAGAGAGAGAGAAACATTAAATAACGATTATATTTTTAATGCATCCTCTTCATCTCTTCATGTCCAGATTTTAACATAGAGAAAAGCAATAGAGAAATATAGATAGCTTTTTCTAAAACACTCAGTATGTGACACCAAACACCGTGTTTTCTTTCATACAACGATTTTGCAGCTTACAAATTGAAAAGTTGCAGAAATGCAGCTCAAGTCTCAATAACTCCCCTGCTTGTTTCTTTGGGGCTGCCTTTGACTAAAAGAATGGATGTAGTATCTTACAAGACCCCTTCTAGTCTGTGAAGCTTTTGCTTTTCAAAAGTGGAACGAGGCCAAAGAAGATAAACATGTCCTGCATCTAACAGGTGCTTTGTGGTGAGTGGCACAATGATTTTCTTTCACCATCAATTTTCCTTGCTATCCACACCAAAGGCACAAAAGAATGCAATCCATAATAACTTTGTTATTCTTAACCATGCCCTTGTTTTAAATTGTTACTCATAGCAGCATTGGAAAGTGTTATTTGTGGGGAAAAATACAGATATGAGTGATGCTGAGAACTCAGTTATAATTTCCATGAACTAAAATAATGGATAGTAACTTTGGTCAGCTGTCATTTTTCATGTTTTCTACAAATATTGCTTGGTTTGGGGGGGGTTCTTGTTGACAGAGTAACTGTGCCTCTGGAATATTCCACTTATCATGCCCTTAGAAAACTGGGATTAAATAAATAAATAAATAAATAAATAAATAAATAATTACAAAAAGAAAACTGGGGCAGATTAATTCAGTTATATCATCAAGAAAAAAAGCCAAGTGACAGTGGCAGGGTGGCATATGTTTCGCTTCAGGTCTTCGTTCAGTTGCTGATAATTCTCTGGGGATAGAAAACTAATCTCTCGATTTTGATTATATCTCTCTGGCTTCATCCCCTCACATCTGTATTCTAAACTTCAAGCCGAATTAGTATGTAGAATAGTAGGTAGAGTCCTGATGAAGGTTTATTTGGCACAGTGTTCATCCTGTTATGCACAAGTGCATAGAATTAAAATAATAATTTCTAGTTGATTTCATGCTTCCATAGCTTAATGGTTTCCAATGCCACTAGTAGATCCATTATACATATCTTGTACAGAAAAGATGTTCTGAAAGAAAACGTCAGCTCTTGAATAAAACTGTATCCAAATTTACCCAAAATGAAATTGAAAAGAAAATTGGAAATATGACTTTTAGAAGGATTTACTACTCTCCATTTTCTGGATAATTTGATAGCATAGTATTTATAATAATCAACAACGTACTAAGCACAATTTTGTGCTCATCTCTACACCAACCTGACATCTCCTCTTTTTCTTTTAAGTGCAGTGGAATGTAATTAGCCAACAGCTTGGGACTTGATTAAAATGTCACATTTTATAAATTTATGGTCATCTTTTGTACCTTCAGGAAAGTGAAAGGCCTGGAGTTTGACTTGACTTACATGCCAGGCAAAGGTATTCATTCATTAAAGGAAATGAAACTGTAGTCTCATGGCTGTCAAGAATTTCTATCCATTTTTTATAATGTAAGTGTAAACGGTTTAGAAAAATTGTACTCATAAATGACTAAGTGATTTTCATTGTTAATTTTTGTAAAGTTATAAAATCTACACTCCCAATTATTTAAAATTAATATGATACAACTAATAATTGAATTAGAGTATGATCTTGGATTCCCCTGAATTTCTCATTAAGAAAGCTGGAGATGGTAATGTTATGACTTGTAACTAGATGTCCCCCCAAAGCCTCACGTACTCATAGGTGAGAATTTTCAGAGATGGTTGGGTCTCTCTGTGTTCATAGGTGGGGATTTTCAGAGATGGTAGGGTGTGTGATACTGGGATTAAGGATATGTGATTAACTAAATCGGTTTCATATAGTTCTGGGTGTCAATAATGGAAGACCCATTTTGGGTGTGGGTGGTACTACCCAAAAGGCTGGTGCCTGGATGGTATAAAATGGGAAGGGAGTCTTGCTGCTCACCGCCATCTGCCTGTCACACCATGAACCATTTCTCCTCTGCAATGCGCCTCCACCACGCTGCCCTGCCTTGGAGCCAGCTGACTATACAAAGTGTGAGCTGAAATGAACCTTTCCTCCTTTGACTTGGGGTTGGGTATTTTGTCTTAGCAATGAGAAAAGTAACTAAAACAGGTAGCTTTGTTTATTGGGCCTAATTTTTCATTTCTTCTTTAATCCTAGCTCTTTGCCATGACACTTTGCAAGTCTTCCAAAAGCAGCTTGACCTTCAGCTACTGATGGGACTTACTTTGGCCAGTGGAGTTTAGTGGAGTGATAGTGAGCAGTTCTGAACCTAGGTTTTAGGAAAGCTTGATCCTTTCCACTGCAGTCAAATGAAAAGATCTTTCCCCAGGAAATTCTACTCCCTCTATCTGGAGCAGATGTGTAAGGCATCAAGCTTAGCCAGACTCCCAGCATATTGTAGAGGTGCTTGAATGCTCTCTCTCCCTAGATCAGTCAATCTCCAATCAGCTGTTCCACAGATATGTGATAAGTAATTATGTGATAAGTAATTGCTTATCATCACCACCAAGATTCTGTAGTTGTTACTTAGACGATAATACTTGACAGACACAAAAACATAGAAAAAAAGTAGAAAAACAACATTTGGAGCTACATAGGTAAAACGGTCAATGGATAACAATTCTGTTACACAGAACAAACAAATAACTTTAATTTGAGGGTAATAGCCTTAATGGTTTAGCCGACTTTTAAAAGAAAGTAACACATTTAAAATCTAAGGATTATGGGGGTTCCAGGAGCAGAAATTCCCCGTATGAAATGATCTTTTCTTAGCAAGTGCATAGTCCAAAGATATCATTTGTTTGCCTGATGGAAAAATAGAATACCTTACTAATTAATGCCGAATAACTTAATGTAGAATAACTTAATGCAGAATAATTTAGTGCAGAATTCTTCCTTTTGAATAATACTATATCCAAAGATCTCATTTGAAGAAATAATCTCTTTTTACTCAAGCATCAAGTGATTCATTCAGGGATTTAAATGCCTGATAGAGAAATTGGGAAAGCAAAAGAAACAAACTCACTTCCAAGTTTCCAGAAGGACTCTCAAACTCAATATAGTAGCAGGCCACTGCCTGCGCACTGACCAAGAAGATGCTATCCCTGCCATTCTGGAACAATCCAGCAGGAATTTGAACCACACAAGTAACCCATTTGCTTTTCTTCCCATGTGACTCAGCTTTGGATCAATCGCCCACTAGTGCATCTGATTCATAGAGCGTAGAGCTTGAAAGAAATCAGGAAACATTTGTAGAACAACTATGGAGCAGATACCACCTTCCAGGCACTAGCTTGGGCACTGAGGATATAGCAGAAAATGGACCAGCAACCCTGTCCTCATGGATTCTTATACAATCCCTTACCATCGAGTGGGAACTAAGTGAAATATAAAGCTACATTATATGTGCTGAATGGTGACAGGTGCTTGGAAAAAATTAAGGAAGAGATGTATATTCCAAACTATATGTGAGGGTGTATAATTCCAAGATGAAGGTATGTATTTTGGTCAGGAAAAGCCTCACTTTAAAAATTACAGCTGAGAAAATCCCAGAGGGGAAAGAGTGAGCCATAAAGACACAAGGTAGAACATTCCAGAAAGAAGGAACAACAAGGCCATGGAGAATGGGAGAGGTCTAATTTGAGAGTTTAAGGGATCAGTAAGGAGCCAGTGTGGAGAGTAGGACACAAGGACCTATGCAGCGTGGTAGCAGAGGATCAAATTATGTGGGGCATGGTGAGGACTTTGTCTGTTACTTTGAATGGAATGAGAAGCTGCTGGGGGTTGGCCAGATAGCAATACAAACTGCTCAGTTTTTTTCCCAGTTTAAAAAACTGATTAAGGAGAATTGACACAATATAAAATTAACTAAACTGAATAAGTCAGTGATATTTAGTATGTTCACAAGCTTGTACAATACCACTTATATCAAGTTTCAAAGTATTTTCATTAGCCCAAAAGAAAATTCTGTCCCCAATAAGCAGTTGTTTTGTATTCCTTCCCTCTGCTAGGCTCTGACAAACACCAATCTACTTTCTGTCCCCATGGGTTTATTTATTCTGGTTATTCCATTTAAATGGACTCACAAAACATGTGATAGTTTTGCAACTTCTTTCACTAAACATCTCAGAATATTTTCAGTGTATCCACATTTTAGCATGCATCAGTGTGCCTTCCTTTTACAGGTAAATAATATATGCAACATGGTATGTATATGACACAGTTTATATAGTCATCAGTTGAAATATTTATTGGTTGTTTCCACCTTTTGGCAATTATGAACAATAGTGCTGTTTACAGTATTTATTTGCACTATGTATGCACAAATCTTTATTTTAGGACTCATTTTCAATCTTTTTGGTTATACATCTAGCAGTGGGATTTCTGGGTCATATGGTATATCTATATTTAACATTGTGAGAAATCAGCAAACTGATTGTCTTTTTTTATTATAGCTAGCCTAATGGAGGGTAGTGGTATCTCATTTTGAGATACCATTTTTCCAAAACAAAATTACTGTGGCTGCTATACTGAGAATGGATTGTATGAGTAAGAGTGGAAGCTATAGTAATTGGAAACATTTTTATCATCAGTAATAACTACTTTGATAGTTTTCATTGTTATAAATCTGTGAATGTATGGAATATAAAATCCACAAATTTACTGTTTTCTGCACAGGATAAACAAAAAAAATTAAAGTAAGAAAGTGTCCAAATGGGAAAGGGAACAATGAGAGGGGGGAGGAACAGAGCGAGGAGAGAAATAAGAAATGGAAGGAAAAAATAGAAACAAAGTATTTTTAAATAAGGAGGGAGGACAGGGTGAAGAGAGGGGAGGGGAATGGGAAAAAAAAGAAGCAACAAGATCTATCGTGTACAGGTCCAAATCCCTTATGATGAATGTTATCACTACGCACATCTAAAATGTACCATTAAAATAAAATAAATTTTAAAAAATTAAAGTAAAAACATAGTCACAAAGTGATCATAGAATCATATATACTTTTGCTGCATGTCTAAAAGAGTTCATACAGTTCTGGAAGCCAATGGCTACGATTGGAAGTAAATTTAGGGTTTTATATGTTAATTTTCATTCAATTGTAAGAAACAGAAAGGCTGAATGAAAATTGGATTAAGTCATAATGAAATCAGTTTCCATGCAACTGTATATGAGGGGGATTAGGAATAGCTTCAGATTCAGTTTAGAAAATAGGCCTTACTGATGTTACCACAGGCCCTACTTTCTCAATCTACCCTGTGTCTGGCTCTTTTTGTACCTGTACATGACTTCAGAACTTGAAAAATTTATTTTGTGTCAACTTCAAATTTTCAGAAAAGATACAGGCTCCTTTGCCTCATGTCCTAGCAAATGTAGCACTTCTGATTCTGACTGACACAAGCCAGTCTCACAAACTGAGATATCGTGTGCCCTCCCCAGGAAGGTCCTGTTCCTGTCCCACAGAGCACAGAGAAGGAGAGATTAGCTTTCCACTGACTGTGAGCAGAAGGCAGAAGTGAGGCCAAGTGACCAAAATACAGTAGAGTCACATTCATTTACACTTTTTTTCCTAACTCTACCAACTATTTGTTTTCCGTATTGGATGTATTAACATTTCTAAACTTCAGTCTCATTTAATAATTGGTGATATAGTTCTCTATTCTATATGTTTATTCGGAAGATGAAATGAGATGAAAACATTTAATGTCCTTTGTGTATCAAAACTAAAAATGTTGCTGGCTCTTATTGTTAATGGCAATGCTTAGAATACCACAGTAAATTGAATAACAATATTCTTTATTTCATCACTCATCATTGGGATTTGCCCATATTCTGCTGAATTGTAGGTTCTAGTTTTGCTTCTTTTGAATACCATTGACAGTGAGTTTGTCATGTGTATTTACTAAGTGGAGTTCGCAATTCTTTCTCCATGAATGCCTTATAATAAATTCTTGTATCGTTTCTCTTGTTACTACTTTATTCAGAAAACATGAACAGTTATCAAATATCATAGATTTCAGTCTATTACTGAACTTCATTCTTTCACATGGCTGTTTATTTCTAGGCCACTGGAATTGTTTTCATTGATATCCTGTTTCATAGAGAAGTTTTGTAGAAGATCTGTCTTACATTGGATTCATGCAGAAGCCAATCCTGAGACAGAAATTTGAGTGCAAGTAAATTTCTGGTAGGTGATGCCAGGGCATGCTGCAAGAGGATTGGACACATGTGAAAGGAAAAGGAAGCCAAGGCAAGTTGTCTTCCAAGTTAGCTGTTACTGTAAGCGGAAATTAATGCATCGGTAGAAACTGAGAGAGAGAATAAAACACCTCATGGGTGAGGGATTTTGTTGCAGCTTGTATCTGAAGTGTTCCCCAAAGGACCATGTGTTAGAGGCTTGGGCCTCAGGGTGGTACAGTTGGGAGATGGAACTTTAAAAGTATGGTCTAGTGGGAAGTTTTAGGTCTTTGGGGGTGAATCCCTGGAAGCTAATGTATACCCCTGACTTCTGTGCCAGCCCCCTTCTTCTCTTTTTTGCTTTTGTTTCCTGGCCAGGAGGTGGATGAATTTTTTTTCCACCATGTGCTTCCCACTATTGCCCTCTGGCATACCTACAAGAGTTCTAAAAGCAATGGGTCTGCTGAATCATGGGCCTCTAAAACTGTGAACCAAAATAAACTTATCACCTTTCTAAGCTAGTTACCTCAGGTGACATTCTGTTATGGTGACAGAAAGCTGATGAACAGATTTCTATACCATCAGGCATGTATTAGTACAGCAGATCACATAAATTATTGGTTGAGGGATGATTCTCATGACGTTTAATCATGCAACACTTTTGGCTTATGGTGCAAGTGGCACAGTGGGTTCCAGCAGCCAGAAAAATTCCTTAAGCGAAGAAGTGTAGGAGTTCATAGTTGAAAGAGGTGGACCTTGACTTCATAAGGGTCAAAGAATGTGAACATAGCACAGACAGTATCTGGTGTATCTTAGAAAATAGGATATAGTCACTTCTCGTGTGTGTGTCTGTGTGCACGTGTGTGTGTTTTCTCTGCCTCCTAGTCTTAAAGTGTAGCAGATTTCAGACACCATAAATAGTCTTATAGTACACAAATCCAATTTACACATTGTTAGTAATGCTTGTGCAAATATACAAATCTCATTGATTGTTAGAAGCAGTGATCTCTGATGAACATGCACCTGCCCCATTTTGTGTATATTTTGGAAAACTATTTATTATGAAAAGAGGGCACATTCTTGAATATATACTTATAAATATTGACCCATAAGCTGAAAGAGAGTAGCAGAAACTTGTAAATTAAAGAATGAAGTATAAATCCAGTTTGGGAGAATGAGAAGAGTTAGGAAATGAAGAGGAAACTTCCTGTGAGTTTATATATAGTGCCAGGTGCAAGATGGAAAATAGAAACAGAAAAGTTTGATGGGATGAGTTTACTAAGAGCGCCTCACATTTGGAACCCTCTGTATTGAGCTTGGACCATCAGAATTTGGACTTTGATGGTCCTTTTAACTAAATCAATCCTGAAAACCTTCCTTCTCTGTCAATCTAACATGAAAGTTCTTAACACTTAGCACCCGAGGCAACACTGGAAATTATGTACAAGATTTATATGTATGAGAGTATTTTTATCTTTAAGAAGGTCGATTTTATTCATCTTATTCCCAAAAGGACTCCAGGCACCAAGAAAGATAGTACAGTAATTGCAAGTCTTTGGGAAGCTCTGAGAAAGTGAGTGTTTGGGATTTAGAAAGGAAAACTTGTACAGTGACTGACTACTAAATGCAATATGACAGGTGGCAGTGAGGGAGGGAGGGAGGGAGAGAGAGAGAGAGAGAGAGAGAGAGATCTGAGTCTGCCATGCTGAGTCTTAAGGGAGAACAGAACAAGTGATCAATTTCCACAGACGGATGACCTCAGACAGGGCACCCCTGGAATCTCATTTGTTCATCTCTTAACAAATTTAGTGTCAGCAAGCTAAACTGACATATTCAGAGATTCTTTGTGTTAAGATTGTTCCACACCTGGGCTAGTCAATACTAGAGGTGTTAGCCAAATGTGGTATCCAGCACTTGAAATGTGTTTAGCACCATATATAAAAATGATATTATTTTAGAGATATATATTATCACACAAAGTCAACATCTTATTACACTAATTTTAAGTGCTATCTTTTACTACTTTATTGAAGCTTTTTAGAAAACCATAAATTGTACATATGGCTTTCATATTTCTATTTGGCAGCACTGTTCTGGAAACCAGCAAAGATCTTTTAATTATGCGCCTTAAATTCTAGTGGAACAATCCGGGCAATGAATAATTAACATCCTACGAGAAGGATATAGAAAGTAGAAGGTGACAAATAGTATGGGAAACAATGGAAATAGAGTTAAGGGAAATAGATTAGGGGATCAGACATGATGGAGGGACGGAAGGCATTTTCAATATGAAGGAGAGGGAAGGTTGCTTTCAGAAATGTGAATAGTTGAAGCAAGCATCATGCAAGTATGGACAAAGAGCACTGCAGGCAGTAGGAACACAAGTGCACTGACCTTCATGAGGGAAGCTTGCCAGACTTGCTTGTGGGGCAACAGGAACCTCAGGGTTTAGAGCAGTGTGTGGTTCAAGAGAAAGCAAGAGGGACTGAGGTCTGAGAGGTAAGAGGTGTGGGGAGTTTGACACATCACCTGGAGCTTGTAGACTCAGATATCAACTGTGCGAAGTGGGGACCCCCAGGAAGGTTTTGAATGAGGAATGACCCAATTGACTTACATTGTAAGTGAATTGTGCCAGCTGGCAAATTGCAACCAGATTCCACAGAGGGAAAGGTAGAAGTAGAGACCAGCTTGCAGGCTGCTTCAATCCAGGCGGGAGAGGAAGATGGCTCAAACCAAGGTGTGACTGAGAAGAGGTCATTTCCTCAAACCACACTCTAGGAAAATACTTTCAAACCTTTTCAAGCTTAGCATAAACTTGGAAGATTTGAAGTTCATAGCAGGTTTCATTGCTAAAACAATATAGAATATACTTCGTGCTTTGTTTACATACAGATCTGAACTCTGTTCTCTCTTTTTATTTTAACACAAATTTTGAGTTATTCATGTGTCACTTAAACAAGCTCAAACCTTTCTCTGGAAAACAATTATCCTTAGGAGTCAGAAGCTTTGCATATTTGATTATCAGATATGCATTTCCTGTTCAGTGCCTTTCTGGAAATTCTATTTTCTACTAAACCTCAGATGGATGGTAATAATAAATGTTTGTTCGGTAGCAGCTGGTCCCAGATTGTTATCCTGTCGTGAACATATTTTATTTATTCATCTTCATTTTTTTAACCTCTTTTGGTAGCCTCTTCTTTTCTCTAGGCATTATACATGAAATAAAAATGTGTACTGCTTAATCTATTCACTTTCAAGTTTTTCTTGCTGAATTAAGTACAATTGTATTTATACAAAAGCCCTCACACAACCTGCTGGGCGTCATCGCTGATTTAAATAAGAACCTGAAAATGAAGAAAAGGTATTCCAACATTACATAACGTCAGGATAAACGGTTCTCTTTTCAAAATGTCTTTGTGGGAGAATCTTTAATGTTGACTTTGTACTGCCAGAGTATGTTTCTTTCAAAAGAATTAATCTGTGTTGGATTTGAAAGGGTAGAGGGAGAATAACAGGAAGAACCCCTCCCCACAAAGTACCCCACAGCATCAGTGCTCTTCTTATCTCGTCCTAAGTGAAATGAAGTCTCCTTAAAAAAAATAACTGGACCATAACAGTTTGTTTATAGTCCTTCCAACTAGGTGACAAACTTTATCTTATAATCATATCACCTAGATTCATTTTGGGTAGTGTTTCTTACCAGGAAAGATGTCCAACAGAAGCCATTTATTCTCATGCTTATATGGTTTATGGATTATTTTTTCCTGGCAAGATTTATCTAATCCTAGTAAGAATTACATCATTGTTCACATCCCTCAGGAAACGCCATCAAATAAACTAATGAATGAGCACAACACGTTGTTGGCTTTTGATGCTTGCCTTTGAGAGTGGAATTGAGGAGTTGCTGAGGTGGTGGCCTTTGATGACAGACAGATCCAAATGCTGATCCCAACTCTGACTTACTTACTTTGGAACTCTGACCAATATAGTATTTTTAAGCCTCTGTCTTCTTAATTACAGACATTGAAAAGCTTCCCTTATGGTGCTGTCATGAACACAAAAGGAAATACTTTTTGTGCATTCGCTGTCAATTGCTACTAACCAATTACCACAATCTTGGTGCGGATCGGAAGCTCACATGAGCTCAACCAGAATTTCTACTTAGGCCCTGAAGACACCGAAATAGAAGGTGTCAGTGGTTGGGTTCTGCTGGGCTCTTACCTAGAGGTTCTGAGAAAAGGTCTGTTTCCAGACTCATTTAGTTTTACACCAGAATTTGGTTCGCTGCGGTTTTGTACTGAAGTCTTCGTTGTCTTACTGGCTGTCAATAAGCAGATATTGTTGGCTTCCATGTGACACCTTTATTTGCTGACTTGTAGCTCTCCTAGTTATTTCATCTTCAAAACCAGTAACAGCTTGTTGAGACTTTCTTATGCTTAGCATCTGTCTGACTGCTTTTCTGCAGATTCTTCCCAACACCCTCTTCTACTTCTGCTCGTGAGAGCTCATGTGATTATGATGGGCTCACCTGCCTATTGTAGCCTCTTGTCACTATTGGAAAGTCAATTGATTGCTTATCTCTGTTATATCTGTTTGGTTTACTCTGTTATGTAGCATCCTCATGGAGTAACACCGGAGAGCAAAAATTATGGGGGCCAAAATTCTGCTTAGGCACACACTGCTTCGAAAGAGCCAATGCCGAATATTAGATTTTATGACAAGGAGCAATCCCACCATGGTGTGTGGCTCTATATGCATTTACAGCCCTGAAGTAAACCTGAAGGCCTAATTCTCTGATTCTATTGTATTTTTTTAATCAAGTTAGGTGAATCCACAATATTTCAATGCCAATGTTATTCACATGAAACTGAGGAACTAAAATCAGTGAGGGAATATTAATTCTTCCACATTTTCTGAGCTTTAAGCACCGGGAACTGAGTGGATCGATGCTTAGACAGCCTCCTTCTAACACTTAAGGGAAGCTACATTTGTGAAGGTGGCCCTGAACTGAATAATGAATAGATAAATGTGACAGGTGACACTGGCATGGGGACAACAATTTTGGCTGTATACAGCAAAGAACGATAGTGGATTTTTGAAAGAGTGTAGTTATTTCATTTAAGAGAAAAGGACATTCCAAGGAGACTGGTGGAAGAAAGGTGAAAGTCGATGAATACTGAGCTGTATCTAAGAGTAGTGTTTACATGGAGACTAGACTGAGTAATTGGATGTTTAGTAATGTTTGCAGTATTAAAAACAAAATAGCATTTGGAAGAAAATTAAATAAACACAGAAAAAGAAATATCATATTACAAAAGACACAGCTGATACCCTGCTCATATTCTTTCATAGTCCCCAGCTCCCCTGCCTAGACGAGGTTTTCTCAATCTCAGAACCATTAACTTCTTGCACAGGATAAACCTTTGCGGGGAGAGGGGTTGTCCTGCATATTGTAGGTTGTGTAGCATTATCTTGATCTCTACCAACTGAACGCTCATAGTATCACACCCCCATCACTTTCCAGTTTTGACTATCAGCAGTTTACCCAGACGTTGTCAAATGTCCCCTAAGAGCAAAATTGCCCCTGGATGGGCATATTGCCTTAGACCAGTACACTGTTCACACATTCGAGTGTGTGGTGGAATTTCCTGGAGGGCTGTTGAAACACAGATTGCTGACCCTCAACCCTGAAGTTCCCATTGTAAGTCTCGAGTATTGCTTGAGAGTTTGGATTCCTAATATGTTCACATGTAACATAATGCTGCAGATGTAGGCACCATTTTGACAATCACTGCCCTAGATACAGATAGCTTCTTGCTCAGTCACCTACCAGTGTCCTTGAGGGTTTTCTCTGGCCACAGGATATGAACAGCTCTCATGAGGCAGGTTTAGGACACTTGGGAACGAACTACCTCAGGGGTAGTTGCTAGCAACGAGGGAGGAGATTTCGTGTGTGTCTCTACCTCTCAGGTGAGACAGGAGAGAGCCATTCTTCAGTCTCCCAGGAGTATTGGCAGAATGAAACCCAGCAGGACACAGCAATAATCTGTCTGTTCACCAGTCTCTACTGGCTTTATTTCCTCTTCTTCCTCAATTTTTCTTCTAGTATGGGAGCTTTCTGGTGTCACCTCAAAATGGTGTCACCTGTCCTCAAATCTTTACCTCCTAGTCAGCTTCCGGAAGAACCTAAATTAAAACACACATTATAATTCCTAGATTTTATTTTGTTTTTGAGAAACTGTTCATTTTAATCCCTCTAATGCATTCTTTACCAGAAGCAAATTTCACCTTTCTGCTATGAGACCTTGGTAGCCTGGCGACATTGCTGTTTGTTCACAGGTGTGAATGGAGGTACTATTGGAACAAGTGCATAGAGGTAAGGGATTCTGCTAACATCCTGTGAGGCTCAAGTTAGCTCCTTCAACAAAGATTTATCTGCTCCCAGCTGTCAAAAGTGCAGGGATTGAGGCACTGAGGTCTGGTCTGAAAGACCCAAGGAAGCTGGATCCTCAGAAGTAGGCAAGAGCACTTCCATAGGATTGTAGACTTGAGGTTCATCTTCAGAGATTGATAATATCCTGAAATTATGGCCATTCATCTTCCTTAGAAATAGTAAGCGTATTCTTGCCGTGGTATTTTTCTTATCCTGTGAACAAGACTGCTCCTAGATTAATTTCAGTAAGATATTTGGACTTAAAAATAGCTTTTCCGGAAATAAATACTCTATTTCTAATTGCTAAAATTTATTAGATAAAAAATGCAGCTAATTGGGTTGTTACTTTTTAAAAATTTTGCCTTTTTTGTTTTTCCCTCATCACCTCCACCCAAAAAACAACCAGGGGCTTGCTATGTGTTCTGAAGGGCGGCCAAGATCAATGGATAATACATGCTCATCAGGAGTGTCCTATAAGGGAGAAGCATGATTGGTAGGCTATTTCTGTAGAAATATCAAATTAATTTTTGGCAGAAGATTGAATTGCCTTTACATAGCTGCATTTGTCATATTTGGATAACCACTCTTACATTTTCTCATCTCTTCATGTTATTATGATTCAAAGATGTTTCTGAAAACCTAAAACCTAGGGCATTTTTATCAGTGTAGGTTTTTGAAATGCTGAATGCTAACAAAAATCAATGAATACAAAAAATTAACTTTGATAAATGTGTAAAAGGATCATTTAAAAAAGAGAATCACCGTATATTAAGAAGTGTTTCTCTTTTTTAACATGAATACTGAGATAAGTTAACTGGCTTGTTGGGCACTGCTTTGGAAATGAGAGAAAACACGAGAAGAATAAGAGAAGCTCAATTTAAATGTAGTCTCTGACACTGAAACGTCTTGAAATATTTTAAGTATAAATGAACTATGTCAAATTTTGCATTTTATAATGTATTACTTCTAAAACTGCAGCTTTTCTATTGAAATAATCAATATAACATTTAAGTTTAACTGATTTTTTTTAATTCCTATGTATTTCTCAGAAATTTGACATCTGCAAATTGAAGCCCTAAAATTCAGTGTAGTATTTCTATTTTTATGTGGAAAAACTTCAAATACAACTGATAAATAGCCGCAAGTCAGTTCCATCTGCAATTATTACTCAAAGAAAATACCATATTAATATTGGGTTCCAGATTAAAGAAGGCTATTTTATAACATGGTACTTGATTCAGCCAAATTCTTGCTTATAAAAACCTATACATACATAATACGAACACTCCTTTTAAAAACAATTGTTTTGCTGCCATATGGAAGATGTTTTTCTGGAAAGTTGACAGTGAAATAAGTAATGTAGTCAGTGTGATCAAAAGATATGGTGAATATTTAAATTTTAAAAATTGATTAAAGCAAAAGGCACATTGCCATTAACCCACCTCACTGAAAACCTATATATCCCTTCATTTTTACTGCTTTCTGAAGCAGTTCTGGAAGTGTTCTTTCATGAATATCTTTACAGGTATGATCAAAAATACGGTGAATGCTGCTGCCAAGTGCCATTCAATGGAAGTACAAGCTTATAAAACTATTAAGCTGCATCCTCATTCACCTTTACTGGATTTGGAACCTTGTGACTTCTGGTTCTTCCCCAAAGTCAAAATGACCATGTCAGATATCAGGGCATCCAAGCAGCCATGCCAGCACAGCTGAAAACACTCACAAAAGAGGACTTCCAGAACTGTGTCAGAGAGTGGCAAAAATTAACGGGATATGTTCGAAGCCCAGGGGAATGTTGAGAGGGGGATTAATGGCAATGTGTGTTTTGCTTGTTTGTTTGTTTGTTTGTTTTTTTTTTTGGTGCTGGGGATCAAACTCAGGGCCTTGTGCTTGCAAGACAAGCACTCTAACCACTGAGCTAAATCCTCAGCCCCAAGGCAATGTGTATTTTACTGTAATAATTTTTTAAAATTTACACATTCATTGCATGTATTAATCACGCCTTGTATGTGTATGTGCATGTGTATGTGTAAGAGAGAATGAAAGTGTGAGGAGGAAATGACAGATAAGTGAAGTGCTTAGGGTATCTAATTATATGAAAAGAATTTTAAGGGCACTTTTAGGTAAATTCATTTAAAATATTAATTTCATTCCATGGCAGATGGCACATTTTTTACTGTTTATATATAAATTAAAGTTGCATAATTATGTATCCAGTATTATTCAGGTGCTATGCATAAACAACATTCAGTGGGACCTTCGTTTACAATTCAAAACAACAAATGAAAAGGCTAAAATCTGTATAAATTAGGTGAATATATACATATATATTACACGTTTTTCTCTGAGTTTTTTTTTGTTTGCTAGAACAAAAATATTTAATATAAAAAACTTCAATATAGAAGTAAAATAAAATACAAAATTAGCAAAAAGATACTCTGAATATTCCAATTTGGGCATGACAGTTCATTGTTTGCTTATTTTTATCCTGAAAGAGAACAGTAAGTAATTTAATTTACATCAGGCAGGTTTTTGTCCAAGTGTACTCAAAACCAGGAAGGTGATGCTCCTAGGTGGTTTTAGACAACCTAGAACACAAAGAAATTTGCTTTTATGATAATTTTGTACCAAAATTAAGGATGTACAGTTCATGAATGAAACACAGCATGGAATTTAAATCATTTCTGGAGTACAGAATGGCAACTATAAACCAATCAATAAAGGATTTAGATTCTTGTATTATCAGATGAGGTAATCTTATAGGCTTTGGTTATTAATTAATATATTTTATTACTTCTTTAGGCTACTTTGAGAATCAGCATGACTGTCTAGTTAGAATAGACTGATGAAAATAAATGGAAATCATAATTTTCAAGTAAATGTTGATAATTCTGCTATTCTAAATGGAAGATCAATTAGGATGAGTTTTGTCTCCAACTCGCTATGATACTGAAGGGAAATCAGCCAATCTCTTAGAGAAAAAAGTATTCCTATTTGGAAAACTATGGGCTAGCTATAATTTAATATAAGGTTCTGTTGTTGAACAAGCTCATCAAATTCTCTCCTCCTCAGTGTGGTGAAAAAACATAGGCTATTTTGGCCAGAATACACCAAATATATCTTTTCACTTGAAAGAAGAAATGTATGCTTGTAAGGAAAGAGAAAAGACACTGACTATCTTTAAGGTAATGCTTTGAATGTTTTGAAAGGATGTGAATGCAGAGTACTGCTGTTGTCCTGAGTATTGTTAGACATTAGAAGCTGCTATTGCTGAATAGAAATTGCATGATGAAGCAAAGGTCCAGCTCAATGACACTTGACTTGACTTCAAGACAAATTTCATAAAATGAAAATTCAGTATGAATGAACATATGAAAATAGTTATGTGTCCACACAGAATTCAGTTCCTAAATTAAGTATAGTTACTGTTGACTTTTTAGTTTTGAAATGGTAGTTAATGCAGTTCTTATCCCCATTGGCTGCTAAGAATTATTTTGGTTATTTCCTCTGAAGGTGTGCTAAGACTAACGATGATGGATAATGAAGAGGCCGGGGATTATAAGGGTAAGGCAGAAATTAAGGTGGTTATGGAGTCAGTGGAGGTGAATGGAAAAACTTGGCTATGTTCTGAAGAGGAAGTCATCATAGGTCAATTTCCTCAGTCTCTAATAGCCCTCTCTAGCAATGTCTTTATTTGAAAGAAATCCAGATGTATCTGAGTGAATGTGATTATCCAGGAAGTTGGCTAAAATGGGATCCAGTAAGAATTATTTTTATACCTTACCATCATCTCTATAAAAAAATAACACAATAGCCATGGCTCTTCCAGATCTGAGTATTCAGAGAATTATAAAACGTTCTACAGCTTTACTTTTATGCCTTGCACTTTACTTGTTTTACACTGATATAAGAGTAAAATTTTTGACACCTCGAGCCAAATTTCTGATGCTATTGTTCAATGAGTGGGACAAGAAGACTGAGATAAAAGTATAGCACATTCTTTTCACATCTGAAGCGTGAGACCCATTTTGAGTGTGAAGGATAAAACCATAAGCCCTTCTGGCTACCGGATGTCATGCAGCTTCATTTTTATTTCAGACCTTGAGCTACAGAAAGAAAAGAAAAAAAAGAGCCCAGTAATATAATCATATCTCTCTTTTGATTTTCTGCTTTGGAGAAAGAGGGGATGAAGGTGCTGCTAGTCGGTATTTAGATTTAAGATTTTTTTATTTCCCATACAAAAAAAAAAAAAAAAGATCCTAACTTCTTTCTGGTTAAAAAAGTGGGTGGGTAAAGTTTAGCTAAAAGGTGGAAAGTCATACAATTAATCATACAATTTTCTTTCAAAACAGAAATCCCTAGGTGAGACATACAGATCTTAGCTTCTAAGATCAGAGGCTACAACAAGTGAATAAATGAAAATTAATTTGAAGAGATTGGAATGTTGTTATTCCCTAGAATTGCACTTGTCTTCTTTGTTTCTTCCCCGCGTTGATCACTAAAGCTCTGCTTGCTGAGTTGTTAAGCAAAACACTGGAGTCTGTGAGACAAAAATTAGAGACGAAACAATAAGCTGCAAGAGTCAAACCTGTTACTGGGTATAATGTGGATTGAACGATTGTTTAGATAAGTCCCCGAAGGTATATACCGTTTAATTTGACAGGTTTTCTAGGAAAAAGACTTCATTGATCTATGTTTAAGTATGCGAACCTAGTTCTGGTAAATTCAGGCCATAAACATTAGTTGAACTGAAAGTTAACTGCTATTTTAATTTTAAAGGAAATTGCAAAGGTTAGTGGTATATTTTTATGGGCAGAACATGCACAATTACAGCAGGCATGACTGACCAGAGAGGATTATATTTTATACATAATTAGTCTACATATGTATTAGCGCCACCAAGAAGCAGGCAGTAAGGCTGGTTTTGCTAACACTTGCTCTGTACCTAGTATATTCATTTAAAAAAAATTCTTGCTTTTGATTTTTCATAATGAAACAGCTTTTGTAATAATATTGAGTAAATAAATAGGTCTTCTCCAAAGCTATATGTTATTTTAAGCATTTTATGTCATTATTGATTTTTTCCTGTAATAAGAAAGTTAATAGTTGGAATTGTATAGTTGCTATAGTAACATGTGAAAGTCTTCTTCCCTTGAAGGGAAAGCATACGATTAATCTGTTTTTTAACCTATTTTATTATGGGAATGTTTACAGAATGTAATAACAGCAATCTGTAGTCCTAATACTTTTTTTTGTTTTTTCTTGCAACTGTCTAAATAATCTTTTCAAATTTAAAAAATGTTAATTAGTAGAATTGTTTTGAATTTGGGGAAAAATATCTTCTAGAAAAAAATTCTTCCAAATTATTCAGAATCCTTCATATTATTTTACATTTTATGAAAGTCATTAGCATTCCATCCAAACAAATTTTAAATATATGGGTCTTTTACTGCTTTTACATAATGCTCTTATTTAAAATGAAAATAACATTTAACTTAAGGTGGCATATGTACTGTTGATCCAGAATATTTCAACATATTTAATTTTACATCATATATTATTTGGCTTAATATTGCATGTGCATGTGTCTCTATGTCTGTGTTAATATGTAGATTTCTCTCATGAAGAACTGCTCCTAGAATTTTTATCAGTTAAATGATAAATATCAGTTTTTATCAGTTTGTTAAATGACTCTTTCGTGTTTTAAGAAACTATTTATCTAAATTCCTAAACCGTGGCCACAAAATTAAATGGTTATAGGAGCAGCCATGACATGAAAATCTGTGAAATGAGCCAGGTGGAAGATCGGATGGAGGATTAGGAGCTGGAAATGAGATCCTCACTGGAGAGGTACTAGCTCTTTTTAAAGATCCTGGTGCGTATTGATGCATTTAAGGGGTGGCCACTGTTATCTTGATTCTCTTAAAAAAAAAAAAAAGCCAGATTTATGAATGGTGATGTAAAATCCGTCTGCATATAAATCTAGAAAGAGAAAGTAATTTAATTTTTTAAGAATACATCATGAAGTGTCAAAATCATTTGACAATTTCATCTGTATCACAAGCTGCCATTCTGTGTATCCTACTTACTTCAAGGGGCAACATCAGCATTGGGAAGAGAAAATCATGGGATGTTGAAGCTTGTTGATCCAACTAAGCAGGACTGGAATTTACATTTTGTTTTACAGGTACAGCCAACAACATTTGACTGATTGGCTGAAATTCGCATCATAAATCAGGGGTACTCTTAAAAGAATTAATCTCCTCTTTCTACTTTAAAGTGAATTATGATCTTGGATGTAGTGATTAAAATTGTATGTCGAGATGAATGGAGGACCTGGAGGGGAAGAATCATTGAGAAATAACAAAGTGGTTTGGGTTGGATCTCTAGGGGTAGCTGATTGAATTATGCAAATGAACTTTGGTCCTGTGGGCCATGTAGAGAGATAGAGTGGAGAGTAAATGAGGGAGAAAAAGAGGAGGGAGGTAGAGATGTGGAAGGAGGAGCAAAACCTTGCTACAGGAAGAGTTGATTATGGAGGATATGTGATTTTGTTATTATGAGTTGAGAATAACTTCTTCCCTGTCTTCTAATAACACCAATAAAACCCACATTATATAATTCAGTGCTTTCAGTGATGGGTGTATATTGGTAACTGTGCACTTATTTAATACTGTTGTTATTTGGAAAGCCAAGTAGGCTGAACATGCCCAGTCATGTCAAAGTTACCTTGGATCACACTTGCGTATGGAAGTCATCATGATTCCATTGTTTTTAAATAAGACATTATTTAAAAAGCAACAGTTTGTAGTAGCAGTTAGGTATGAGAAGACAGAATGACAGAGAAAAGAGCAGAGAGTGTGCAGGGGGTGGGTGGCACTGCAGTGTGTCCCAAATCCGGAAAGATCATGTGCCACCTAGGTGGAAGTGGCATCGCCACTATGACATCTTTTTTGCTCCTATTACATATTGTTTCAACCTGCTTTATTATATAGTTATGGAAAGGGATGTGTGAAACGCCAACCTTTGAGTCTCCGTTTGTTGTAAAGATGAGCAAATGGAGTATGTGTAGGTGTAGGGACAGCAGGATAGAGATTTGGTGGTAGAGACAGATTCACTGTATTCATTTCTGAGGTAAATAGTGAAGTCTTGTCATAGAAGATATTGTAAAGTAACTTCAGTGGCTTATTAAGAGTATAATAAATTTGGATATTTTAGCCACAAATTTGACTGGAAGCTCTGCCATTATTTTTATTTATTTATTTATTTATTTACCAACCAGATAAGTCAGTGCAAGACACATAACCTTTGCTGCTCTTTCACAATAGGTACATTTTAGGGATGCGTGGGTCATGTGTCTTGTGATTGCTTTCAAAGTATTGTCTTTTTTCTTTCATAAAAATAAAATTCTATTACTGAAAAACAACTTTATTATACAATCAGAAGTATTATATAGAAAGACTGCTACAAAGAAAATTGCCACATATTCCAATTTTTAAAGGATTTTTATGAGAAAATATAAAATACAGTAGAAAAATTCTTTCACAGTAAAAACAACAGTTTGTATTAAATAATTTTTCAACCATATATTACTATGGCAATCAATCACTGATCAAATGAAGCAAAACAACTTCTAAAATACTTAATATTATTTAACAAATTGTGTTACATGTGCTTTTGAAATCAAAATTTCATTTTTAACAAAAAGATGACTTTTTATAAAAAAATAAATTTAGAGTAAATTCAGGTTTACAAAAAGTAAAAACAGATGCAAAAATGGTACACATATTTCCAATATATCCTTCACATTGTTTCCTCAAATGTTGTGCTACATAAACATAGTACAATTCGTCAAAATCGGGAAATAAAGATCGATCCAATAGTAGAAATTAATTCTCAGACCTTATCTAAATTTGTACAATTGTTCCACTAGTACATATTTTGTAGTCTGAAATCTGATCAAGAATCTTATATTGCTATAGGTTTTATGTCTCCTTAGTCACCTCCAGTAAGGGACCATTTCTCAATCTTTCTTTGCCAGTGTTACTTTTTCTTTTAAGATTTATTTTGTAATTGTCTCATGTTTTCCCTCTATTTGGCCTTGTCTAAGAATTATATGATTTCACGGAGATTTTACTGGCCGCATATCAACGAAGTGTGTTATATCCTTCCTGCTGTCTCATATTAGGAGATACATGAAGCCTGTATACTTCATTACTGGACATTTTAACTTTGACTTCTTGGTCAAGGTCACTTTTATTTTTAATCAGATAAAAGAAATTATAAAAATGGTTGATGTTTCAGTCTTCTTTCAATAATATTTTTAGTAGTACATACCTTTCCTATTTAGATACTATGCTAAATTAAGCCAATAAAAGATTATAATTAAACCTTACTCAATTATAGATTCTAACAACGTATAATCTGTTAATTTTTGTATATTGGTTAAATAATAACAATAGTATAAAATAAATTCTTTAGACATTTTTATATTTTGTTATTATTATTTCCTCGGAAGAGGAAAATAATGTCAGCTACCTTATGAAGTCCAAATTCAGTTTATACGGTTGAGCATGGAGTTAGTGAAAGAATACTGTAACTTATGAGAAGTATTTACACAAAAATTTTCTTTGCTGCTGCTTATTAAGATGTATTTTGAAGTAGGATATCCATTTCACTGCTGAAATGTGACATACAACTTGTAATGTGACACACAACTAGTAGGCATGTTATAACAAATCTATAAAACTTAGGTGACACTTTCTTCTGTCTTCTTTGATCCTCTTGGAATCTCTGATAAATTTCTCCAAAATAATAAAGGAAAATTTTAGAAGTTTTTCTAGGACATCAATATAGTGTCTCCTGAAGGTGTTTCCCAGGCTTCTTATTTGTAACAATTTCCTAGATTTCTTGGGGTTATGTGTAGTTCCTTGGTAAAGTTATCTTCTTGTCTTGCACTTGGAGGGATGGTACCTATTATATCAAGAAAGGAAAAGAGTGAAGTATTTGTTTTCTCCTAAATAGTTAATATCTCATTTTAATGTTTGGCCTTTCAAGACAAGAGAAAGAATGAAATGAAAAGAACTTTGTTATAATTACTCAATTCCCACATTGGCACAGGCTTTTCTGTATTTTATAATAATTAGTTAAAAATTGTGATTAAAGGAAATTAAGTTTGCATTTTTTTTAAACAAACTCTCCTACAACTAGTGAGCCAGCAATAGTCTAGCATGTCTCATGGGTCTCACGTACCTCAAATTCCAGGGCTCGTTTGATGATACTGTACTTGTTAAGCACTGAGTAGGTTACACGTGCATACCTAGGAATAGAAATTTAACAATAAGTAAAATAGTTCTTTCTAGCAGTTTAGAAGTAGTTTCTCTCATGCACTCTCATGAATACCATCACAATATGCCTTAAAATAGCAATCAGCAAGGGAGATAATATTTTTGTATATCATAGTGGAGGAAACTGAATTTATGAGTGAAACAGTGATTTGGTAAAAATTGTATTATTTAACGCAAATCATTGAAATTTTAACTCTAACATTCTACCCAGGTTTTATCAAAACCAAGTCTTACACAAAATGCTGCTATCTTTCTATTACACTGCCCTGCCTTTTTTAAAGTGTTATTGTCAGGCTATAAAGTGCCAGGGTTCTGCAGAGAGTTTTGATGTCTAGACCCCTTCAAATGGGATTGACAGGCAGAAATGAATCAGAGTGGGTAGAATTTACATCTTGGTCTTCAAACAACTCACACATTTTAATTCATTATTTAAATCACTCTTCTGAGCAACAGAGACACCTACCCAGTTGCTCATTTGATATTTTCATTTGTATGTCTCAAACACAACTCAAAATACAATGACGTCCAAAGACCATCAGTCCCATTCCAAAACCTACCAGGTCTTAGGGTGCTTCCTCTCTCAGTGACTTGCCTGCCATCTACTCTAGTATAAACTGCAGAATAAAGGAGAAAATACTGACACCTCTCTATCCCCTTGCCATATCCAATGTATAATGAAAATCTTTATAATTTGAACTCTTAATTTCTTTTTCTAAATAGTACTATTTTTATATCAACATTCGTATACCTTAGACAGAGCAACCATTCTCACTGCCTGGACTCTGGCCTCAACTTCTGACTTGAAACACCAGCACCCATTTTGGCCTTTTTCCAACATATTTTCCACTCTGTGGATGGAGAATTTTTTAAAATGCAAATTTGATCATGCTTAAAAACACTCCACTGGCTTTTCATTACTCTTTGGACAAAGATCAAATCCTTACATGGCTTATAAAGTCCTGAATTGCTTGGCATCTGCCTAATTTTCCAATATCACTTCATATCAATCCAAAACAAATTCAAAATTTTCAGGCCACCTCCCTACAACAGTCACTGTCCTTCAGCCTCTCTGGCTTTCTCTTCCTTGCACGGGGTGGTCTCCATCTCATCTCAGGATTTTAGTAAAATCTGCCCTTCTATTTGACTACTTGACCTGGTCTCCTTTCCCAACACATTACTGACCTTTTACCTTTTCCTTCCTTGTTTAACTCCTCTCCCTCCCTTCTTTTGTTCCTTCCTTTTTTTTGATTCTAGTGTAATTGTCCTTTTTCAATGCATTCTTCCCTGACCTCACAGACATGGTCAAATGTTCCCTCTCATAGTTCAGTGGCCCTCAATCTCTTGCCACTTCTCACAGTAACAGTTACCACTCACTTGCATGAGTCATTGCTTAATATCAGTCTTTCCCTCTTATGAGTGGTCTGTGTAAAAGTAGAAGTGTGATTGCTATTATTTGTTCACCTCTGTGCCCCTCCTCCATCTCCCATCACACCTGAGCTCCAGTCACATTTGCCAAAAGGTTAAGTATATGAATATTTTCAGTGTGGGCTGTTGTCATTGAGCTCCAGAGCAGAAGGCTGGGGCACTGCTGTTGTTGGCCCAGGGCTGGCAAATTATTTGCCCCAAGTAATGAATAAAAACAATGGGGTGAGTGCTGGCCTGATCCTATTGGGAGGAAAAACAATGTCAGAAGACTAGTAAATAAATATTAATGAATAAGGCAAGAAGAGATTTTAAACTGGGCTATGATTTTCAAAACCAGATGGTCTGGTGATTAGATTGGGAAGCTCCCTATCATTGGGCCTGTTCAATCTCCTTTGTTTATTTTTTTATTTTGTGGAAAAGTGATTTTCCATAGTGCTTTTAATTAATTAATTAATTAATTAATTTTTCATTTATTTATGGTGATGCAGGCAGGGGGGCGGACTACCCCTTTCTTTATTACAAGTTGTTTTGGAAGAATAATGGACTAAAATGATCAGGATATATATAGATGGACTCTTCCTACTCTAAGACTATAGCTGTCTCTTTAAAATTTTAATTCTAAATTAAAGGACCCAAATACCCAAATAAAAAGCATATTTGAATTTATTCATTCTTTCGATTATGTCCTGAAGTCACTGTTCATTATTTCTGCTTACCTCTCCACTGATTCTTGTACTTTCTGAAATAGATCATTCAGGTTTTCCTTGATTTCTTACAGTAGTTTATGAGTTTACCTATTCATCTATCCTATCTCAAATTATCCTATCTATCTATCTTCCTGCCTACTATATTTCTAGATTTAAGATATTCAAAAGTACTTTCTATTTATTATAGTAATATGCATTTTAAAGTCATTGTAGGACCAAGTCTGTGAATGAATTAATGCAGGGAATTACAAGTCTATTTTTATTAATGCCACAACAAAGTGACTGAAGAAGATAAGCATGGATGAAAAATACAAATGATAAATTGGAAATTAGCACACATGAAGTGTAATATATACGGGGAGGAGATGATCCTCTTTTTATTAAAAAACTGTTAACAAACGAAATTTACATGTTTCTGACAAGAAGACACATTTTTAATTTATAGATTAAATGAAGAGCATTGACAAAACTGCTTTGACAGCTCAAAAGAAGAAAGAATAAAGTCAAGTCTTTTACGATGCTTAGTGGCACAAGAAGAAAATAGGGTCTAGAGGGTCACCTCAAGCTCAAACAGTGCCCCTTGACCGTGGGGAAAATTGAATCCCCTTTTATTTTAAATTCTCTTTTAAACTTAAAGACGGAACTTTCAAATAATTCTATTTATTTATCAATCATTTGTAGGCTCTTTTGAAAAGCCATCTGCACAGTCACTTATTTTATTCTCTGCTCTAGGTGTCGTTTTCATTTCAGGAACTCTGCCATGGAAGTGAGAGTGTGGGGAACAAAAGGAGGCCCTCGTTCAAGCAGATGACCCATATTAATAGGCAGGCAAAAAGGACAACACAACAGAAATTGCTGGTTTAAATGAATTGTACCCTGTCTCAAAGACAAAGACTTCAGTGACTTCCAGATGAATTCAATGTACCTTGATTATTCTGCACTTAAAAAAGTTTGGTTTTATTCCTCTGGAACAGATGTGCTTAGAATTTCTATGTCTCTCATGTCATCTACAATGAAAATTATGATTGTAAGCTATTTGCTTAAAATTCGTTAAAGAATGTCGTAGCAAGATTTTTCTTTCTTGCACTGAGCTAGTTTGAAGGTCATTCATTCTAAAAGGAATATTTGAGAATCTATTTTATATTCAGCATTGTACTAGATACTATAATTGCAAAGATCAGAGAGGTAAAATCTATGTCATCAATTACTCAGTTTTATTTGGTACAAAGAACTATACATGATGCACCCTATGTGATTCATTTTAGTATAAGAAACAGAAGCTTTGACTCTATGCACAGTAAAATTTAGAATATTTAGCAGATCAAAAGGGAGAGCAATGCTTCACCTTATTTGCTATCTTTTCTTTCTGCCATTCTTAATGTGTTTCCTTTTCTTCATAGAATGGTACATTTATACTGTCAAGATTTCTGCAACAGTTTCAAGCATATCATCTTGCACAATAGCACTCAAAGGCCAGGAAAGAGAGAGTGGGCTGGGGAGAGTGTCATGCACCATCACTTTCTCCATTTTGTTTTTAAATAAAAAAATGCTCAGACATCTCTTGGCAGAACTCCATTTATCACTGGTCATGATTGTATCTTCTGATTATTTTTATACTGTTTATTTAAAAAGACAATGAAAGACTGATTTTCAGTAGTCAAAAACATACTCTCTAGTGTTGGAGAGAGACCCAACATTAATTGGAACACACAACTATTTGATGTTTTTTTTCCTTTACTAAGGCTCAGTTCAGGGCCTCATGCATGCTAGGCAAACACTTTACCACTGAGCACATCCTGGTCTGACTACCTTGTTGTGGAGTAAGACTTAACAAAGAAGCAAGGTTTGAGATTGGTCTGTGTAGACTACCAGAAGTTTATAATACTTCACAATTCAGGATAATTAGTTCTTAAAAGGATAGACAGATAAGATCCTATGTGATTTTGTAAAATAGTACAAGAATATAAAATCTTTTTGTGTTTTTTGCTAATATCACATTTATCTCTGTATTGATCCATCTTACTCCCCACTATATTCAGCAAATATCAAGATAAAGCCATGCTATTTTAACAATTTCCTCTTGTTAGCCGTTTATGTAATAAATTCACGCAGTGACTTGCAATGAGTCCCATTATAATTCTCAGAAAATCAAAATTGTTAAGAGAGAACAAAATCAAAGTGACTTTTCAGCCAGAGAGAACTATTGCATCTAAATTGTCTATTAACAGCTCCTCATTCCATAGACATGAATGTGAATTCCTGATGCATTATGATACTTAAAAAATAAGAAAGCACTTTTTAGGTAATTATGTACTTTGCTTTGCTTTGCTCTGTGCAGACTTGAGCTTGGGAGAAATTCTATTTTCCAGCAAGCCCTAAAATGCTCAGACAATAAATGCTGGCCAAGGATTTTCTTATGGAGAGACTTGAGACCGTGTGTTATGTTTTCATTCATCCCACACCTCAGAATCCCTTTCATTTACACTTTCTCCTTTCCCTAAGGAGCCAGAGTTGTGTATTGAGTTAGGCTCACTAGTGCAACATATCTGATAGGCATTGTTAAAGAAATTTACACTTGTGAACTGGCTACCTGCAGTAACGGTGGTGTTATTTCAAAATAATGTTTAAAAAATCTTAGACACAAAAGTTTTTCTTTGATATTTAGGAACTGATAAGAAAAAATTATGGAGCCTGTCTTTGAAGTATACAGAATTTAAAAACACAGGTATTATTCTAGATACTAGATTAATCCTTCAGTGACCTCTGACCTTATTGAATAAAATCCAGATATCTTTATTTGCAAGGCAGTTCTTTAGGGTTATTGGGAAATGATTCCCTCTCTTCTAGTCATCCCTGACTGCTAAAAGTTCAGAAGTGGAAAATAATTTTTCTAGTGAGAGGAAAAAAGAAAGCTTATGTAACAAGAATAGATTTGTAAACCCCTCCCCTGAAATCCAGATGATGGGATGTACTAACACAGCCAAAAACTGTATAAATTAGACGTTGTGGCAGTGGAGTGTTCACTCTTAGAAGTCCATAAAAATTAGAGCACAGATTCAAACAATGGCAATCCTCATGCAAAAAACTGCTAGTCCTCTACCAGGGGACTCCTGGTAGGAAGGATAATTAACCATCAAATGGATATGATAGGTTTATCAGATTTTGTCACCATCTTACACTTGAACTATTCAATAACATCCCTATGATATTTGTAATTATAGTATATTGAACATTTTGGATTTGTCAATCAAATCTTTGTTAGTTTGAATTAGTAATTTAATCACTGGGCAGTGACACGATATAGCCTTACCTAGAAGAAGGGTGGATATACCAAGGCAAATACTAATTTGAGAGGATTTGTCTGCATGGTTACCTATTTTTTCTAGGCATAAACTCAGTGTTTCCTTTCATGCTGCCTTTGAATTTCTATAGGCTATCACATTTTCTGAAATCAAAGCCCTAATTAACCCCACTTTCACTTTATGAACTTGCAGATCTGCTTTGTAATTTTATGTTGCTTTTTAAACGTTGAATGCTCCCATTTCCACCTTTTCTCTTCTCCATACCAAAATCTTATCCAGTGTCAAGTCCAAGTGCCCATGAGAACGACATCTGGAAAATCATAATACCATCTCCAGTCAAGACCATCTCTATTCCTTATGCTTTTGGGGCCTAGTAATGGATCACTTTCTAGTTAAAATGCATTTTTAGTTTGATTTTCATTCCCAATCACTCCCAGCCCTGTGAGACACCCCCCCCCCCCACCGTGGACTCAAGTCCTCAGGGCACATGTCTTTTACTAGACTGAAGTTCAGTGAGGGCATTGCGCCTTTTACCAAGTACTTAAAAAGTGAAGTGTCTTCAGTCCCCAGTGGTATAGCCAAATAGGCTTAAGACAAGGAGGTACATCTTAGTTCAGGTTTAAGAAACAATCTATGTATGTCAGTCTCAGGCATGGCTGTATGTAGATGTTTAAAGATCCTCATTAAAAATCTTTCTGGTTCTGTTCCTGTGCCCAGCTTTCCATTAGGTTCATGTCACCCGCAGGCAATTGGCTGCATGCAGGAATTGCCAGAAGCTCCAGGCATGTATCTTTCTAGCTTTAATTCCCCAAAATATCCTTTTTCAGGAAAGTTCCATTGAAAGTTCCCAGGTAGAGACTCATTGGCTATGAATAGCCACATCTGATTCACAAATTCTCCCCTGACTTAAATTCAGCATTAGCCTATTCACAGGAGCAGAAGATGAAAGATGTGCATGTCTTCCAGGATATGAAGATCCTGTTATAAATGAGAGTGAATAGTAGATGCTAGGAAGTCATAAACAGATTTATACTCACATGCTAGATGACAGCACTTCTCTGACAGTTTAAACTCAGGCCTGTATTTATACTCATTTGGTTCCTGACTTCAGGCTTCTATGACTCTGTGGTACCAATTGCCCATAGGAAGCTGCTTGATTCTCAAGCTTGTGAAACCTGAAAGTGGGAAGGACTGAACCCCACTTGGTTCACCCTTGAGCAACAGAGAAAATAGTGGGTAAATTCCACTGTCCTTTGTCCCCCAACGTGCTCCAGGATTCTTAATCACTCCCATTATTGGAATCCCATCTTAGTCTTTTTTCCTGCCTTTCATTCCTGCTACATGAATCGTTGTCCCCATAGCTTGCATGCAAGCTTGTTCTTTATCTATTTAGGAAAAACCCAAGCAATGACCACTGGTCCCAGAATTGCCACTAGAAAAAAAGGACCTTACTGATGGATTTTGCAGCTGTGTCACTGACAGGCAGAGGGGAAGTGTGACAGGGATTAGTGAGGAGATTCCCTCTGGCCCCGGAATTGCTCAAGCTCGAATATGGGTTACTAAGACTCCCAAGTGCAGCGACAAATATAAGCACTGACTTCTGCAGTAATCAGGGTGTATGAGTGGGGTGTAAGCAACCAGAATGGTGAGTATTCAGTAACAACTGTGAAAAATCTTGAATAAAAATGACAGTCAAAAATAATAATAATTCAATCAATGCTTCTGATCAGTGTTAGAAAACAAATGTCCACATGTGTATATGTGACATTGGTTTTTTATTTCGTTTTTATTGTAAAATATTTTCTAGACATAGGAAACATCTTAAAACATATAATACAAGTATGGGAATTATGGTATAGTGAATAGCGATAGCACCACTTCCAAGGAAACAAAAACTTAGCAGCCAGGTAAATACTTCTTGATATTGTTTGAGTTTAGAATGTCCTCCAAAGTCTCTTTAAGAGGTGGGGCCAGTGAGTGAGGATCACTGCGGTGTGGGCCCCCTCATTGCTTCCCAGGTGAGAAAAAATCAGCAACTTATGCTACATGCTCCCCACCATGATGTGGGCCTCACCACAGGTCCAAAAGCAGAGACCAGCTGACTATGAGTTGAAACCATGAGCCAGAATACATTTTTTATTATAAGTTAGTTGTCTCAGGTATTTTGTTACAAGAGCAGAGAACTGATCAATATACCCCCCCATGTATGTCATATGGTATTTACATTTTATTTCCTGCTGATAACCCCCTCCTTCTAACTTACCACTAATCTACCTTTTGGAGAAATTATTTTCTTGTCTTTAATTTTACTGATCATTATGTTTCCTTCAACAAACTTTCATTTTGCTTGTTCTCAAAGTTCATTAAATTGCAAAACAGCATTCATTTATATGCTTTTTTTCTTTTGAAAACCATGATGTTTCTGAGATTTGGCCAATTCTCATTAATACCCTTTCAGCAGGTCTATATGAGTTGCTAGTGTAAGGCATGCTTTCTCTTTGCTCAGAACAAATTTCTTATAAATTATTAAATACTTACAATATAAACCCTGACTCATCCATATATAACTACAATTTTGTGTAGCTACAGTTCATGTTTTTCGTGGCTGTATGAGTTTGCATTTTAGGATCATGCCACTGTTTATATGTTCCCTCTATTTTGATGGACATTTAGGCTATTCTCTCTTGGTGGCATCACATATAGTGCTCCTACTAACTTTCTTGTATGCGTATCCTGGTACAAATGTACATAAATTTATCTGGAGTATTCATATCTAGCACTCTATCTTCCTATCTATATATCTATATATCTCATCAACTGTAGTAGGTATTGTTCAATTGTTTCTCCAAATGCTATTTATATTCCCACGACAATGTAAGAAAGTTCTCAGTTGTTACATAGACTGACAAACAAGTAGCATTTCCACACATTTTAATTTTTTGTCAATGATGAATGTATACTGGTTATTACATTGTAATTTTTGTACTAATTTTTTAATTTGCTAATGAGGTAAGCAGATTTCAATTTGTTTATTGGCCATTGAAATTCTTCTTTATGTTTTGCCTATTCAGTTATTTTTCGGTCTATATTTATATTAGACTATCTGTACTTTTCTTATTTATTTGGAGGATTTTTGTATTTTGGATAAGGCTTCTCTTTTGTAAGTTATAAATATATTCTCCTACTCCAATATGTCTTTTAACCTTGACTTTGGTTAACTTTTTACTGAAAAACTTAATGCTATAGCTATCATCAATGACTGAATTTCTTGCCTTTTTAAGGGCCCTTGGAGGATGAATAAGGATTCCTTGGCTTAGTAGTCTTCATAAACGAGGACTGATGGACTTAGGGAGGAAAATAGTTTTAAATAATCCTTTGTCCATATTCCATGAGTTAATTTCAGCTCAATTCTTTGGAAAGGAATAAATGTGATCTTGCTTATGAATAAAATAGAAATTTAAGCATGTATCTGTGGTGTTTGTGTTGTTGATTTACCTTAGAAGGATAGAAATTTTCTCTAATGCCTAAAAATGGATATGTTTCATTATTTGGTTTCGTTTTTTTCTGTTACCCAAGGTGGGAGGACTGGGTCCGCAGGAGTTGAAAATCAAAAGTTGAGTAGCTGGTCAGAGAAGGGATCTCAGAATTCACTAACTACTTTTCTGAGTACATCATGTTTTCAAGGGGAAGTTTTGTCATTCCTGTGAGTATATTAACACTCCTTTTTCCAAGTCTCTGTAGCTACTCAAGCAAGTGACAAGTAGTTATGTTGTGACCACATGTGACATATAAATTACAAGTTCTTCTGTCCCTCTAAAACTTTATTCAGTGTCAACCTTTGCACCAATACACTAAGGCATAATAGCTGATAATTTATGAGTGTAATTTAAAGGAAGCAATTCTGCTTTGTGATTACGGCAGTAAATAAAAGATTCAAAGCCCCATTGACCCACTATGAAATTTACTTTTATTTTTCTCGCTCTGATGTTGTTTGTGGGAGTAAGCAAGCAAAGTCCCGGAAAGGTGACAGATATACAGAAATGTAGTGATTGTAAAGTTTAAAGACAATGGTAATAAAAATGAGGAAAATTATCGGAAAGAAACAAAGGTGAATAGGTCCAATTTCTTTCTTTTATTTCTTTTTTTATTCTTTTACTATTAAAGAAAAGTGCTTTGGATAATGATAGTATGTTGCATAGTTAGGCAATGGAACAACACATAGGAGAAATGATAATCTATTGAAAACTTAGAGCTAACACTTGGGTTACTTTAGGATTTCATATAAAGATTCTTCAAAGAAGAATTTACCTACTTGATAAATGAGATACCCTGGTGTGGGCCAAGGTATTCACCTGAAACTTTTGCTACCATGGTAACCATTCCTTTCCCAATTTTTAGACTAAAACTCAAGTAGAGATGATAAAACCTTTGTGAATTTGCAAGGGTGTGCAAATACCAAGCTTGCCAACCAGATTCCTTGAGGGTTTGCATTAGCTTGAGGCTTAGATTCAAGTTCAAATCAGGTTACAGGTGAAGTGAGCTGAATGTAAATCTTTTTAATTAGTATTAATTATAGAGAACAATAGGTCTCACTGTGATCTATTCCTAACACATATATCATACTTTGCTCATATCTGACCCCCTATTTTCTTCCTTTGCTTTCATGTTCCCCTTTTCCCACCCCTCATTTTCTTCTCTAATTCTCTCTTCTACTATAATGTCACCTCCCACCCCCCTTCTTCTAGATTTTATAGGTGAGGAAAAACGTGTGATACTTTCTGAGTCTGGCTTATTTCACTGAACATGCTGATCCTGAGTTCTATCCATTTGCCTGAAAATGATGTAATTTTATTCTACTTTATGTCTGAATAATACTCCATTTTGTATTGCTTTCATACTTTCTCTATCCATTAATCCATTGGTTAGCACATTGGCTGATTCCATAACTTGGATGTTGTTAATTATGATCCAGTAAACGTGCATATATAGGTATCCCTATAGTATGCTAACTTTAATTCTTTCTGGTGCAATCCAAGGAGCGGCACAGCTGAATTATATGTTAGTTCTATTTTTAATTTTTTAGGAACCATTACATTGATTTCTAAAGTAGTCATACAAATTGATATTCCCATCAGTGATATAGAAGGGATCCCTTTTCACCATATCCTTGCCAACATTTACTTTTTTAAAATTTTTATTCTGGATGATAGCCATTCTGACTATCTCAATATAGTTTTGATTTTCTTTTTCCTGATAGCTAAAGAAGTTGAATATTGTTTCATATACTTATAGGATATTTGTATTTCTTCTTTTGAGAAGTGCCTGTTCAATTTATTTGTCTATTTTTTGAATGGGCTATTTGATTTTTTGGGTATTCTTTATACATTCTGGACATTAATCCTCTGTTGAAGGAGCAGATGGTAAAGATTTTCTCTGATTCTGTAGGGTGTTCCTTCATTTTATTGATTTTTTTTTTTTTACTATATAGAAGGTTTTAATTTGATGTAATCCCTTTGTTGATTCTTGTTATTATTTCCTATCGGAGTCGATTTTCGAGAAGTTGTTTTCTGTTCCTATATCTCATCTTTACACACAAATGACATTACAATCTGAAGTTGTAACCAGGAACACATATAACTAAGTGCATTGTTTTCAGGAGCTGACTTATGTGTGACTTTGGTTAAAATAGTTTTAGAATCCCATCGTAGAAGTACTGTTTTGTGCTTGTACATAAGAAATCAGAATAAGTGACAATAAATATTAATGATTTTATTGCATGATATTTCTGCCAAGATTAACATTTCGTTTACCTTAATTATTCAATAGTAAAACTACGTATATCTTTCATAAAGATTTGCTGGCTAAATATTTGTTTCAGCAATTGCTGCATAATAATTACTTCCATCTAGACTGCATTATTTTTATTCTCTATGTACTTTTACATATAGTCTTTTACTTTTATAAAAAGCCTGTGAGGAAGAAAGCCAATTATTATAAGCAAGGCAAACTATGTATTAATTTGCCCAGTGCCACACAGATGCTAAATGACAGAACTGTTTATGAAGACAAGCCTTGGAGCAATGTTTTACTATTTTATATCTGTAAATCAGTTGGGAAGGATGGTCTGAGAGCTCCTGTTTCTGCAATTTATACTTTGTGTTTTTATCATGATGGAAAAGAGAGTCCGTGGGGTGCGAAGAGGGCGTCTAGGCCCTGTGCTTTACTGACCCATGCGACCATTTTCACTTGTATTTTCTCAAGTTAGTCAAGGTTGCGTTGAGGGCCTAATTTGTGTAATTGGTCTGAAAGCAAAGAAGGATCACATGTGGAACAAGGTGTAAGAGTACAAAATTTTGTTTTGTTTACAATTAATGCTCTGGTTTGGCCTATCCAGAAGCACACCTTTTGGGGTATACTCAAGAAAATCGTTGTGTATCGAGTGGAAAGAATTCCCAGGGTCTAAGCCATAACAGCAGCCCTGCATGACACTCATTGAACTTGTACGAGGGGTTTGAAATGGGCTGGCAAGGGCTGTATGTATATGGTGACATGAATCCTCACAAAACCCAGGAATGCCCATTTTGTGGAGGAGAAGGCAGAGGTAAAAGGTTAAATAATTTACTCTTTGACACTCAGGCAAGGACTAGATCTTACACTCAAGTTGCCTGACCTTAAAAGCCCAGAACTTGTTCATCTTACAAATATTAAAAACAAATTTACGTAGTAGTGCCCAGTTAGAAAAAGAAGTTGAACATTTCTGAAAATGTTCTAGATTTTGTCATAATGAAACAAAAGATAGTTTCCATTTCTCTCATAATTTTAGACAAGATTTAGCATTTTAGTTACAAGATCTGTGTCATGTTATCTGTCCACAAACAAGGAATACATAGTCTGTGACAGGTGTTTGAATTTTCAGTTCAGATTATTAATTGACTTTTCCTAGTGTAAATTAATATTGGAGGAAGTTGTTGGCTTTGAAATTCTCCTAAACAAAAACAAACAAACAAACAAAAAACTCCAGTTATTTTGATTTTTTTCTCTGTTCATGCTTACTGAAAATAATCTAATATGGGAATGATTATAATAATTATTTATTTAAATAATAACTAAGTCTTAGAGAAAGACACTAAAGAAATTTGGAGAAAAATGAGACTGACTGCCTTCATTAATATTCTGCAGTATTTACAGATTTTGATAAAAATATTTTTTCTTTTCTGAATAAAAAAAGAAAAGCAAGGCTTATGTGTATGCATTTTACCATTTGATTTCCTCAAGTACTTTCTCGATTTATATTCTTTTCCCTTTTTAAAAATAAAGAAGAAAATCTCAGGGAAAAGCTATTTCCTAGGACATTATTTTGGAGATTGGTTTCTTTCTCTAGAGGAGTAAAACCTCATCACCTTCTTTCACGGAATAATTTTTTAGAATATAATCAGTGAACTCTAGATTTATTGTCTTGTGCTTTGGCTTTAGATAAGAAAAACTCTTCGTTGATGTAAACTGAAACTAAACGAGTTGCATTTGAAAATGAGAAGGTACATTTGCCATTCATAATATGCAGATGTATATTTTAGTATAGGTATGTGTGTGTATATATATGTATACATATATATGTATTTATATGTATGTATATACTTATGTTGAAAGTATGTATTGTTAGATAATACAAAGAGAAGAGTTTTTAGGCAGACAGGTGAGAGAATTATTAAGGGTAAATAAGAATTTAAAAATTGACTTTGGGATTTAGAAAGAAAAATATTTTCACAGGGTAGTTAGAAAAACTGAAAATGTGTATGTGTGTGTGTATATATATATAAATTTTGAAGCTTGTAAGTTTCTTTTATATGCTTTCTGTCTAAAAGCAAAGGAGGATAAAATAAAATGAACAAAAAATACAAGGTCAAATAAATGAGATTGTGAGCTGCAATTCATATGTGCATTATATCCAAGAGGACAAATGATGGCCAGCATCAACTTAAGGCCTTAGTTTTGTTTTCTTGTTGTTGTTTGTTTGTTCTGCTAATCGATTTGTTAAGGGCAAGAATTTTTTGTTATGAAGTGTGACTATCTCATTCTATACAATGTGAAAATAATGTATAACTCCATGGATGAAAGATGGAAGAAATAAGTCAGTGAAAGATAATGCTATCTAGAAAAGAAATGAATTATATTAGGCAGTTCGTGATTTTACAGTATATTAGATTTTTATCTTCTGTAGTGAGGATGTCAACTCTGAAAGAAACTTATTCTTCATTTTTTGCATTTTCATTGTGGAAGAAAATTTTATGCAAGTAACAATACTATATGATATGGCATAATATTATTCTATCTGAAAAGCAAACTTATGAAAGTTTTGGCTTTCTTTTATAGAACTGCATCATTTATTTAATGATAAATTAATACAAGCATTTTTAGATGATTTGTGGAAACGTACTTCCAAGGTGGAGATTCTGGAACATTTACATAGTGCTATAATTTTCGTGCTAAACGTATACTTTTCTGTCTAAATTTGAAATATACTTCACTAAACTGCACAATGGATGCCCATAAAAGCAGAACTGATACATGAAGTGTTAACTATATTACTATCATCTCTGAGGGATGTTCCATGGCTTTATAAATGTCTTTCTTCTTTGATTTACTCGTTGGTGGTTTTGAATTCTCACAAAGGAATTAGTTAAAGATTAAGCAACTTAGGCAGTTGCTTTTGAGTTAACATCATCCAGTCCTCGCCACTCTCACCATTGGAAGGCCATAAAATAATTTGAATATGTGACCAGCTAAAAGGAAGATGGTTTTATTATTCATGAATACTTTAGAACCTGTATATCTCCATTATATTAAATTATAGTGCAACATAAAACTGTCCTTCTAGATTGTAGGTACATAGTCCCTGTGGAGTTTCTTTATGTTTTTCTATAGGATTTTTTCCTCTGCTATCTATACATTCAATTTTTGGTTCATGCTTTTCTTCTGATATTCTAAAGCGTTGGCTCACTGACTTTTTGATCTTGAGTTTGATGTCGGGAACTGATGATGTCTCAGAAATAACATTTTCTATAATAACTTCAAAACTGAATAGAGGCTGACAGGCTTAGTTGATAACTTTAGAATCGGAATGGGTGTCTGGGACAAACCTACTACAGTGTCTCCCTGGACCTTTTGCTGTGACCTTTTGCTCACAAAAGAAAAGGAAACTATTTTCCAGCACTTGGGGATCATGGCACCTGAAGCTTTGCTATGGAGAGCTACCAACATGAGGAATTGTGGTTATGAACACTGTTCTGCATAACAAGGAATAGTTTTTTTCTTTCTGGATATATAATCCGAACTATACCTTCCGAGCCTGGCTTCCTTATCTGTATAATGAGGATGACTGCACTTCATTTACACAGCCATTGTGACAATTGTGTAATGTGATTCCTAAAAAGCTCCAAATATAATCCTTGTACATGGACATCACTGTCATTTTTGTTGTAACTGGTCAATTATGGACCAGAACCCTCTGTGAGTTTTCAAGAAGAATTATTACAATTGCAGTATTTCAGGATGACTATCTGGTCCCTTTGTCTAAGGAATGCAGTGGCTGTCTGTGGCCTGGGTTTGCCATTTATCATCTTTTGTAAAGTTTATATTTTTATTAGTATGTGTTTGCAGTGCACAATGATTACATTCATTGTGGGGAGTTGGTATACATGCACAACACATTTTAATTCTTTTATGCCCCTCCCCCATCTCTTGGTTCCTTTCCCATTTGTGAAAGATCTCTCTCCCTGATTATCTATCTTTTATTTGTTCTTCAATTTATGTATACTTTAAGAAATCATATAAGAAAATCCTTGTGATAGTTAAGCCCATGTTTCTGAGTTACTTCACTTAAAATTACTGTCTCAAGGTAGGGATTTAGGGGAGGGGTCCTTTCTACTATATTCCAAGGAGGCAACTCGCCATAATTCTCAATATTTAAACATGATGAAGTAATACTAATAAAATATGAAATGTAACATTCTACCCTCTTAGCTTGATAGTATATTGGCCTAATGACTAAGGATGCCCAGTTCAAATTTTAAATGTTCCCTGAACTCCTTAAAATCTCCCTGAGTCTTGTATTGAAATATGGTGGTGTAGCAAGAACCAAAACACGGCGCGAACCATGTCCTTCTTTTCTCTGTCTAGTACCATGAGGGGTTTTGCCCACATACACAGGACTGTTCTATCTGCACAGTCAGCCTCTGCCCAGCTGCTTTGGGAATAGTGCCCTTAGCCAGTCTGGGGACCACGACACACACTGTGCACTCTCCCTTCAGGGCAGAGCAGAGAAGAAGCCTACACATACCTTAGAATTGTACCAGGGAGTCCAAGTACCAAGGTCATAGTCTAAAATGAGGCATATATGTTATAAATAGGCATAACTCTTTAATCAACTGGATTCTTCATCCTGTAGGGAAGGGAGTAGCTGCATGAGAAACAGAAAAGGACACTTGAAAACATAGGATTCAGGTAAGGTTTACTCCAGTCTGGCTGAAAGGATGCTGTTGCTCCTGATTGCCACCAAACCCAAGGTTGACACCAACTTACCTCTCTAAGAAAGCTCAGCATTCTGAAGTGAGGGTTTGTTGAGCAAGCTGGGAGAGGGGCCAAAGGACTCGGCTTGTGACTAGGACACCGAAATTTGGTTTGGACTATGCTTTACTAGTTCAGCTTTTTTAAATCATTCCTTAACATTTCTCAGCTGCATTAATAATAAAATGAGGTTATGTGTTAGTTTTCTGTTGCTGCATAATCAGTTACCTCAAATCCTAGCAGTTGAAAACAACCGTCACATATAAATGTAATTTCTGGATGCAAGGGATTTGGGAAGAATTTAGCTCAATAGTTCTGGCCCCGAGTCTTTCACGAAGCTGTAGTGTGGAGGTCAGCTGGGACTGCAATGTACTGAAGGCTCGACTGGGGCTGGAACGTTCGCAGCCGAAGCGGCTGACACCCGCGGCTGCTGTAGTCACCTGTCAGGGTTCTGCCGGCAGTTGGTGGGAGTTCTCAGCACCTTGGCATTCTCCATATTAGCATTCTCATGACACGTCAGGTGATTTCCCCCACAGCAAGTGATTCAAGAGAGAGACACAATTGAGAATTTCTTTGATGAAGCACTCTTGGAAACGACAATTTATCACATTTAACACACCCTCCAAGTAGAGGAGTTAGGCTCTACTTTTTGAAGAATATCCATTTGTGAGCATCTTTTAAAACCATTTCAGGGCTTGAGGCTATAGTACAGGGACAGAACTCTGCTTGGTATGTATCAGGTCCTGGGTTTGAGCTTTAGCACTGAAAACTAATAAATAAATAAATTACAATAGGATCATATGTTTGAAAATAAATAATTACGAAAAATAAAGTGCTATAAGTATAATGTATTCCACTGAAGGACTCCTCTTCAGGGTACTCCTTGAATTACCTTAGCTTACTTACCCAGAAGCTCCAAGACTTTCATAAAAATGGAGCTGCTTTTAGCCTGGTATATTTGCCTGAAATTGAATGGGCTTGAATTTTATAATCTGGAGGTGTTAAAAGTCTGAGATTTATATGTATTAGGGAAGAACAGGTAGTTCAAAGACATTAAAAGATTAGCTAAAGATCACACAGCTACACCTAGAAGTCTGAGGATTCTGTCCTGTGTCTGATTTCAAATCCCTTGATTTCTTCACTATGATGTATCATATTATAATGACAAATATCTATAGAGAAAGAAGATGTGAACATGCAATATTACCTTAACACAATTTCATGGTGTAAAGTATGGCCTTTAATTTTAGCTAACATTTTTATCAAAGATAATCCTTTAGGATATTATTTCCATTTTTTAAAAGTGAGGTAATTGTAGATTCTCATGTAGTTGTAAGAAATAATACAGAGATTTTTTTGTACACTTCATTCAATTTCCCCAGGAGTAATATTTCATAAAACTAATAATATATAACCACAAACAGGACATTGGCATGAATCAGTCCACTGATCTCACTTATATTTTCCAGTGTTACTTTTATTCATTAATGTGAGTTACTCTGCATAATATTTTCACCTGTATAAATTAGTATATCCATCATGATAGTCAAATTTCTGAGCGGTCTGACATTACAAGGATCCTGCCCCATCGCTTTTATAGCCATCCCCTCTATCTCTTGCCTGCCATAGCTACATCCTTTCTAAATCCTAGCTACTACTAGCCATCCTCTATTTCTAAAATTGTGTCATTTCCAAGTGGAATCATGTAGTTCATAAGCTTTTGGGCTGCTGCTTCATTCAGCATGATCCTTTGAAGAGTCTTCCAAGTTTTATATCAATTGTGTGTTTCTTTTTGTTGCAGTGCATTATTACATGATCTATATGTACTACGATTTGTTTAACCATTTAACTATTGAAGGCTCTCTGCTTGATACCAGTTTGGGGATGTTATGTTAAAGCTTCTAAGAACATTCATCCATATATTTTTGTGTAAACAGAAGCTTTCATTTTTCTAGGATAAATGTGCAGGAGTAGAATTGAGGGATAATATGATAGTTGCACATTTAAATATTTAAAAAACTGCCAAATTACCAAGTAATCTCACTCATATGTAGAATCTTAAAAAGATAACCTCACAGAAATTGAGACGAGAACAGTGGTTACTGGAACATGGTGGGAACAAGAGATACAAAGGATGGGGAACGGTTGATCAATATGTGCTTGTTACGGATAGAAGAAGTAAGTGCTGTTGTTCTGTTGCATGGCAGAGTGACTGCACATAGCAACAATACACTGTATATTTCAGAAAAAGCTAAAAGAAACAATTGAATGTTTTCGACACATACAGATGATAAATGGTTATGGAGACAGAGATGTTCAGTCTGAGTTGAGTATTACACAATGTACACCTGTATTGAAATGCCACATGGTAGCCTGTAAATATGTTCAGTAAAGAGAGAGAAAAAAAGAAAAACCTGCCATACTATTTCTCAGAGTATCTGTAGCATTTCATTTCTCCAGAAGCAATGTATCAACTTGCATCACATCCTCAACTATATTCAGTGTTGCCTGTATGTTTTATTTTAATCATTGTGATAGAGGCATAGTGAGATCTCATTATCATTTAATTTGAATTTTTTTAATGGCTTAATAAGTTTGAACAAATTTTTGTATGCTCATTTTTTTTTAAATTTGTATATCCTCTTTGGTCTGAATGCCTTTTGTCCATTTTGGGGTTAGATTTATTTTGTACTGCTGAATTTTTATCAGAATTTTGCCAGACATGTGGTTTATAAACATTGATTCCTCTTTGAGCTTGTATTTTAATCCTCAGTTGAACTTTTACAAAGTAATGTTTACAGTTTTGATGAGATCAAATTTTCCTTTTATGGATAATAATTGTAATTGTTAAGCCTAAAACCTATTTATCTAAATCCAGATCCTAAATTTTTTTAAGTCTTTATCTCTAAAAGTTTTCAGGTTTTGTTTTACAGTTAAGCCTATAGATCATTTTGGGTTCATTTTTGTGTAAAGCGTGAGGTTGAAGTAAAAACTCATTTTTTTCCTACATTGTCCCATTGCTCTGTAAGCATTTGTTGAATGGGCTAAACTTCCTCCACTAAAATCATTCAGTGTTTTATACAAAGTAAGCCAAGATTATTTTTGTGGGAGGTTCTATGGACCTATTTCTCTATATCTTTACTAGTACTATGCTGGCTTCATTACTGTATCAAACCAGTAAGTCTTAATATGTACAGAGTTATTTATCTTAGATGGTTTTGGTTATTCTGGGACTCATGACTTTAGACCCATGATCATGTGAATTTTAGAAAAAAATCTTTTCTGTGTAAATAAAAACTTTCTGAAATTTTGATAGAAATTAAATTAATAGACCAAAGTGCGGCAAATTAACATCTTTATTATGTTGAATCTACCAATCTATGGATGCTGTATGACTACCTGTTTAAATATTCTTCAATTTACTTGTCTTCCATTTTGTAGTTTTAAGCATACAGATATATTTTTCTAACGATATCCATAAGTATTTTATTTGTTGGAAGTGATGTAAATATTATTATAATCTTAATTTTAGTTTCTGCATATCATCATCAATCTATAGAAATGAGAATTATTTTTGCTCATTATTCTTGTATAGTGTGACTTTGTTGAATTCACTTATGTTGGTGTGTGTCTTTTTTGGTAATTTATTGGGATTATTATACCCTTTAAGAATAGATTTATTTCTACCTTTATAATCTGTATGTTTTCATTTCTTTTTCTTTCCTTATTGTTCTGGCCAGCTCTTCTAGCATTGTCTTGAATAACAGGGTTCGAAGAAAATCTCTTTCCCTTGTGATTAATCTTGGTGGGTGTCCTTTTGCAATTAAGCATAATGTTAGATTTAGGCCTTTGTCAAGCTAAAGAAATTCTCTTCTTCCTGTTAGAATTAAAGCAGGTATCTCCCTGATAGAATTAAAAGCATCACCTCACAGTGATATATGCACACCCATGTCTGTAGCAGCAATTTGTAATAGCTAAATCTTGGAAACAACCCAAATGCCCATCAACTGATGAATGGATAAAGATGTGGTTTTGTTATGTAAGGGAGTAACACTCTACATAAAGAAAGATAAAGTTGAGACATTTCTGGGTAAATGGATGTACCTTGAGACCATACTCTTAAGTGGAATATATCTGACACACACATTCAAATATCACATGGTTTTTCTGATGTGAGAAACCAAAAGTGTAAATAAGGATAGTGTAAATAAGTGTAACAGATATTGTGAAATAGGAAGAAAATTTTCAAATGGGAAGGGGAAGTAGGGAGGTGGGAGGGCAGAAGGAAGGAAGAGAAAAGAAAAAGAATGAGAGAAGAAGGAAAAATGGAAACAAAGCTTTGGTAAATAGGGAGAGGGAAGAGGAATTGAAGGAGGGGAGGGGAATGGGAGAAAAAAATCAAGATACGTAATGAACAGGTACAAATTCCTTATGAATGTCATCATTATTTATATCTAAAATGTACCAATGAAATTAATTAAGAAAAAGAGAACGTGCATGAATGAAATGTTGAAATTATGAATGCAAACATCAGATATAGTAAGTCCACATGATCCCAAGGTTGGGGGATCGTTTTCTAGTCCTATTTTTCTGAGACTTTTCAAAATTATGAATGGGTATTGAATTTGGCCAAATCTTACTTTGAGTCAATTGACATGGAAATATAATACTATCCTCTTCAGCTTATTGGTTTTAGTATATTTCATTGATTGATTTAATGTTGGTCACCTTGCATATATGGAATACATTTCATTTAGTCACACTAAATAATTCCTTTTATGTGTTGTTGAATTTGTTTTTCTAATACATTGTTGAGGATTTTGGAGCCTAGGTTCAATGGAGATATAAATTTGCAATTTTTTATTATGTTCTGTCTTTGCTTTGATATAGTTGTAATGGTGCTTCCAAACAAATAAGCTCGTATTTTTTACTATTCTCTGGAAGAAATTACATAAAATTTTTATCGATTTTTAAAAAATATTTCATAGAATTCTCCAGAAGGGAAATCTGGCCCTGCATATTAGTAGGGAGCTTTAAATTCTAAAATCAATTTTTCTTAAGGTATAGAGTTACTCAGAAAGCTTGTGTCATCTTAGTTGCATTTCGATAGTTTGTAATTTTTGAAGAATTGGTTTATTTCCCCTATATTACAAATATCATAAGCACAATGATATTAGGACTATTCTAGTGTTATATTTATAAATGACTGTATGCTCTGTAGCGATATTATCTATTCCATATTTGATATTAATGATTTGTTCATTTTAAAATTTTTTACTAGATACTTAATTTTATTATTTTTGAAGAAGTAACATTTTGCTTCATTGTTATTACATGTTCTTTTCTAGTTTTCAATTCTAATGAATCTGATGCTCTTATTATTATAATTTCCCTTTTACTTGCTTGAAGAATATACTGATCTATGCCTTCACATTTCCTAAGGAAGTAATTTAGGTTGTTGATTTGAAACCAGTATATTTTCAACATAAGCATTTAAGGCTACAACTTTCCCTCTAAGCCCTGCTTTAACTGTGTCTCAAAAAGTATGGTAACCTGTGACATTTAGGTCATTTATCCTCACTACAATATTTTTCCCCTTTTTAATTTATTTTATTAGTACATGTTTGCAGTTCACGCAGTTTACAATCATCTTGGGGAATAATCACATATACCTATTACAGCTTTTTTTTTCTAATCGCCATCCCCTTCCCCTTCCTTCCCCACCACTTCCTCCTCTGATTCCCCTATCACCTTTTACATACTTATTAATATTATTTGTCTTAGCTCATGTTATGGCATAAAATATTGTCTTGGGTATCAAATGAAGTTACAATTTTTCTTTTAGTTTCAAATATGGTGTATAAAACTCATAAGGAAAATAAGTCAATTACATATACCTCTAATTCTGTTTTTGCTTCCTTCCAATGCTCCAATAATTCTTCTTTTATCATTTGTTTTCTATTTGAAGAAATTTCTCTAGGCAGTCTTTAAAGATAGGTCTGTTAGCACCAAATTCTCTTACTTTTCCTTCATGTGATAATGGTTTTATTTCCCCTTCATTCCTGAACAATAGTTTCAACAGATATAGAATTCATTGTTGACAGGGTTTTTTTCTTTTAATGCTTGCAAAATATTGTGCCACTTCTTGTGATGAAAAACAGTAACAAATGAGAAATCTATTGTTAATTTGATGTCCCCCTTTTTGGTAATACATCATTCTTCTCTGGCTGCTTTTAAGAACTTTATGTCTAATTTTTAAAGTTTAACTACAGTATGTCTTAGTGTATATTTGTTTTAGTTTAGTCTCCATGAGGGTTCACTCCATTCTTTGGTCTGTAAATGTCTTTCACCAAATTCAGGAAGTACTCAGCCATTATTTTTTCAAATACTACTTTGGCTCCAATCTTTTTATTCTATTGGCTTTTTGGCTATAATGTCACTGTTTTTTCCTATTTAATTTTCTTTTTCATTGTGTTCTATCAGTGTTCTATTCAATATGCTTACATTTAAATAACTTCTTAACCATAGAATAAAAAACACAATCATTGAAGTACATTTTTTCTCCAGTGAGGCAGTTGAGAAATTTAAGGAATTTAGGACTAAATATTACTTCTATTATCTTAGAAATATTATGCACTTAATTCAATAATAAACATTTATTATAAATAAAAACAGAAAATTTAAAAAAGAAAGTGTAATTAGGTTTTACCTTTTAGATATAATTTCATCAACTAGAAGCGATAACTTTTCTATATTTCCACCCAGAAGAATATTTGGATTCATTGTTTTCCCTTAATGTACACACGTATTTTTCTTACTTATAATTTTGGAATTTTGCCTCATTGGTAATTTTAATATGTTAGAATATTCTTAAATTTTCATCTCCCAAAATTCTATGTTGAAAAGCAATTTAACTGAGCTGGTATCATTAAAAAATGAAGTGAATGGTGATAAATCCTGAGTTAATGTTCACCCTCTCGTGATTGCAATGGATGGTCAAATTCTTTATATTATGTTAGTTCCTGTGACTAGATTGGTAATCCTAGAATTAGTGAATAACCAAAGCGAAAATACAAGGAAATAAAAAAATTAATAAACATTATTTCATAGAAAAAAGGTTAAATAAAATATCCAGAATTTTAGAAGGAAACAGGAAGTCCGGGCGTGCCACTGTAATTCTTGCTGTGAGGGTAAATGGGAAATATTGGTGATGCGCCATCCTTTGGAACATTTGGCAGATGTGCTTTCTTGTATTTTATTGTCTTTCATGTGACTCTGGAAGGAAATATAATTATACAAGGATACACTGTTCATCTGTATTTACAATACCTTGTTTTGCTGTTTCTTTTCTGCCTTTTGTGAATTCTATGCTTCTATTGAACATACTCAAGCATTTTAACGATAAGGTTCGATTTAGTTATTAATGCACAGTTTAGCTACCTAGATATTTATGACTCTGTTGTTGATAAATGTTTTTGTTTACTGCTTCATTCCATACATGGAAAAAACAGGAAAATATTTAAATTGATTTATTTTTAATATCTTGTCAACTGGTTCAGAGTTTGAGTTAATAATACAGAGCAGTATAACCTGCCAAAGTAAACTTTACAGCTTATTTTCTATGGATTTATATCACCTACATGTCTTGTTTTCTGTGTATTTATGTCATCTGAAAGACATTCAGCCTCAGTTTCTCTATTTATTTGTTCTTCCATTCAACAAATATTTATTCAGTTTTCATTATTTTCCAGCTTTTCTGTTAGGTGTTAGAGATAGAGTTATTTCATATATGTGTGTGTGTGTGTGTGTGTGTGCATATATATATATATATATAAAATAAAATGTATGCATTACATGTATGTATATAATATATGTGTGTCAGAGATTTTATATACACATACATGCAAATATCCATTTTATTCATTTGGACACACACATGTGAACACACACTATGTCAATTTAGCACAACATTTTTCAGTTTTGACTTTTTACCCCGAGCCAGCTTGTAATTTTATAAAATCATTACATTGAAAAGTACATTAAAAGAAGATAAGTAAGAGTAATTTCCTTCTATTTTCTTAGGAGTTTTATTGTAGCACTTTTGATGATTCTGCTGATGATTGTTCTTAATGGTCAGAAACTCCTAAGTAGCTAAGTAGGCCTAGAATGCCAGAATTCTGAGACAGTATCATTTGGGAAGACACTGTATAGAACCTTGCTACTAAAGTGTATCTGGCCTTCTGATATTATCCTTTAGCTTCAGATTATGGCAAAATGATCAAGATGTGATGTGGTGGACATTTATTGTTTTTTCAATCTTACATTGCACCCACGCTCTTCAAAACAGCAACGCCCTACTTCTCTTTATGCGTTCCCAATGTGTGGCATTTGTATGGTACTCAGTCCCTTGGTCTAGGGATGGCACAGCTAGCGAATCAGATTGCTTTATTTAATTTACCAGTTTTCTTTTTTTTTTGTTCAGGAATGTGATTGTGACCTTACTGAGACCAATGAAACATAGTCATAGATTTCTGGCTACAAGTATTGAGAAAAAGGATGAATATTCTTCCTTCTTTGGATTTTGAAGTGAGTAGGGGCAAGTGTAAACATGTTGGTTGTCATCCTTGATCCCTTGCAAAGTTTGTGCCAAGGGAAGAGGAAAGTAGAACTGATGAAGAGTGAAGAAAAATCAGCAACTGATGATATTTTGTTTCAACTTATGATCTAAACAAATTGAGAAATTCTCACTTTTAAATTTTATTTCTGTTAATTGCCATGATAGCAGCTTTCACTAACACAGCATCCCTCATGGGCTCACTAATAAAGAGCCATGGAAGTTCATTCTTTGGATTTGGTGGTATGTTTGATCTTGTTATGATTCGCTGTAGAGTATTATAGTGTCTGTCCACATGTGGATGTGTACACATATACACAAATGCCCATACATGTGTATGTAAAACTTCATAAAATAAATTTCAAGGGTCTATACCTGTGGAAAACTATGATCATTTGTTGTTCTGACATAACCCGATCTCTTCGGGGACTGTGTAGTGCTGTCACAGTAGCATCATGAGGTCATCAGGCACCAGTCCTCCTTTGGTCTTTCTACTCGACTGGCCCTATGGTATAGGGCTTTATCTCACACTCATTTCATGTTTGCTGTATCTACTGCCATCATATTTATGTTACAGGCTGGCAAAGACGGCATGGGGCTTAGTAAAATCTACACACAGGAGAAAAGTAAATGAGCTTAACAGACCCAAATGTGTTATGTTTCAAGAATCCGCCCCACCCACAGAAGGCTTATTCATTCTCATTACACCTCACTGAGTAGGATTTATACAATGATCCTTACATGTAAAAGGCTGGGATATGAAGTATTTTGCCTGCCGGTTAGGAAGACAGAGAAAATAGATATCGAGTAGGCAATATTCAGTCCTGCCATAGGATGCATTTCATTGCTAGTGTTTTCTCATTTTTATGATAGGTGGTTTGCACTAACTAGATAAACAAACTTAGATGACTTACAGTTCTGATCCCCAGCAAAGTTCCCCACCGAATTGGAATCTCTGGTGTTGGTGGCCAGGCATTTTTTAATAAGCTCTCATGGTAATTCTCACTGTAATCCTAATTCAATGGATTTGAGTAATCGAGGGCTGAGATTCCATCCAGAATTTAGTTTTGCAATTTTAACTTCGTGATTATCCATTGCCTCTATTTATCTATGTGTCTATGTATCTATTATCTATCTAAATCTATCTATATCTAGATATAGATATCTATCTATGATCTATATCTAGATATAGATCTCTATCTATAATCTATATCTATCAGAATCCTCAAATTTGTCAATGAAAAAAGTGTCTTTCTATTCAAGGGAGTTATTCGGCTATCAGCAGAGACCATAACCAGGGAAACAGAACTAAAAGACAAATGTCATCTAGCAGTCTCACCTTAATTTAGGCTCAAAACTCTGGCCTTCAAAGAAGGGTAACTCCAATATTGTATTCATCAAAGTGTTAAAAACAAATTGGGATGTTGCTGTTAATTTCCATTTCTTTTGCTTTTGTGTTTAACTTTTTTGATGTGAGATTTATTAGCTGTGTAGATAGAAGTTACCAAATATTCAGGAATCTTTTAAAATCATAAACACAGATAATTTTCAGAATAACAAAAGACATCAAGGTGAAGGGTAAAACTGTAAAGGTAAAATATGGTAATGTACAAGAGTATCTTTATGACCTTAGGAGAGGCACAGTACTAAAATTACCCACCCAAATCACAGACTACTGAGGCATACTAGTTGAATAATTGATCAAAACTGAGGATTTATGTTTAAAACATACCATCCACAAAGTTAAGAGATGGCAGACTGGGGAGTGGTCTTTGCTATGTCTTAGTTTGATAAAGAACTGAATTTTGTAATGCATGAAAACCCTCAATGGAATATATTTAGAAAAATGGACAAAGGATCTACACCGGAAATTCACAGAACATGAGGCCCAAAGTTTATAAAGATGTCTCAAGTTCATTAGTAATTAGAGAAATTCATATTATAGCATCAATAAGCTTCTAACAATTATCAAACAGGTAGACTGTATCTGACCAGGGTAGGAGGATTCTGAAAATCATGTGTGTGATTTTGGAGAGGAATCTAGTAGTACTTAGAAAGGTTGCTGTGGTGGACTTATTGTGGTTAACTTGCGCCAGAACGCCCAGCTGGACTGAGTTGGTGTGGTTCCAGACCTAGAGAATCCACCTGAGGATTGTTGCTGATACAACATAAAGGAGAACGGGAGCAGAAGATAGTTGTGGGCTGTTTCCCAGGAGAAGCTCTGCTGTGGCCAGTTATCCTGAAAGGAACTCGACTGTTCTAGTCGAGGAAGGAGCTTGGGGCCTTGCTGTTGGCGAGGATGGCTGCTGTTGCTTCAGGGGACCTCTTGATGTCATCTCTGCTGTGAGCATTGTATCCCGGTTCTAGTAAAGATTTCTTCAGCCATCATCTGCAGACATGTATGTACATGAGACAGTGCTGTGGGCTCCCAGCCCTTGATTGGATCTTTTGGTTCTCCAGTGCACAGATGGACATTTGGCACTCTTCCTGCATTTGGCTTATGGGTTATGTTGTAACTTGTAAATGTCCTGTGCTAAATCTGCTCTCTTATAAACCACTGATTCTGGAAGGGTACCTAATACAGTTGCATATGAGGTGAATTCTCCAACTATTCTGGCACCTGTACGTAACCCAGGAAAATTGTCTTCCAAGTCTGTAACAGGATTTGTATGAGGATGCTTATTATATAATGGCAGGTAAGAAGTAAACTGCTGTGCATCGCTAGAAAACATCGCTGGGATGATAAATTAATATAACAAAGTGAGTGGAATATTCTTTTAGTTTTGAATCACTTGGAGGCTAACTGTGGAACAAAGATACTATATTTGGGACATGTGGGAAACAGGTAGGGATATGGGAAGTGCTAAACCAAAGGGAAGATAGCAGCCAATAAAGAATGAATCATCAATTCAATAAGCACCTACTGGGACATAACTGTCTGGGGACACTCTGAGGTTTAGCCAAGAACTCTGCAGAGTCAAGAGGAGACAGCTGGAGCTTTCATACACCAACTTTCATCAGTCAGTAACTCAGAATTTCCCTTACTTCTTTAGTTGTACTGTGAGCAGTAACATGGTCTCTGAAGGCCGTAGGAAGCCCTCATGCAGTGAAAGGCAGGTGAAGGCATTTGGAATTTTATAGATGTGCATCATGAAGAACAGAGGACTCTTTTGGGGTTTTGACTGTGTTTATAACAAATCCTAAGCAACAGTAAAAATGAGTGAAATTATAGAAAAATGGTAAGATCCTAAAAAGAGTTATGAGTGAAAGAAGGCAAAACATAGTGAGATCCACGATGCAATCCTATTTACACAAAGTAAAAATACACTCAGAGGAAAAACCCAAAAATACCCATTTCACACAAAAATGTAAATATGGGACAAAAATCACAAATAAAATGGTTTCCTATGAAGAAAGAAGGGGAATGAGAAGGGACAAAGGAGAATGAAACAAAAGGTCTTTCAAGAATCCTTCATATTATACCATGAATTGAGAAATACAGTTTTTAAAATTATGTTTTAAAAGTCCCCAAAAAGAAAAATAAATTAATTTTTAGAAAAATTCCAATGTTTCAAAACCCCTTTTCTCTATGCTATTCATTTAAGTAAACCTAAAATTACTGAATTTATTCTTGGTGTACAAGGCATTGAACTGACTACTTAAAATTAGGTGCTAGATTTCAAACAATAATTAAGTCAAAGGCTTGCTATTTTAGCACATATAGGGAGATTGAGTTGCTATACCTACTACTACTAATAATATCTAACATTAATTATATATGTATAGTTTATATATATATGTATAATTTACATTTAGGGCATACTACCTTGGCATTTATAAATTAAGTGCTTTAGAAACTTCTTGTAAAATTGTATTGGAATTTTAAATTTTTTTTCTTTTTTTTTTAAATTTTGGAAAGATTTTCAGAAAGGTAAGTTTACCACTTAAATTTCCTTCAGACTGTTTCTAAGTTCCCAGTTAGACATACCACATTTTTGCATATTTTAAAGTGTGACAAAATATCTCTTTACCTCAAGAGACCTTCACAGAAAATTGCAAGAAACTTGACATTTAAAGGAAAGAAGTACTTTCTACATAAATCATTTCATAAAAGAAATATATACATACATTCATTTAAGAATATCATGTTGCTATGCATCAAATGAATAAATCTGTTAACCCTTTCTTTTAACATGTGAGTTTAATTCATTTATATTTATCATTATCATTTATTTATTTGCTTTTCCTGTGGTATTTTTCATGTCAGTTAATAGTCATTCCATCTCCATTTCCTTAGATGAAAATCCTTGGCATTGCCTTTCATTTTTCTTGTACCCCATATACATTTTTTTCAGCCACTCTCTCCACAAAGCCCTGCAGAATCTGGTGTCTCCTCCTCCTTTCTGTGCTCAGTCACACTGGCTGCCTCCTGTTCCTTGGATTTGCCCACCTCACAGCCTACCAAAGAGCTTTTGTACTTACTGTTTGCTGTTATTTTCTTCTATTCTGCTCCAACCATCACTTCTTCATGTCTTTTTGTGTCACCTCCTCAGTGAATTTTCCCTTGTTATCCTGTTGTAGTTTATGCCTCCCTCTTGCACTTGCTTTCTCCAGATATTTTGCCCATAGTAATTTCTCTATCTAATTTATTATGTCTTTTATTTATTTAATTGATCCTCCCCTCAGCAGGATGTAAGTTCCATCGATATGGAAAGACTAAAGATCAACATCCCCTCCCCTCTACAACGTTAGGTTCAGCCAGCCACAACCATAACCCCACTCTAACCTCTGACCTAACCCCTCCTCCTCTCCCCAACTTTTGGTTCTGCGTCGAGGGTTTTGCTTAATAGTCACCTAGTTGCCTAGTTTCCAAGAAGTAGAACATTTAACAATAAACTGAAATTTACCTCACAAACTTGGCACTAAATCTTAACTTACAACACCAAGATCTGCGATATTATAAAAGCCCTATATTCCCTGAGTTCGGGGCTCAGACTTTGGATTGCAAACTCCTCTGGGCCTGCTGGCATAATAAACCCGAGTTCTCCAACTCTTTGAGTGGCACTTCGTCTCTCGGGTCTGTTTCTGCAACATTTCTGGTCCCGCTGACCGGAAAATGAACCCTTGTGGCCCCTTGAGCTACCCGTCCATCAGGCGGAAGCTCCCAGTGTGAAAGGGGCCGGAATAAAGGAAGCGGCCCCACCCGGCTGCTTTCGGGTCTTCCGTCACCAGGGGCCGAGACCTCTGGAGCAGCCGTCCCCGACCAGACTCAACAGAGAGAGGGACCAGCTCACCTGCCAGGACTTCAGGATAAGGTACGGTCCCGGGACCCAAACTCAGTCAGGCCTGTCTTCGGACGGCAGGGGAGCTGGATCAACCCCGTGGCCCTCAAATCCAGAGGCTATTACTTAGGGACCTTCCCACAGCGGGGAGGCACTGTGAGAAACTGATGTGCCCGTGAGAGGCTGAGGGGCCTGACTTAGGCGCGAGTTTGTGGCCGCACAGCCTTCGGGCTAGGGAGTCCGAGTGGGCCGTAACCTTCGGTTCCCTGGCGGCTTCATACCGTATAATGGTGACTCACCTCCCGTAATAGGGAATGCTGACCAGGCCCAGGATTATGGTTGCACCTTAGCCAAGAAGCACCTAAACTCCTACGAGGGGCACGGCCAGGCGAGCATCTGAGTGGTCCCCTCTAGAGACTGCCATCCTTGTTTGTCTTGCGTCACCGACACAGGAAGGGGCGGCGATCAGGGAGGAAGAGAAAACAGGAAGGGATAAGATCCTCTCTGGGTCCAAACCACCCCTCTGCCCTCTCTGGTGGGGCTGTCTTTTTTTTTTTTTTTTTTTAAACCAGTTTTTGTCTGATCTCTATCTGACCCCAGAGGCAAGGGACCTCCTCTGTAGAATAGTACTTTCCCCTGCCACCTGCCCCTTCTGTCAAGGGGTCTTTAAAAGGGACATTTGGTGTTTTGGACAGCCCTCCTCTCCCTGGACCTCTGTTTGCAGCCTGACAAGGAGATTCCTTTACTGTCACTTGTTCTGTCACCATCCGGCTCTTCCAGATGCTTTCCTGACTCCTCCCAAATATAGTGAGGATCTGGTGTGGGGGTCCCTGGGACTCCTCCATGCCGTTGCTGTTATAGCTCGTGCCCCCATCCCCTGTTCAGCTATCCCTAAGGGACTTGGCACTCAGTGCCATCCTTGATCTAGTGTTAGATCAAGCCTTCTGGGAGCTCCATGCTGGTGAGGTAGTGGAGATACAGCACTGTGTATCCTATAGGTACCTAAAGGGGAACTTCAGGCATAGTAATACTTGCTTGACTCATCTACTGCCTTAGCTGTTTAGATCATGGGGAACTCCGACTCAGAACCCACAGTTCTAGATTGTATGGTTAAGGATTTTAAAAAGGGCTTCTCCAGGGTATATGGTGTTGACCCCAGGAACACTTCATACTCTTTGTGAACTAGAATGGCCCACCTTTGGCATGGGCTGTCCCAGTGAGGTAACACTCCACCTTCTGAGATGATCTGGGCAGTCTACTGGGTAACTGGAGACCCTCGATGCCCCAACCAATTTCCTTATATAGATTCCTGGCTGCAAATTGCTCAGACTCTGACCCCCTGTGTCCAGTTCTGTGTGAACTCCAAGGGATGGTATAGGGTTTTTGTGCCACGAGTGCCTGAAGGGAACAAACTGACTGGCCCTGCCAAGCCTATCCACCAAGGTGACCCTGAGGAGGACATCCTACTACCTCTACCTTATGTCCCCATGGCATGCCCAGCACCAGCAGGTACCCAGGGACCTCTGCCAGAGGACCTATTCCCTTCCATGTTGCCACCACCACTGGTCCCCAGTCCTGAGCCTGAAGAGCCATTTGGCTGAGGTCTGCTTAGTAACCCCCAACTCTCCAAATGGTCCTTTGAGAGACACGAGGTCCTCTACAAATTGACACTAGTGGCTCTGTGTAGGAGGGGCAGTGTGAACTCCTCTGGGCCTGTCAGCATAATAAATCTGAGTTCTCCAACTCTGAGTGGCCCTTCGTTTCTCAGCAGTCTGTTTTCACACCATGAAGGTAGGGGGGTTTTGTATGCTTTGTTCAGTTCTATATTCAATGTGTAGAAGAGTGCCAGTAAGTGCTCTATAAATATTTTCTGGATAAATGAATAAATCATTACTAATTTTTGTTAAGTATTTTAAGTATTTTATTTGCTGTACTTATTTACTCAACTTCTATTGAATTGATATGTTTTCTCAATTCCGTTTATTTTTCACTTGCCTTGGATGTTTCAGCTTTTGTTATATTTTAAAATAATGACTTGCATATTTTTCTTCCTATAGCTAATGATAACTTACATATATAATAACCAAATCAGCAGTTACATTTCATTAAGTGAAAACATTTTTGTTACCCAGCACCCAGATGAAGAATCAGAATATTCTCTCACCCACAGAAGTTGCTATTGTTCCTTTCTGGTTTCTTTGCTCCCAAAGATAGCACTGCCTCAACTTCTGTGTGTAGGGAGTAGTTTTACCTGTTTTTGCATTTTATGTAAACAGAATCTCTCAGCATGTCTGACTCCTTTTGTTTAATACAATGTTGTCAAGATCCATCCACATTTTTATATGTATTATTATTTTATTGCTCCTTGGTGTAATTTAGATGTTAAAACACCACCAAAGCCCCATGTGTTAAATGTCTCTGTTGTGGTGCTATTAGGAGGTACATAGTTCAAATTTTAAAAGGTGACATCAGTAGTAGGTTTTGAGTTGCTGGTGTGTGCTTGAAAGGCAGTGTGGGGGCGTCTAGCTTCTCCTTCTTCCTTGATACTTCCTATTCACAAGTAAATGGCTTTGTTTTTCCACGTACTACCTGTCATGATGTGCTCATAGATCCAAAGCAAGGGGACTAGATGACTATGGACTAAAACATTCAAAACTGTGAGTCCAAATATATATTTTCTGTTTCTAAATTGATTATGTCAGGTATTTATTATCATGACCAAAAATTGACTAAAACAATTTTCACTTATTTTTTGTATTCTCTTTTGTAAATGAGACAACTTATTTATCCATTGGAGTATGAATATATATTGGGCTTTTTTCCAGTTTTGGATATTAACTACAGCTCTGGTGAATATTATTGTATGTGTCTTGGATGAAAAACAATTGTGAATTTCTGTGAGGGAGATAAATACCTAGAAATATCTAGATATTGGGTAGTAGTCTTGTGTTTAGCATTAGTAGACATTGCCAGATAGATTTTTCAAGTGGTATGTCCATTTATAGTCACATTCATAATCCATGAAAATTTTTGAATGCATGCTTAACAGCACATACTCAGAAACATGGTGTGTTGGTCAGCTTTTTATTGTCAAGGAAAAAAAAATACCTGGCATGCACAGTTTAAAGGACAGAAGATTGATTTCGGCTCATGGTTTCAGATGTTTCAGCCCATGTCTGGCATGCTCTAAGAGTGGAGGGGCATGGCAGAGAAAAGCTGTTCAACCTGCGGCAACCAGGAAGGGCAGGTGGGGTGGGGGAGAAAATGCCTTCCAAAGGCATACCCTAGTTACCTACTTCCTCCAATCAGATCCTACCTCCTAATAGCACATTTAGCTATGAACTCAGCAAGGTTAACCCATCAATGAGGTTAATGCTCGGGATTGTTTACCTTCAAAAAGTCCCACATCTGAAGACATGAGCTTTTATGGGAACTTTTTGACCCAAAACATAATACTTGATGAGTATCATTTATTATCTCTGTCATCTTTGTATATGAGTTTTTAAATTTTTTGTTTAATGTTTTGTCTTCTACATGTTTCTTTAACTTACTGATGAAGTGAATTCTCTAAGGTATGTGGGTGGCAAATTATCTTGGCTATTATATATGACAAGTTCTTAATTTTATTCCCTGATTCCTCCTTTAACATGGCACAGAATTTAGGTAGGCAGTTATTTTTCTTCAATAACTTAATGATATAACTCCATTTTTCTATTGTTTTATGCCATTAGTCGTAACTTTATAAATAATATATTCCTTTTGGTAGCACTTACAATTAGTCTGAATCACTGATGTTTTGCAGTTTAAATAAACTATTCCCAGGGTTTGATTTGTTTTTATTTATTCTGCTGGGTGGTAAAGTGCCAGTAGTCCTGGGTTTACTTTTACTAATTTAAAAAGCCTACCTAAAAGAGCTTTTATTTCCCTTGTGTCCTAACAGATATTCTCAAAATCATTAGATAATGTGTGTTCTTTAAATAATACCTGTAGCCCGAGAGTCCCACTACAATCATTGGCCTGATTTGCATCATCTGCCCCCTTAAGAGGGCAGAGGTGCTGTGACTAGTCCACCTTATGGATTAATATCTAAGGCAGAGAAGTTCTAAAATTTGTCTTGGCCTTTTGGGTAGAATTACAGAAAAAAGAAGTTGTTAGCAAATGATGGAGTGTGAATATTGCTTAAGAATCTCTAGATTTCTCTTTAAAAGGACTAAGGCATGTTTGATTTATAAATTAGCCTTTGATTTGGGAACAGTGGAAAACAGCACCATGGAGTTAGGATTTTCTTTCTTGAACAGAGAAAAACAAGTTTTAATTTTCTGGCAGATTAGAATATACAAGTAACGTTGCTGTTAGAAGGACAGTCTAGAAAATAAAATAGCATGAGTGATAGGCTGTAAATTACTGTCTTTGTAGACAGTGAATTCATGAAAAGATATTAAAACAAAGAAGGAAGTGACCAGGGACATACTTGAAAGAGATAGAAAAATTTGGTTGAAAAAGTGATTTACAGTAAGGAAAAACTTACAGTGTTAAGGGCTGAAATGTGTTCCTGCAAAATTCTTATGTAGAGGCTCTAACCACCTAGTAACTCGGTGTGATTGTATTTGGAGATAGGTCTAATAGAGGTAATTAAGGTAAAATGTTAATGTGGGACCTAATTCAATCTGTCCTCTGTTCTTATGAGGATAGTTAAGCAAGAAGGCAAGTCTGTAAGACACAGCGAGAAGGAACCAAACCAGATGGCACCTTGATCTTGGGATTCTAGTCTCCAGGATGGTGAGAAAATAAATTTATATTGAATTATCAAATCCATGGTACTTTGTTATGGCAGCCCTAGAAAACTAATGTATAGACTATATTGTTACATTTTGTATGGCTATAACACAATACCCCAGACTGGGCAATTTAGCTATAATATAAATTTATTTCTCATCCTTCTGGAAGTTAAGAAGTCCAAGATGAGGGAAGTAGCATCTAGTGAGTTTCTTCTGTGTTATAGCATCATGGAGAGTTGGAGAGAGAAGTGGCAAACTCATTCTTTTACCAGGAGCCCAATCCCAAAATAATTAACTGATTCCCTCAATAATGGCATTAATCTACTGAGAAGGCAGAACCTTCGTGACCTGATCACTTTTCAAAGGTCCCCACCCCACAGCACTCTTACATTGGAAATAAGTTTCCAACACATGAACTTTGTGGGACACCTTTAAACCACAGAAGAGAATGGTTTCAAAATTTCTAGAATTATAGTACTGAAAGCAGGAAGAAATTTTTTTCTAGGTACAACCTACCAGACATGGCAACAGATTGGCTGCTAGGCACAAGGGAGAAGCAGAAGCAGGCCTCTGTTAAATGTCCTTTAAAATTAAATTACAAAGCAAACTCTCACATATTGTTTGATTGATAATTCTTAGAGTAAGTATGCAAAATCTGTGCTGAAGCACCATGTGCCTATGGTAGGATATTATATGTCTCAGCATATATGGAAGTATGATTCTTAGTCTTGCTTAAAGGCAGGAGAGAATCATAAAACACAAGTTCACATTTATGATACTAACTTCACTTCCCTTGAAAAGTGTGCTATGCCAATGCCTGCAAACAAAAGCAAGCGGAGTATCTTGAGAAAGACGCAGGGTTGTTCCTACAGCTGCAGCTTGATAGTGGCGTTGGGAAATTAAAACTTTTTAGCTTTCCCTAAGCTGTTTTCTTACAGATGGTACTGGGAGTTGGTTTTTGTATGTGTGTTGTATATGATGGTGGTTCTAGCCAAGAAGAAAAAGCTCATAAGACTCTCCACTCTCTCATTCAATTTCCTAAAGCAAAAATCAAATTAAGATAAGAATATTAATAGGTAACTGCAGTCTCTTAAAAATATAGGTTTGAATAGAGGATTTTAAGTGACTTCTTTGGGGTTTACTTACTTTATGTACACTCTATAAATCATGTAGGCATTTATTACTATGGTGAAATGGGATTTGTAGGACTGCCTGTATTTACTCATAAGTTTGAAGTATACATTTTTTGAAATATATAGAGTGGTTTATAATGTGGTAAACATAAAAATGACATAAGGTATATAATTAAAGAAACTTTCAAAAACTAAGATTTCTTCCATTGTAGATCTTTTTATTTTTGTGGAAGGATTACTGTGCAGTAAAATAGTATGTATGCATGCATTCATTTTACTTAGCTATACTAGCCAGCTTCTCTGCTGAAAGTGTCTATTGCAAATTTTTTTGTGCAAACGAAGAAGATAGGCTTTGGATTTCTTGTTTTCATTCACTTCATAAAAATCAGTGCCAGGTTGGCAGGTTTGTAAATATTTACTCTGGATAACAGTTCCAAAGCAGATATTTTCCCAGTGCACAATGTTCTCTAATTAGCAATAGCTAAATGTGCAAAAATCTGCAAGCAGGAATTCTAAAAAATATTAGTGCGTCAAGAATTATGCAATTATTATATGTTAGTGGAAACTTTAGAAAGAAACGCTTTCATATGAGAATCCTGTAGCAGTGATTTTTAATCTTCTAATGTGTTTAACGAAAATCTATCCATATTTCATGCTTTCAGGTTATACTCTCAATTTTCAAGTATCATTAGAGTTTTGCATTTACTTTTTCAAGGTGATATATGCACGATAGATTTTCTACATATAGAGAAAAATAAGATTTTGAGTATTAGCTATTTATGAATAATTTTAAAAATTCAAGAGGACAGGATTTAATAGCACCTACTAGCCACTACATTTGTGTCTCATATCATGTCTAGAAACAGGAAGTAGCTGCATGATTACAGGAATACTAGAAAATATAATATTTAGGAGCATTATTTTGAATTGGACTTTTAAATCACCACTTCATAATTTTAAAAAAATCATTTATTCATATTTTTCACATATCAAGTATAAAATTTGAAAAAACCATATGTGTGAAAAAATCTACTTTTATAGCATACCATGTCACATGTTTCTCCTACTTTCCACAATGGCCTATTTTACTGTATGTGTTTTCAAAGTGTGTGCAACTAAATCAATTCCTCAAATAGCCCTTTTAAACAATGTGAAACATGCATTCTATTTTTCTATAAAGTAATCTTATTTCTCATGTCTTTTTTCTTAAATAATATTTAAAAAATAGACTTGTGCTTCTAGAATTAAGATATAATTATACTGTAATCTGTGACAACCCAGTCCACGTATTAATAATGGCCTTGCATTTACTGAAATGTATTCTACATCATGCGTCGGATAATTACAGTTATTAGAGACCATGAATGAAATGTATGCTGACTACTGATTCTTAATGTAGCCGTATTAAATCACCAGAATCTGGCTCCAGAGGGCAAAGTTGAAAAATCAATTAAAAATGTAATCTGGGAATGAGCAAAGAGCAGATTTGCTAGCAAGAAGAGCAGTATCAAAGAGCTTCTAGGTGGGCAGGGATGAATTTCTGATTGGGGTTCCCAGAACTCTTTGAGGTGTGTCATAAAAGTCAGCTTTGAGGATACATTTAACCAGATCGAACCTTTTCCCTGATTAATGAAAGAGGCTTAGTGATACTGTCATGCTATTTTCAAACTGAGGACTTTAAATACCTGCTTAAGTGACTGAAAATCACATGTTGCTCTTTAAATGCTAAACTCAGTGCTACTTAGGCAGGAACAAAATGTGATTCAGTGTTTATGAGTTTTCAAGAAAATTTATGGGTGGTCCTTTCACCAGAGAACTGAAGGTCCTAAATAGTTCTTTACAGGAAACTATCACATAATCTTGGATTTCTGTAGGGGTAGACTTTCCATGACAGACATTTGCATTGATCATTTGGTTCAGAATTTGATGCTGTGTTGATTAAAATGATTAAAATTAAGAAAAAAAGTACATGTTAGAGGGATGCCACTACCAAGTAATATTCTGGACAATTTGTTACTAACCTCTGTTGGTGTTCCCGATGGTGCCCCGTAACATTATTCTTCCTGCCTGGCCTTTGAAGGTGTTTTAAAGAAAGACAAAAAAGTTATGCAAATGGGAGTCAAACAGTTCCTTTGTTATTGGTGAAGATGATACCAGAAAACGCATTAAATCTGCAGGCAAATGAGATTTGTAATACAGAACTTTGATTTATACTGAGTTGCCTTTACTGAAACCAAAGGAGTTGATATGTCTTGGCCTTCACTTGTGAACCTTCAGAATAATAGCCAAAGAGACAGCTTACTTTACAAGGGAATTTCTTCTTTTCACAAGGATTGGGTTCTGTGCACACTTCCACAGGAAATTAAAATTACTTCCCTAGCTCTAAATGTGTAGAAGGGAAGAGAAGAGCCACTTATGTCCCATGCATGGAGCACCCTCCACATAGACAGTCACAAGAACAGAAATGAAGCAGCCCACTTAATGATGGGGTCTACTAACAGTGTTTTGATATAGCAAATAGGAACAATGTCAAATTGATGAACTTCTGTCCAGGAACTACATCTTCAAGTGAATATGACAGACTATGTTTTGTCCCACAATTTTTTGAGAAAGTTCCAGGGGTAGCAGAAATACGGGGAGAATTATTTCTCTTCAGACTAAGAACATAGCTACTTTTATATAATTAGAAGAAAAGCAATTTCCCTACTCAGAATTTATAAAACAAGGATGGTGTTATGGTTTATATCCATATCTCCCCCCTCATGTACTCATAAGTGGGGCTTTTGGGAGATGACTGGATCATGGTTGTGTGATACTAGATTATGGGTGTGATAACTGGTTTAGTAAACTGATTCCTTTAGCATAGTTGTGGGTGATGGAATAACTGTTAAGTGAAATTCCACCCTGGGTGTGAGTGGCAGCGACCAACGGGCTTGTAGCCTGGATGAAATTAAAGGGAAAGAGAGAAGGAAGGCTGCTGCCCCTGACTGCCTTGGTGTGGACTGTTTTTCTTCTGTGATGCTCCTCTGCCAGACAACTGTCTTGGAGCCAGATGATTGTGGACTGAAACTTCTAAAAAACTGAGTAAAATAAACCTTTCCTCCTTTAAATTGTTATTCAGTATTTTGTCTCAGCAGTGAAAGTGTAATTAAGACAGATGGTATTCCACATAGTTTTAGAATAACAATTCATCTTTACCTGTGGATTATTGTTCAGTTTGATTGAGGAAGAATGCTTGTTGAACATTCTAGAGGTGAATGCTATGTATGTAGGCATTATATGAAAAATAAAAGCACATTGTATGTATATCAGTGCACATTTCCACAGGAAATTAAAATCAGATCTCTCCATGAACCAGGCAGTGGACATATACAAGTGAAGTGCAAATTAAGAAAATGACAGTATGTGTGTAATATGAAATGACAACTGCTACTTAGCCCCATAGTAAAGAAGGAAATTGTGAGTGATGGGGAGTTTGGCAAATTTGTGTTTAGTCCAAATAACTTAGCTATGGTTAGGATCTGTTTGATTCGCCCGATTTTTTTAAATGAATCTGAAAATTTAGATTTTCTATAATATCAGTATTTTAGAATTCTGTAAGTCATTAAAAATTAAAAAAAATAGGAGTTCCGGAAATGTGAGAAGCCAAGAGAACCACAATGCTGTTAAAACAGGAAAAATATGCTTAACCCTTTCCATGGCTACAATGAATGCCTTCCCGTTTATTTTCTTCCTTATCTTTCTTGTTCCAGATTCAAAGTTCTGGAGAGAAGGGAATAGTCAAACATAATGGACTGGTGATATTCCCTAATCTTTCTTTCAATTTATGACCAAGAATGGGGTAGAGGTTCTCATCCGTCTGTCGGGATATGAGTGAGCATTTGGAATTTTGCCTGTAATAAGCTTATCCCGCCAGAGGGTTGACAAACTAGAGCCCATGGCTGAAACTGGATAGTTGCCTGTTTTTTTACAGGTGCTCTGTTTGGAATATAGCTCTGTCTATCTGTATGCATTGTCTAGGACTGCCTTTGTGCTCCACTGGCAGACTCAATAGTTGTGGCGAAGAACATTTGGCCTGTGAAGCCTAAAATACTTACAATCTGGCCTTTTACTGAAAAACTTGGCCAGGTCTAAAAAAACAAAAAGGGTGACTAATCGACAGGAGCCAAAAATGGGGAGTTTCCAAGGCATACCCTATATATACTATGGCTTTAATATTTGTTCTTCATGTATCCATGCAATATTTAGCAAATATAGATATTAAACATGTATTTCTTAATAAATTCTGTACCAAGTGATAAGGTTATAACCAGGTCCCACTATTCAAAACCTTACAAACTCGTGTGGGAATGGATGAAAATAATTGAATGAAATTCATGCTATTTGAAGCAAGTGGAGAAGAGTCAAAGGGTGCATCAAATATGTGACAAGAATGTTATGTTTTTGAGAAAGCATGAGTGTGTTGGATCTTTACCAAATACATCAGACATCTTTGTCAGCTAAAGGAATACGGATACTAAAGAATTGAGAAAGCCTCTATTAATTGCAATTAATTTTAATGTAAACAACTTTACATTCCAACTTTAGGTTCCATTAGTCTGCCAAAAATGATCAGATATAGTGATATGATTTAAACTTACATGTGACACAACTACTATAATGAAAGGAAATTAATTGTTTAAAAATGTATATTAGCTAGGAATTATATTGGATAGCAAGCAAGAAAAATTCTAACAAATAGCCTATAAAAATGTATTGTCTCAGACAACAAGAATTCTGGAAATAAGTGCCCAGAATTGGCACAATTTTTTTTGTTTTGCTTTTTTTTTTTTTTTTGATGGGGGCTGCTGGGGATTGAATTCAGGATCTTATACTTGCTAGGCAAGTGCTCTACCACTAGAGCTAAATCTCCAACCCCCTGGAACAATGTTTTTTATGTTATCTTTGGTTTATAGGTTTTGGCCTGGTGGTACCAATATGAGTACAGCACATCCATAACTCACAGATGTGAAAGTTGTAAGAGCAGAGGGAATAGGGGCATATCCTGGCCAATATCTGTCTGTCTGTCTGTCTGTCTCTGCCCTAAGATTTTATCTGAAGTATAACATGTACTCCAATTGTAAATGTACAGTTAGTTAGGTATCTGTGTAGTGAATACAGCCGTGTATGCAACATCCAGATAAAGAATGAAAACAATACTTGCACCTAAGAGACCTGCAGGCCTCTCAGACTGTCAGAACCACTAGCTTGACTTCTAATGTCATATAGTAACTTCCCCTTAACTTTTTATCACTGGAATTACTTCAGTGAGTACTCTCTTGTGGCTGCCTTATTTTATGAAATATTACAGTTGTAATTTTGGTCGACTGTAGTTGTAATTTATTTATTCTTGTTATAATATTTTATAACTATTCGCAATTTATTCACTTCAATGTTGATGGACATTTGGTTGTATTCTGTATTGCACTAGGAACTATGCAGTAAATACTTCATGTGTATGTGCGTATATGTGTGTGTGTGTGTGTGTGTGTGTGTGTTTTGTAAACACATAATATTTATTTCTGTTGGGACTATCTCTAACAGTAGATTTCTAATTCAGAGGGTGTGCTAAACAACAGTAGATGCTTCCAGTTCTCCAAAGAAGTTTTACCAATTTAAACTCTCACTAATCATATTTGAGAGTTATCAGTACTCCACATCTTTGCCAACACTTGATATGGGCAGACTTTTTCATTTTAGATATAGTCGTAAATTTTATCTCTTAGAAGCCTCACCTGGAAAACGCGATTTACAAATCATTGGCCAGAATGGATTCTATTCTCAAGGGATTAAATTTTTGCCTCTGTGATGGGAGAAAGCTGAGAATATAAATGGCTTCTTGTAGCCACTACACAGAGACTGTCAGGAGGAAAGCCTCTGAGAAACGACCAGAGAGTCATCAGTGTAAACAAAGGAGACAGTAAGTACAGTCATATGTCACGTAACATGTCAGTCAACATGGACTGCATGCAACATGAGATTATAATGAAGATAAAATTTCCTATCACCTTGTGCCATTGTAGTGTCATAGTGGAATGCATTTGTCACATGCTTGTAGTGACAGTTGGGGGGAATAAACCTATTATGCTGCTAGTCATATAAATGAGAGCACACACAATTATAATCAGTACACAGTACTTAATAGTGATAATAAACAACTATGCTACTGGCTTGTGGATTTGCTCTTCTATACTTTTTAATTATTATTTTAGAGTGTACTCTTTCTACTTATATTTTAAAAAAGAAAACATTACTTTTAAAACATCCCTGGACAGGCCCTTTAGGAGGATGTCAGATAAAGAATTTGTTATCACAGGAGGTGACAGCCTATGCATGTTGTTGCCCTGAAAACCTTCCAGTGGGACAAGATGTAGAGGAGGAAGGCAGTGACTAATTCTGACCCAGGAGAGGTCTTGTTTGTGCCTTCATTTTTACCAAAATAAGTTTAAAAAAATTTTAAATATAAAAACAAAAAATTACCGAATAAAAATATAAAGAAGAAAAATAATTCTGTACAATTGTACAGTGTGTTTTAAACTAAGTGTTGTTACAAAACTCATAAGTTAAAAATGCTATTTATAAATTTGGAGAGTGAATAACTCATAGTAAGCTAAGGTTCATTTATTATTGAACAAAAATACTATGCAAATTTAGCATAGCCCAAGAGTACAGCATTTCTAGAGCCTACAACAGTATACAGTAAGTTGCAGCTTTTACACTCTCTCCTTACTCACTGACTCACCCGGAGCTACTTCCATGTTTACAGTTTCCATTCAAGGTAAGATATATATAGGTGATAGGCCCTATGTAGGCATAACATTTCTAAACTTCTATCCCTTATTCTTGCTGTCTATGTTCTATGTTTAGATACATTTATATTCAGAAATACTAAGCCATTGTGCTAAAATTGCCTACAGTATTAAGGATAGTAATATGCTGTACATGTGTTAGCCTCGAAACAATATGCCATTGATTCTTAGGCATGTAGTGGACTAGACAGTCCAACAAGTGTAAATATGCCCAGTGATATTTGCATAATGAGAAAATCACCCAGTGACACATGTCTCAAAACACATCCCTGTCATTATGTGACATATGACATTTTGTTTCTCCTTATCACTCCTTCTGAGAGAATATTTGTAGTTTGGATTCTTAATAGGAACATTGAAAAAGCAGTAATTTAAGAAGTAAGTACTTTAAAGTCAAAGAATCATATAAAAGATGCTAGAATCTTACTTGTTACCAAATGAAAAATAAAAGGAGAAGAAAATTGGGGATCAGAGAAGACACATTAAATATCCTCAGGGATAAAGGAGGATAGTCCTTTCATGACAACTGTAGGTTAACCATGACTTAAGCATCATTTGGCATAACATACAAGTCCTCTAGGAAGAGGAAGTATCCATCTATTGAAATCATGTTGTAGTCAAGGAACAAAGAAAGAAGTACACCTCAATCATTTTAGTCCAGAAGGATGCTTACCATTAGTGTTACCACCGTGAGAACAGTGAGAAAGGAATTAATGGTTCAGTATCCTGGGAAAATTGTAAGTTACAAGAAATGTACTTTTCTTCTGATATCTCTACTATAATATGCTGTGTTAGGGAAGACATTTGGGTTTGTACATGGTCACAAACAGAAATGCCTACAGTGGCTGGGCAGGTGACACTGCGTCAAGTTGGACAGGCACACTCTCTGATGTCCACAACTTACCAGCCAATACTCGATTGAAGCATTTTTTTTTTTTAACAATTTTAGGCCCATAGTTATTACGTCTCATTTACTCTAGATTTCTGACTTTGAATATCTACATCATTTAAATAATTAAATGTGTTTTGTATAACAAGTAAATAGCACCAGTCAAATAATCCTATCTGTATGAAAACCAAGGTTTCTAGTTTGTAAAAGCAGTGGAAGAAGCCAGATCCCCAAAGAAAGAGTCTGGTGTTATTTCATCTCTGTATCAGCTCTCTGATTTTGATACCATGATTTTAACGCTCTCTAATACACCCCGTTTTCCTGCCCTGGCAAATGAAAGTTTAATCTTGTTGATATTTGAGGTCCTTCCTAAAATTTGAATATGAAGACTGAAATGCCTTAGTGTTCTAGGTTTTATTGTAATGTTCTCTTTGAAGATTTTTTGTTTGCTTGTTAGTTTTTGGTGCTGGGGATCGAACTCAGGGCCTCGTGCATGTTAGGCAAGCACTCTACGGCTTGAGTTAAATCCCCAACCCTCTCTTTCAAGATTTTAGCCCACATTTTAAGTAATATTTTATGGAACCTGTCAAGCTTCCCTTCAGCATAGGGAGAAGGTTATGGTTCTAAACATGTCAATTCCTTTCAGCTAGCAACCAGAAATATGCAAGTTCTTCAATAAAAGTATAGACCTTTAATTCTTTTAAGTTGGCTTTCTTGGGACAGATAGCCTGAAAAAAAAGCAAAACAAAAGGGCATATTAGCATATTCAGGAGGTAGACACGAATGCTCAGATATTAGCTTACATCTGTTCAGAGATAAACATAATTATGTAATGGTTATAAATATAAATTCAGATATACATAGGTAACCTTAAAAGTATGATTGTAATTATTTAGCCTTGCTGTATATGAAATATTTAAATCCATGATTGAAATTATGTACATAAATATTATCTATACAAAATATATACACATATATGTTGGATCTGGTTATTTTTATTTTCACTAGCATATATGTGTTAAGTGTGCATTTTTATTGTCTGATTTTTTAAATGAGTGCACATTACTTTTAAAATTCAGAAATACGACTTAGTCAAGGGTAAAATATAACTGAATAAGAAATGAGAAGTCCTTATGCTATGTAAAATGTTACTCGACATTTTTAGGAAAAGTCAAAATGAAAGAAACCTACATTGATATTTTAATTCAGCATGCATTTATCAAATAACAGTAGAGTTTATTATGTACTTGGCCATAATATTTTCATATATATTATTATTGTTTAAATTGTAAGCAAAAGTTAAGGGTGGGAAAACAAATACAGAGCAAAAGCACATGTTGCTTACTGGATGAAGAGTGCCATTTGTTAAGTGAAATACATTCAGTGAGAAATAATAAAAGTATGTTGTATTTCTCTACATTGTCTAGACATCCAAAGGAATTGGTGAAGGGAAAAGTGACTGTGGATGGCAAATTAGATGTGAATTTGCAGTCTGTGCTGCCAGTAAAACAATTGCTGTGCTATTTGGGGTTGAAAAGTTAACATGTCATGAACCAGGAGAAGTAATTGCCTCTCTTCATTGTTGAGCAAACTGTACCTGGAATATCTTATTTGTTTCTGAAAATCATAAAACCAAAACTCTGCAATCGTCACGATTTTAGAAAAGAACAGTAAAATGTAGGATGAAATGAAGCCTTGGGTGAGAATGAGAAACTGAATAAATTAAGTATACATAAATAAATTAACAAATTAATCATATGGTCACTAGGGAATTTAAAAAGTACTACAAATGATGGAACAAAGAAAAAATTGAGCACAGAAAATCCCTATGAGAATGTTTACAGGAGAATCTATGTCAATAGATTGAAATTCGTGTTTAGAAATTTTAGAAAAGTGACTGATAAATTGGGCAATGTAGTATTTTCTTTTTGTAATTTATTTATTGATTTTAATATATTGCATTGAGCTAAGTTGGGTGAAAAGATCATGCCTACTCAGTACATTTATGGAGAGGATTAAAAATGTCTTTTGGTTGTCTCTATATATATAAGCAAAATTGGTGGTTCTCTGTCATTAATGTTCTAGTTGAATAAAGTGCAAAGAATAGAATTATTGTCATTTTAAATTAGTAATAACCAGTAGTTTTACAACAAAATCAGTGACCAAAATCTTGTAGTTTGCTGTGCAAAATATTTTGAAGACACAATGTTTACTATACTGATGTTTATATCCTAAAATAATGGAACTATGCATAATGCAACTTGAAATTTAAATAACCTTAATTCTGAAAAAAAAAAATGGACATCACCCTGGCAATTACAAGCATGCACCCCTCAGACCTCCAGCTGCAGAAGTTTTATTGACCAGGGCCTTGAGCATCTCGCAAGTCCATCCCATTCTTGTGCTGAAACCTCAGGTCATGTGGGCTGCTCCAAATAAATGACTGAGCATTGGGGGAAACTGATGTCAACTCATTCTCAGAAAATAATGGAATACTCTTATGGCTGACTCAGCATCAAAGAGTCCTCAAATGTTTCTCCAGGTCTTCTTTGAGACTTTCTACTATTGAGGATGCTTCAGGTTGCATTTCCTTCCTTCTTTCCTTTAGGGTAAGACCTATGGCGCAGTTTGTCAACTTTCCCAGCCTGTCGCTGCTGCCACCCCATTTTCTGTCTTAAGTATTTCCCTTATTCCTTATTCCTTGCAAATTTAATCTCATTTTAGTGTCTGTCTCTTAAATCTGGACTAGTAAAATCGCATTTCTTGTAATTCTTAAAGTTGCTCTAGTCAGAAGTTCCCAGGTGTTAGTAGTCAATCCTTCTGGAAATTAGCATTTTTATATTGAAACTTTTTTTAAGTTTAGTGAGTTTAGATCAAGATATTCAACTGACTGCAGAATTACCAAACTACAGAAAAATCTAAAATTCAGAGGAAATAGAACAAGTACATAACAGCTTTGGGGAAAAAGAAAGATATGAGAAACTGTAACGAATTTGTTAGGAGGAAAAATTAGATGCAATGAAATTGACAAGTTCTGAGGAAAACATAATTCTAAGGTTATGAGAAGAAGTAATACTTGACAAGCTGAGCAGACTTAAGAGACATTTAAAACAATTTGTTTTAAAAGGAGAAAGCAAAAATTATGGATATATAAAAAATTAAGTATGTATCTTACTGTTTTATATTTGAAGAAAATGAATCAAAATGTCAAAAAGACATCTAGATTTCAATGTTTTTTGCAGCACCATGTACAAGAGTTAAGATGTAGGATCAACCTAGGATTCTAAAGTGGGTGAATTGATAAAAAAAGTGGCATGATAGAACATTATTCAGCCATAAATTAGAGTGAAATCCTGGAAAGATGGAACAATGGACATTATGTTAGCAAAATAGGCACAGAAGAAGAGACAAATGCTTCCTGTTTTCATTTCTTTGAAATCTAAGAATGTCAGTCTTATAGATGTAGATAACAGAGAAGTTGCTACCAGTGCTGGTTAGGCTGTGTCGAAAGGCATAAAGAAGATACAGCGTCTATATGGTCATTTACATTGCTCATTGTTCTATGCAAAAGGCACAACATATTATGGTTTGTAAGTTCGTATAATGGTCTGTATGTTTGTGTAGTTTGGGATAAATTTTAATAAAAAATTTAAAAAATATAGATGTGCAGTTACATAAGCAGAATAACTTATTTTGGGGGGGGGTATACTGTGGATCGAACTCAGGGCCTTGCACTTGCTAGGCAAGCACTCTGCCACTTGAGCTAAATCTTCAACCCCAGGAAGAATAACTTCTAACGTTCCACTGCACAACAGAGTAACTACAAAGGACAATCACTGACTGTATGTTTCAAAACAACTAATGAAGAGGACTTTCAGTGTTTCCAACATAAAGAAATGATAAATGTTTGAGATTGTGAATATATCAGTTACCCTGATGTGATCGTTATACACAGTATACATATACTGAAATAACACACAGTATCCTTAAGTGTATATAATCATTAGGTGTCATTGAAATAAAATAATTTTTTTTTAAATCATGCAGCAGCTGGACATGGGTGGTACATGTCCCTCATCCCAGTGTTTTGAAAGACTGAAACAGGAGTATCTCAAATTTGAGCTAGTGTGGGCAATTTAGAGACTTAGCAAGACCATGCCTCAAAATAATAATTTTTTTAAAATGGTTGGAGACATACCTTAGTGTAAAAGTTTTAGGTTCAATCTCCAGTACCACAAATTAAAACAAAAACAAAAACAAAACTAAAAGCAAAAACAAAAATCATGTGATGAATATTGTAAACAATAAGTTAAACTAGAGACAGCAATATTTCATTTTTTAAAAAAAGTACATGAAAATATAACCAAATGTATGTAAAACAAATGATGCCACAACAAAAATCAAAGAAGTAATCATGGAGAACTTATCTTTAAAAGATTAGTATTGAAATCATGAAGAGATCTTGCACCTCAATAGATAAATACCGGCTAGTAAAGAGCAAAATGAACAAAACTTATGAATTATCATTTTAAATAATACATATCATTGCAATAAGCACATTAAAATGCTTAACCTCACTAATAACCAATCACATAGAAATTATAATAACAGTTTGGCAGTATATGGTGAAATTAGAAATTTAAGGATATTTTGATTACACAATTTAACTGCTGGGAATATATTAGAGAAAAGTATTTTTTTATTCTCATACTCAGTACAAATATTAAGTTAATATTCCTTGTTGTAATACCTTTTTCTCTATTACTAGTTAATTCAGAGTTCCAAGAATCTGTTAAGATTGGACAATGCCGTAAATTATTCTGAATGTTACATACGCATTTCAAATATTACTTTTGGCATGAAGTTATTTACAGAGGTGTTTATAACAGCATTGCTGGTAGTATGAATACTCTCTCCAATAACCTGGGTATGTCCCAGTAAGAGAATGAATGAATAGATTATCCATATTCATATTAGAAAACGCTATGCTGTAGTTAAAATAAATGAACCAGCCATGTGAGGTGGTGTGCGTGTAATCCCAGCATTTGGGAGGCTAAAGCAAGAGGATTTCAGTGAGTTCAAGGCCAGCCTAAACTACATAGCAAGACCTGCTTCAAAAAAACAAATAAATAAATAGATAAATGAATGAATAAATAAACCAAATGAACAAGAACAAATAAATCTCAAAACCCAATATTGAGTTTTTATAAGTTACAAAGTAATCTGTATACACAAATTTTTTATTTATTTAAAGTTTCAAATAAATACTGAATACCAACTTGTTTAATAAATTTTAATCTATAACATAATAATACAGAAAGCAGGCTATATGTCTACCTACAAGTTTCAAAAGAGTGGTCATTTTTGGTGAGTTACATTCTTTGATTTTTAACTTTTTATACGTGATTAGTGTTTTATTTCTTCAAGAAGAGGAAAGGAATTATGGCAAAGTTTCTTTTAAATTCCATGTCATTTTCATGTGATTGAAATATTTCATAATTTAGAAAAAATAACCAAGAAAGAAGTATGTATTTTCTAGCACAATACTCTTTTTGAGCAAAATTTAGTCAAATATTAAAGCATTTTAAAATTAAAAATAATCCAAGTACTGCTATCAAACAAATTCTACTTTTTTGGAATTTATTTTAATGAGAATTGCTTAAAACAGAGTCTCCAGTATGCTCCTTTTGCTCCGTTACAAGTGAAATTAAATTCATGTTCTTTGAAGTGCATTCAGAAAATACATGTTACATCTTGAAAATGGGAGAGTTTTGCAGTAATTTATATACAGATTGTGAAATAGCTTAACAGACCTTTTAAAGATTTATTAGAGGTATTTTTCCTACAGATGAGCACTTTTGTATGCTTGATTTTCTTTATAAAATGAAAAGAAAATCAAGCATACAATATTTTATGTATTTTAAAAATACATAAAATAATTATTAGGCAGATGATTTGCTAACATACTCAGAACAGATTTAAGCATTTCTAAGCATAAATTTTGCTGAACATTTGCATCCCAAATTTAAAGGTGTATTTTGTTTTGGAGTGTGGTGAAAGAAATCTAAAAGCCTAAGCACGGATTAGAGCCTTCCTTAGGAAATCAAACCAGTAAAATAAGTGATTAACTCAATGTTTGGATTCTGCTCTATTTTTCTTATATTGTATATATTTGTAACTTTTAGAACATTTTAAATATTAATTTTGTATACAAAATTTGAGTATAGCTACTTTAACAGTTAGTGGACTTCAGTGTAGCTAATTTGGAGTTTTATCGGGTTTATTGCCTTAGATGTCTTTTTAGAAATAAAATATATATCCAGAAGAACTGCTAATTCTTCACCATTCAGGATCAACATAAAGAAACCTATTGTTGTACTTCCTACAATCCAGCTAGTGGGAGTTTTTTTTTTTTTTTTTTTAATCTCATTTGTCTTTTTTCCTTATATTTCAGGCTGAAAACCCTCTAAGATATGTTTTATTTATTCTTCTGAATGAAAGTATGTTTGTGTAGTTGTAGGGGTTTGTTTTATTTCCTGTGCAAGGAAATACTATTGTACTACCATGCAATAGTATTTTCCAGTTCCAAGTGAGGTGTGCATGTCTTACTCCTCAATGCTGCCATAATATTTCGTGTGATTCTAATATAACAGTATTCAAACTGAATTATAATTATATCTTTGTCTTTCCTATGGAGAAAACTTTCTCAATAAAAGGCCATATCTTGTGCATTTTCTGTAGTGGAATTTAATAAATTGATAGTCATTTTGTGTATTATTTAATACTGGTGAAAACAATGAAAGAATACATGCTTCTCCTCTTTAGAATAAATAGCCATGCATATTTCATGACTGATATTTTCACCACATTTCCCCCACTTCTTTTATTATAGCAACTTCTTTCTAAGGAGAACATTCTTTTTTTTTTTTTTTAACTTTCTTCCCCCTTTGAAAGATGAAAACTTGTTTGGGACATAGAGTAAAATAATAAGGTCAAATTTGTTTATATGATAGTAATTTATTAAATAAGAATTTATTAGCTAGGGATTTAGCTCAGTGGTTAGAGTGCTTGCCTAGCAAGCACAACGCCCTAAGTTCAAGCCCCGGCATTAAAAAAAAAAAATAAAAATAAAAAAAGAATTTATTGCAAAGCTGTTATGTACCAGGCTCTGTACCATACCTTGGGAATACAATGAGGTAGAGGTCTACTTCTAATGAACAGAAGAGCAGTGTCACTTCTTGGTGTCATACTTGCATAGAATAGTATATAATTGATTCTGGGTATGATTTCGGCTTATTAAAAACAATTAGCATTTTTTATGTTCTAATTAGCAATTTTAAATGTACTAAGTCTAGAAAGACTCAAGTGAAATATTTACTAAATGTACTACCATGCAATAGTATTTTCCAGTTCCAAGTGAGGTGTGCATGTCACAAAACCTGTCTTTCTTCTGTTTTTCTGATTTGGCTATTCAACTTCTTGTCCCAACTGGAATGAAGAACTTCATATTTGTGCAAATCAATACTGAATTTTTAAGTTTCCTTTGCTTCACATTGATTTGGAAAAATGGTTTGTGTTGGTTCTTCTATTATTCAGTCCAAATTTGTTTTCTATGTTGCAGAGTGGTCCTTATAGTATTTCAGTCCAAAACCATCGTATGTTTACAAGTTCATCACTATAGTTCTTTTATTTTTCGGCTTTGCTTTGGTTTCTGAGAAATTACTTGTTTTGGAAATAGCATCTGTCAGATCCAGAAACCACAATCACCAAATGCCCCATTCTACTTGTACTGTGTTTTTCTTAATCTTTAGGTGGGGGCATTGCCAAATTGTCAGATTGCTTCCTTCTTTTCCTGTAATGCGGCTGCCAATTTTAAATGTTTATCACTGAAAAAGTAGGATATCATGCAGTTCCTACCTAGTATTAGTGGACAAGCAATTGTTTCTATTCAGTTTCTACTTTTTTTTTTTTGCTTATTAAGGTTATTTGGCACTCTGGGAATTCTTACTGCGGAATAAAGACATTCAGCATGCTGTGTAAGGAAACTAGTCTGTAAATCTGGCTTAGCTGAGGTAGAGGGAGCAAGATGACAGCTGAGTGAACCCTCTGGCAATGTGCTCTTCACAGACAAAGGGTTGAAACTAACTTCACCAGAGGTGCGGAAATCAGAAGAGAGACCAGTGTCTGCTATCAGTATAACAAAAAAAGATTTACTGAAGAAGGCAGGAAGTAGAGTTGCTTTCGAAGCTCTTCCTCCAATTCCAAGCAGTAGATCACTCAGAAAAGAGAGAGACTTAAATGTAGGCCTTAGACATGAAACCAAGAACCAGGCTGGCACATGCTAAGCAAAGCCAGCAGCCCCTACAGCAAGGTGATACCTGAGCACTGAGCACCAGAGTGTTGCCTGTAGCCACTGCTAGAGCAGGTAGCAGGACCACCCACTGGGCAGCAGAACCTGTACCTGACTTGCTTCAGTGAGATCTAGCTCCTGGTGAACACTGCAGTTCCGGGAATAAACCAGGAGGCCCTAGTACTCTGAGCTTTGAGGCATCAGGCAGAACTGTGTGGCAGTGAGGCAGACTACAGTTTCAGGCATTTCTACCTTTGGAGTGGGTCTGGGGTCTACTTGCTTGGTTTCCAACACTGTGCAGGCCCCAGCTGCTGAGAGTGTGTTGAGAATACAGAGACATCTATCTTAGTTACTTTTGTTGCTGAGACAAAATACCCGACACCCACAAGTTAAGGGAGGAAAGGTTTATTTAGCTCGCAGTTTGTAGAGAGTACAGAAGGCAGAGGGCAACAAGGCAGCAAAAGTTACAAATGAGAAGCAACAAGTGACCAGAGACGCCCTTATAATTTATCCAGGCTACCCACCCTTAAGGTAGATAGCACTCACACTCAGGGTGGGGTACCCTTAATCCTGCCCAGAACTATGCCAAATTAATCAGTGGACTATCTTACTAATCACACACTCTTGATCCCAGCATCACACATTCCAAATCCAGCCACCTCTGAAAATCCTCACCTATGAACACAGGGGGACATCTAGACACAAACCATAACAACACCCTACAGAATGGGAGAGAGTATTTTCAAACCATACCTCTGGCAGTAAGTTGATATCCAAGGAATTTCTAAAGCTCAATTGCAAACTGGCCATGGTGGCACAAGCCTGTAATCCCAGGACTCTGAGAGGCTGAGTAGGAGGACAGCAAATTGTAGCCCAATGTGGGGAATTTAGTGATTTGAGGAGACCCTGCCTGGAAATTGGAAAAAAATAAAATAAAAGATTGAGAATAACTGTGGATATCGTTCAGTGGAGGGCTCTAGGTTAGATCTCTAGTACTGCAAAATAAATAAACAAGATAAATAAAAATAAGAAATAAAAGACAAATATAATTTTAGAATGTGCTAAATTATATAAAAGCTGATCAAAACATACAGTATGTTTAAATAAAGATTAATTACAGTACAGTACAAATAAAGTTTAATTATAGTATAGTACAATTACATTGTCATTAATCCCCCTAAAATATCTCCCTTCATTTCAAACATGCTTATTTGATTATTCTTTTCACTTTCTGAAGCAATTTTGGAATTCATCTTGTCTGAGCATCTTTACAAGGTGTGATAAAAAAGATAGTGAATGCTACTGCCAAGTGCCATTCAACTGAAAGGCAGGGGGTAAAAACATTGCAGTGTGTCCTCATCTATCTTATTTATTGGATTTGGCATCTTGATACTTCTGGCTCTTCCCCAAAGTCAAAAGGACCATTAAAGATAAACATTTTGAGTCATTTCAGTACAGCAAGACAGCCAGGACAAAACAACTAAAGACACAAATGAGAACTTACAGAACTGCTTCAGAGAATGGCAAGAGTGATGACATAATTGTGTCTGAAGGAAGAAGTGTTTTAAGAGGAATTAATGGCAATGTCCTTTACTGTAATAAAATTTTTAAATTTAAGCATCTGCCATAATTGTTGATCATATTTCATACAAATGTCCAATAGGCACATGAAGAAATGCTCGACATAACTGTTAGAAAAATGAAAATCAAAACTGTGAACTATCACCTCACCCAAGTATGAGTGGCAATTATCAAAAAGACTAAAGATAGTGGGTGCTGGCAAGAATTTGGATAAAGGGACCCTTGCACACTGTTGGTGGGAATGTGGGTTAGTACTGCCATTGCAGAAAGCAGTATGGAAGGTCCTCAAAAAGTTATACTTTTTTTCACGACTCAGCAGTCCCATTCCTAGATCCATGTGCAAAGACAAATCAGTATGTGAAAGAGCCACGTACATTTCTATGTTCATTACAGGGTTGTATAAAGACAAGTATTAGAAAATTCCTAAGTTGTCCATCAGCTGATGAATAGGTGAAGAAAAGGTGTTGTGAATAAAGGATGGAATTTTATTTGTCCATAAAAGAAATGAAACCCTGTCATTCATGACCATTTGGGTGGTATTGGAAATCATTATGAGAAGTGAAATAAGCCAGCCACAGAAAGACAAATACCACATGATCTCATGTTTGGAGTCTAAGAACATTAATCGTGTGGAAATTGACAGTAGAGTGGTGGTTACTAGAGGACGAGAGGGGTTAGTGTTGGAGGAGGAACAGGGCGAGATTGATCAGAGTTCTAACTTACAATTAAAAGCACAAAGTTCTGTTGTGCTATTGGACAGTAAGGTGTCTACAATATATTTCAAAATATGATAGTGTAACTTACATTTCAAAATATGATAAAGAATTTTGAATGTTGTCATCATAAACATGCAGTATTTGAAGAGATGTGTTTAACTTGATTAAGCATGCACTGTGTACATGTATTTAAACATTACATGGTATTCCACATGTATAACTTTTATATTTTATGTATCTGTTAAAAACAAATGTAAAAAATAGGCCTAAACTCGTAATAGAACTGCCTCTTTTGTCAATGCAGCAGAGTGGCTGTATTTCCATCACTTATTTACCTATTTTTCCTCTGGTTTCTCACAGCATAAATGTGTTGCTGTTTTATATTTACTCATAGAGTGAAGCAGGATCAAGAAGATGGGACCTTCTAAGATTCTATTCCCCTTGGGTGCTTCCACCCCCACAAAGGAGAGTTGCCAATTTTAAAGATATTGCTGCTGTTTTTCTCCACTCCTCTGCTTTAATTTTCCTCCCCTGCTGCTCTGAATATTGAACAATAATGAATGTTTTCTGAGCTCCCACTGTCCTCTCACCTACTCTCTTTCTCAACAAAAAAGGAAAAGTTCTTTGAAGCCAGTTTTGTTTTATATTAAGTTCTACTCAAAATTTGAGCAATTGCTTATGGGTGTCCAATGATATTTATATTTTTTTCTTGAAAAGGCACATTCAAGAGTGACCATTTAAAATTAGGTTTTGCCAACATATTGCAGAAAGGGCTCAGTGATATTATATTGAATATCTTTGTTTATGTAAATTAAAATATGTAAATATTTTGAAATATACATCTCCCTGTTCTGCTCATGAGGTGGAATGCAAATGAGCAAGAGGAATTTTTCTGGATGAAGAGAAAGCTCCACTACTTGATTGGGAGGGTGATTGCGTGGATGTATATGTCTCATCTAGATATTTGAAAAAGTCATCAAATCTATATTGAAGATCTATAATCTTAAGTGAGGTTCTACCATGGACCAAGTGGTGTGTTCAAATTGTTTTTTTTAATAAAGGAAAGTGAGGGTCTGAGAGGACAGACTTTAATGCTAAACAAATAAAGGTGTAATTAAAATGTAGTAAGTGGTTTTAAAGACACGATATGATTATTATTGTGAGTTAAAATATATTACACTATGCAGATCATTATGAATCATATATTAATTACTGGGTCTGGTGGATGCTGTGATTTGAATGTCCCTACCAAAACTCAACTGGAGATTTAATCCCCAAGGTAAGGTTTTAAAATAGGGACCAACTAGGTCCCTTAGAGGTGATTAGCTATCAAGGGCTAATGAATAGTTTAACCCTTGATATAAAGATTAGAGTCTTTGTTATAAAAGTTGGCTCTCTGGCACACTTTCTTTGTCTTGCCAAGTGATACGTTCTACCATATCATAACCCAGCAGGAAGCTGCATTGCCAAAGATATATTGGCACCATGTTTTTGGACTTCCAGAACTGTGAACTCTATGAGCCTCTTTTTTATAAATTGCCCAATCTGCAGTCATCAATTGTAGCAAAAGAAAATAGTGGGTATATTAAACTGAGGGGGAATTAAAAATCTTTTCTCAGATAAGGTTCAGTTTGTTAAAATTCACTCACTAATATATGAATTTTCAGTGACATTTGTATATTTTTTTCCTAAAATTTAGATTTCAAGGAGGAATAATTTATTCAAAGCCAAGTAGAGAAAAGAGGGTCCTGTGGAGGAAGAAAAAATTAGAAGCAAGTCATTTTTCAATGTATTTCAGCAGTTCTTAAAAGGAAAACATACTATTGACAGGCATTCAGAAGATTAGATGAAAGTTTTTTAACCTCCAGAGGTAGTAAAATCCATGCAAAAGAAATATGTTCTTTAAAGCCTGAAGTTTAGGTTTGCAGGGAGCAGAATAGTCTTAATAATATAAATTTAATAAAATTATTTGAGGAGTGACAATTGTTATCTAGGAATATGTCAGGAATTGATCACGAGTTAGCAATATATTAAGAATATAACAATAAGTTTCAAAAGAAAGAATTAGAAAAATTAATTGTTCTTTAAATTATATGTATATACTTACTTGGTAAAAATAAAAGTTAGCTTAAAACTCTAGAAAAATTAGTTTCTCCACAGAAACCTTCTTGAGGATGGCGCACCAAGGTTCGGTAAAGAGAATTCCTACAACTTAACCTCAGATATCTTTTCCTCCCTTGAATCAGTTTTTTATCACCCTACCTCTCTCATTCCATTTTTATCCCACAATCCTATTTCACGGGGTAGGACTGACTGCTTGAAAGCATATGATAGTTGACTACTTTCTTCTCTTTAAAATAATTTCAAGGTGTTTTTGCAATATACCAGGAGCTAAATAAAAACCATGTATCAGAAATGACAAAAGAAAAAAGAAAAAAAAAAGAGAAAGAAAAAAAAAAAGAGGAAGAAAAAAACGGCACCAGAGATTGTAGTAGTTCTTTACACATAGCAGGGTATCAATCATATTTTTTCTTGGGCTACATTTTTGAATATGTTACAACTTAAAAATAGCCTTTACTTGTTAGAACTAATAAAGAAACTCTCATCAAGGGTCTATGGTGACTTGTCCTTGGTCCTTCAAATAGCCACTAGGATAGACAAATAATCCGATTTATCCCTTGCTCATTATTGTCATCAGTACTCTCTTCTAATGCAGATAGATTTCTTTCATTCATCTGTTTTTGGGCCATGTGCTTATCTCCATCTTTAGTCTCCAGTACAGAGCACAGTTCCCAATTTTCTTCTTCCTTACCTTCTGGTGCCATCTCAGATGTAGGGTAAGTTTTCTCTGCTCCCTTGACTGGAAGACAAATTCTCTCATTGACTGGTAATTTTTTGTGGCTACCAAGTTTAAAATAGATGCAAAGAAGAAAGAGAAATGGTCGTCTTTTTTTAGACGTTTCAGGACTCTGCTATTGTAATTTAATTATACTGATAATGTTTGTTAATGGTAGCAAAAGTTACATAAAAATCAAAAAATGGGGGCTGGGGATTTAGTTCAGTGGTTAGAGTGCTTGTCTTGCAGGCACAAGGCCCTGAGTTCGATCTCCAGCACCAAAAAAAAAAAAAAAAAAAAAAAAAAAATCCAAAAACAAATTTTAAATGAATGTTTTTTAATGATGTTGGAAGCATTTGAGACTATGGCAAATTTGATTTAATGTAGACTTAGAAGGTTGCTGTAGCTTCTTATTTGGCATTGCATTGCTTTAAGTTTCCCCTCTTGTATTCTAAATAACATCCTTGGCCTCATAGACTATAAAGTTTGGTCTGCAAGTTTGATTTATCTGTACATCTTTAAATTCATTTGAGTATGATAGTGTTATTCTAGAAATTTTAGCATCATCTAAGAAATCAACCTATTAGAATTCTGTTTATCTCTTAGAAAAATGAGATATTGGTTTGATGCTAAATAAAGTGTCAAAGTGAAAGCTGGATCTTATTTTCTGCTTAGAAACATCCGTAGGTTGTTATGTTTTTGTCACCTTTCATTCAGATGACGTGAGTGCCAATTTTATTTTAGATGAATTTGATTTACACACACAATGACATACTTAACACTTTTTGATGATTAGAAATTATATGCCGGAATACATAACATCATGTATGTCCCCAATTCTATAGCTTTAATAACCTGCTAATTTTGTGAAACATATGGTCATAAAATAACAATGTGACCCATGGTTGTTATTCTAAAATTATTTTTCTTTTTCTTCACATTTTTTTCTAGCTTTGGTGCTAATATGAACAGATAATGATTAAGGTTATTCAGACTTCACACACAACTAGAAGAAGAGTAGCATTTCTGCTTCACCTTTCCTACCCTCCTAATGAGTTCTCACCTTACAAAGCAACCATTCTGAAAACCGTACTTATTCATGCGCGTGTAGTTCTGGATTTTTTGTTTTCTTTCTCTTTGTGGGTGAAATACTGTCTGTTTAGTGTGCAGACTCCTAGAGAGACTGTCATTTGCACTAACTTTTCATAGTTCCTAACATGATGCCAGAATTGTAAGGTAATTGAATATTTTTAATAATAGAATAACATGTTAAAAATATAGAAAACAAACAACCCATCCCTCCTCTTGGATGAATGAGGTAGAGGGATCATAACTTAGCAGTAATAATAAACCTGGCTTTTTAGCTTAGTTCCTTAAGATTGAATCTCTTTGTATCCCAGAGTGAATCACACAAAGCAAAGTAAAACAGTGCTATTAAATATTTCCAATTCTTTGTACTGTGACTTTTTCTCAGTCCTATATCCCAGTGGACTTCTGTAGGTACTACCAAATGAGGATCCTGACTTTGGAGACTGATGTTTAAATGAAGGATCTCATGAACTCTGTAGATCAGCTGCCCAAGAATATGTACGTAGGCATACAACACAAAATTGCACAAAATTCCATTGTAGGTTTAACCAAAATTATGTGGGCGACAATGCTTTACAACCAAACTCTTCCTTCCTTCCTTCCTTCCTTCCTTCCTTCCTTCCTTCCTTCCTTCCTTCCTTCCTCTTCCCTTTCTATTCTCTGTCTCTAATAGCCTCTTGTTGTCATTTGCAAAACCAATTCAGTCTTTGCTCTTTGGAAAGTAGTGCTCACTCAATCACTTGCTCTATCTAGGTGATCACATAACTCAGCTATGGATGATACATGTATCTGCTCTGTTGGCCACATGATTTATTTAAGGATAATAGTCACGTGGCCCAAACCACGTGGCATATAAATGACCACTTGGAGAATTTGTAGAAAGTTCTGGGAAATAACATTTTGTAATGTTTTGATCTCTTGGTACAATTAAAATATATTCGAGTATGCTGGCAACTACCATGTTGAATCTAAGATTAAGGATAGAGAGAAAACAAGACAAAGTCAAGAAGAGGAAAGAGAAACTGAGGCAGACTGTCATTATTCGAGCTCTAAACAGACAGTGCCTACAACAAGATATCACTTGGAGCTTTGCATTTATAGGTATCAAGACTCCCTTCTTGCATGTAAGCCAATTTGATTTGTATTTCTTTCACTTACAAACAAGAGTTCTGATCAAGGAACTCAGCTACGAGAGAAGAAATGTGATTACATACTAGGGGAGTGAATCTAACTTCTTTGTCTTGGCAAGAAACCTGTCTTGGAAAAATCAGTGGATTTCCTTTCCAAGTAGAAACGGAATGTAGTTCCAATTAGAAAGGAAATACCTAAATAGAAAGCTCAACTCTGAAAGCTTGAAGGAGAATATGAAGTTCAGTGTATATTAATTGATTTATATAGCCATATTTAAAATCATTAATCTTCTGATTTCAAAATCTATTTAGATATGTAAAAATGAAAAATGAAGCTCATTTCATGGCTTTTGTACTATACTATCTTTCATTTAAAAATATGAATATGGTGATTAAATTTTATCCAACTACTTAAAAATACATAAAAATTTCCAAAAGTTAGTAGGAGTTGAAGCTGATATCATGCGTCCCTTTAAAAAGATCGAATGATCATCAGTTTCAAACCTTATGTTTATTCCTCAAGTGTCTTAGGTCATAGAACTCAAAGCTGGGACACGATCTGGCAGGATCAAGTACAGCATGATCACTGACGGCAAAGAAAGGAACTCACAGTTACAGGCTGTGATCAAAATATACAGTGACTTTTTACAGTAAAAAATATATATTATGGTAAAGGACACTACTATTAATCCCTCTTAAAATACCCCTTCTCACTTCGAACACTCCTGTCCTGTCAGTCTTGCCACTTTCTGAAGCAGTTCTGGAAGCCTTCTTTCCCGAATGTCTTTAGCTGTCCTGTCATGGCTGTCTTCATGTCCTGAACTGATTCAGAATGTTTACCTTTCACAGTCATTTTGAATTTGGGAAACAGCCAGATGTCACACGGTGCCAGATCCAGTGGACAAGGCTGATGAAGACACTGTTTTCATGAGCCCGCCTTTGTGTTCACAGGCGCTCAGACGCAGCACTCTCTGTGGTTTTTTTTTTTTTTTTTTTTTGTTAATCACACCTCGTAAGAGACTCCACAACTGCTTCAGAAAGTGGCAGTCATGACAGGACAAGTGTCTTCAGAGCAAGGAGGAGCATTTTGAGGGGGATTAATGACAATATGTCTTTTACTGTAAATATTTTTAAACTTAAACATTCATGATTGTTTTTGATCACATTTCGTACATTTCAAAGAGAAAGTAGAAATCAAGATCTAAGATGACACATGTTTTAGGTAGAAGTCCTTCAACAGTAAAGAGGAAAGTAATTAACAGCAAACAGTATCTGTAGAGGATGAGATCATCAACTTTATTTCAGGAGAACCTAGATTCAGTTTCTAGCTTTTCTACTCATTAAGTTGAATGTTCATGACTTCTACAAATTATTAAAACTTCTAAGCTTCAATTTTCTTCATCTGCAAAATGGGGATAATAGAAACCATAAGGTATGAGGATTAATTCACTTATTGGCAACTGCCATATTATTATTGAATTTTTAGTCTGTAGATCATGGAGTAATACATGTAAAGTGCTTATCTAAGTCCTTCACCCAGTGTTTGTACTCAGTGACAAGGAATTTCTCTTTTTAGGATAAGTATTACTATTAGCATTTGAAGAAAACCAATCAATTGGATATTTGTTGGCACAATAACTCAGTAAGTCTAGCTCTAAATGTTACTATGCTCCCTGCATATCTATCCAGAAGTAATGTATTAAATTTCATTCATATATTTGCAACTAGATATATGGTGTATGAACAGAATGGTGATGTTTGGCAGTTATAATGATGCTTATAAGCAAGCTTTTGTACTAAAAATCTGAGTATGCTGCCTTTCATGTTGTATATAATACGAATTTCATCTGAAATTGCTTTGAGTGGTAGTGATTTTTTTCTCTTTACTGTTCTAATTTCTCACCATGTTTTAAGATTCTCCCTAAAGCCCTGTCATGGCAATATGGAATAATTGAGTGAAAGTTGGGTTTGAAGAAGAGAAGTCATATTCTGGACTACAAGCTATTAGATACAATTTTTAGAATGATAGTTTTCTTTGAAATTCTTTTCAGGTACCACTTTAAAATATGCTGTTTCACAATTTCTTCATAATAGCTGAAAGTTAAATTTAAAATAACAGTTCTAATTTCAAAGGATTCCAATATAATATTTTAAAGCCAAACATTATGATTAATCACTATATTCCAGCCCAAAAAGGAACGAGAAAAAGAATTCAACAGAAGAGGAAATTCAAAAACTAAGTGAAATATTTTGAACTGTGGCTTGAAAGGGATTTGAAAGAAGCAGCTAAGCCAAGGTCTTCATTGGCCAAAGTTGTATTAAATTGGGTCGCTCAGTAAGTGGATAGTAGTGAACTTTTCGGTGAAGTCTGCAGACCTATATTAAGTGATAGGGATGTATTGATATTAATTTAAAACTGTAGAAAAATTGTACAAAGTATTATTTTTTATCCAGAAATGTGTTACTATAGGCATCTGCCCTTTAATACATTTTCAGATATTTCTTGTTCTTGATTTTAGACATATTTTCCCACGTATTATAGTAAATTTGGTGATACCAAATAAAGTTTAAATTAAGTTACCATGTGTTTAAATTACTTGTAAAGTATTTTAGAAGAATGTAATGTTCTTAAGGGGTGTTATTATAGTTATTCAAAGTAGAAGTACAGATTTAGATGGATGTCCCTAAAGATATTTCATACCATTATGTCCTGAACACTTTTTGCGTGCTGTCTAATGTTGTAACAGGTAGTCCCTATGTTGCAGGTTGTGATGTTTTTAAAAGAAAATATTGTCTCAAGCACTGGGATATTATAGTTTTTCATTTGTTCTGCACTATTTTTATGGCAAGAAAATGACCAAAATAAATCTGCTGGGCACTTAGAATAGTAGTCAAAACATAATCTCAGTTTAGAAAGGAATCTTTCTACATAAAATGTCCTGGAAGCTTAGAGAGATGTGATGATTTATTTGATTCACAGGGATTTTGTGTGTCAGCACCACTCATCCATCTTTACCACTTTATTTTCTGCACAGCACTGAGCACTGGCTTTTAGATTTTCTCTTGATATAAGAATGCAAGCCTCCAAAGGCAGGTGTTCTGTTTGTTTTATTGTTTCTTGTATCTTCAGTGTCTGAAACATGTAGTTCCAGATGCTATAACATGTGGTACTTATTGAACTTTGTAGTATACATAGAATATTGAGAACAGTGTATTGAGAGAAGCCAGTTAGAAAAATCACATGTTGCATTATTGTATTTGTAAGTGAAATCCAAAATAGGCAGATCTACAGGGACAGAAAATAGATTAGTGCTTTCCTAGGGCTGGAGGATGGAAATGGAATAATTGGTACAGTTTTTTGTTTGTTGGGTAATGAAGATATTTAAGATTATGTATAGTGACAGCTGCATGGCTATGTGAATATACTAAAAACCAAAGAATTATATGTTTTAAATATGAAAATGATAAAAGGTATATGATTTATATGTCAATAAAGCAATTCCTTTTAAAAATATTTTAAATATATTGTTAAAAATCACCAACCACTGCTAAAAAATAAAAAGCAGATAATTATCACTTGATCAATTTGCAAATATTTTGGTGATATTACCCAGAATGCTTAATCATGCTATTAAAAAGTGATATTGTCATAATGAAAGCTCTCTTTATTTTAGAAAGCACATTTGTATATAAATAATGGCATATTTTTGCATTTCAAAAACCAACAATGTGTATCATGAATCCTTTTCATTATTTTGAAAAATACATTTGGAATTTGTATTCATGCTCTAATTCACAAGTTAAGAAAAATATATAGTCCCGTTATTTCTGGCCTGGATTAATGAGGTTCAAAGCTGTGTAAATGACATTGAATTTCTGACCCAGTTACACAAGTTCCATCTAAAATAGGCCTATTGAAATATTCAGTACAGCATGATCATGTCTTCTGACAATGTGTTTAGGAGTTGAAATTTATGTGCTAAGGAAACATATAGGGTATGCATAATGAATATGAAATATCATTTATGCAAACATATACTAAGTATATGTAAAATTTGCCCTGCAATAATTTCCATGCCTAGAAAAAAATGATGAAATCAGGAACTCTCTTTATAGGCTGCTGAGATGGTAGGAATGATAAAAGAGTACACACACACACACACACACACACACACACCCACACACACACCCCCACCCAAAGAAATTCCTAGTCTAGGTGAGTACCTACTAACACAAACATACAATGTACAAGAATACCAGCATCAAGTAGTAGTGATTTTAAAGACATGATATGATTAGTTTCATCAGATAAAATACATTATAAACTATTTTTAATATAATTAAACTTATTACATTGATTCATGCCCAGATGATTCACATAATTCAAGCACAAATATATCTCTGAATATGATAATGTATATATGTTTATTAGCAGTTTTGGTGAATGCCCCCACAAAAACTCAGCTTGACATTTAATCCCCAATGCAAGATATTACATTTGAGACCAAGTGGTGTTCTTGTGCATGTGCGCGTGCACACACACACACACGCACAGACACATGATGCAAAAACAGTGAGAAAGGGTGAGACTCTCTCTCTCTAAGGGCATCAAGGAAAGCTGAGGAAGTACCTGTGTGTTATATTGTTGCAATTTCTAAGATGTGTTTGGGCACTGGGAATACTAAAGTTTAGATTCGGAGAAAAAAACACTGTAGAGAAAAAAAGGTGTTTACACTAAACTAAAATAATAATAACAGCTGTGTGTGTGGAAGGTGGGATAAGATTCTTGAATATTAGTGAAAGCACTGTAATTTTAGTATGCGTGAAAATGTATGAGATGTTCTTAGGCAAGAATTTCCATGATGAGATGAATAAAATTCACAGAAGTGATTAGCCAGGGTTGGAAATTAACAAGATAATTGTAATGTTAAATAAGCTTGCTAAATTACTGATTCAAGATAACACTGATCAAGTAAAGTCCAGGGTGAACAGAGAGGCTAACAAGTAACAAGTGGAATGATAAGACTGAGGGGTAGTGTTAGAGGAGCAATAAAGGGTATTTATCTTCCTTATGCCATGTGTCAGTACTGTGCACCATTTGTTTGGCAATGTGCTTGTACTTCAAGCACTTCACCTTTCCGGTCTATTGAGCTGGATATGGTAAGGATTATTAATCAACACTGGTAAAAAGTTGAAGCCCACTTGGACTAGAATTATATTCATAACCACATATACTCATGGCACCGTAAGGGTTCAAACCCAAAATGATCTGATCTCAAAATCTGTCCTATGTAGAAAATCTGTGGTTCTTCCTTGTTACAAATATTTCCATAAACACATAAAAGTTGCCTAAAACTTCATAGAGAATTAAATTAATGTTGATTTTGATTTAATTCCAAACCCCTGCTGCCTTTCAGTGCTATTAGCATAAAACCTTTTATACTCATGATTCAATAAGTAATTTACTTTTAAATTTTCACATTCTCATTTTTAAGAATGTTTAGTTGTCCTTCTTGAGATTTTTTTTAGATTGTTATGCGAATAAACCCAGTGAAAGATTCTTTTTTTGGAATTCAGAAAATACAATCTCTTGGAAGTACATACTCCATATGTAGAAAATGAAATGTTGTTATTTAAAAGTATTCCCTGGTAACTTTATTGAGAGGGTGTTAATATGGGGGGAAAAAGAGGCAAAGACCTAGAAAATAGACCAAGAGGAATAATGGCCAGCTGCTGAACACCAATTCATTTTTCTGTAGTGACATCACACAACATGACATGGAGAAGATATTATGATTGTCACTTCACAGGTGAGGAATTAAATTTTGAAAGGTTCTCTAATGTTTTAGCAGCACACAGAAGAGCCACCCATCAATCAGGAGATTAATTATGGATATTATATAAATAAGGCATAAACTTTTCTCAGTTAAGCAATTGAGATTGGGATAGCATTCCCTGAGCTAATATAACCCCTTACAAAAATTATATATAGAAGTTGAACAGAATTTTTTAAACTATTTCAGGTCAGAGAAGACCAAAAGTATGCTCCAAATATGTAACATTTGTGACTTGATCTTCCTTTACTTATTTAATAGTATGGAGTAAGATCATACTATATGTTAGTAATTGTGTTAAATGATAGGGATGGGTGAGAGAATAATGCTGGTAAAATCTCCTAATTTATGGCACTTCTCTCCTATAAAGGAGGGTAAATAAATAATAATTTATTGCTATAATAATTTGAAAAAAATAGGAAGGGTAAGATGATAGGAAATGACGGACTGCTGTAGGAAGACATTAAAAAGGCGATACTGAGACTGAACATTGTGGTGCACCCATGTTATCCCAGTTACTTGGGAAACTGAGGCAAGAGGATTGTAAATTCTCAAAAAAAATGGGGATGTGTGGGTCCGTGGCAGAGTGCTTGTCTAGTGTGCACAAGGCCCTGGGTTATATCCCTAGTCATACACACATGCGCGCGCACATACACACACACACACACACACACACACACACTCTCTCACTCACATGAAAGAAAAAAAAAATAAAGTAATACTGAAACTGAGGCTAAGGGAAAAAAACAGACAACAGAACCAGAATAGGAATCTTCATGAAAATACTGTACAAAATCTCAAACCCGACATCCCATCATAAGAAATAGCCTCAGGTGATTGGCCTAAACTTTAAAATTTCGTTTAATCACACTTTAATTATCAATAACATGGAACTATTGCCTTTTCAATAATATCATGTCAAATGAAAGTTTCTATCCATATGTAAATACTCATAGGACTTAAAAGTATTTGACACCTAAAACAATTTTTCTAATTAGCATAGTTTACTATTTTTAAACTCTAAATCTTCTATGCTTAATGCATTCAACTGGACTGAGATTGACAGCAAGATAAATCTTTTTAGTTATTCATGATTAACTTGAATATCATCACTGTTAATATCCCACAAAGCATATTTAACTCTAGTGAAGGTACTTGTCTAGTGTGTACCTCCAGAACTCTGGAAGGTACTTTTCTGTAAAGACCATAAAAGTATGCTCTGAAACTTACTACAAGTTTATTCGATTAATATAACTTTCTATGCTAATTAGAAAAATTATAGGAACAATGTTCCATTTTTCCTGGAGGTACATCTAGAAAGGCATCTACCACTTTCTCCTCAGGCTGCTTCTAAAAGTTCACCTTAGAGAACTTGATGAACAGCAGAGAACTGGATAGTATTTATATATATGGAGTTACATATATTAAGAAAGCTTGCTTAGAATCATACCAGATGAAATTCTTAAAATATTAGATTCCTGATTTGTATATTCTAATCAAAGATGCTAAGAAGCATGCTTTTAATTCATGTGTATAAGCTTCTAGATTCTTGAAATTGTTTGAGAAATTGAACATAGTCTATAAAAGAGATGAAACCCAGCTCATGTGTGTGACAGGAACACTGGGGACAGGAGTGCGAGGAGGGTCTTGAACCCAAGTTTTTTGGGTACACACACTCAGCTTCTTTCCATCACACCACATTCCTCATGGTCACCAAGTGATGCCTGTGATTGTATACAAAATGAAACATCCATTTTTCCCAGGATTTTTTTTCCTTCGTTTTCCCCTGAATGATCCACTCCTTGAGTACTTTTAAAGATTGGTTCATTTCTAACATACAATATCTGCATATGAAAAAACATAATATGTCTATGTATGTTGAAAAAATAATTTCATGAAAAGTTCATACCAAAACAAACAAATGGCATTAAAAATAATTTAAGGATGTAATTAAATTATGTAATATTAAGGTCCACTTAAGAAAAAATCAGCATCATAAGTTTAGCAATTTAGATGTACAGCATTTATTCCCATCTGAAATATATATTACAGTTGAGTAAAAAAATCTCATCTTGGAAAATCAGTATCATGTTTTAGGAACTGTTTTCTTTGTGTACAAAACTATGAACAGCTCTTGATTTTATTCAGAATATTTTCTGAGTGACAGGCACTCTGATATCAGTTATATAGCTTATCTCATTCAGGTCACATATATCCTATGTGGGTTAAGGATATTATTATCCATATTTTGAAAATTAAGAAACCTAGTCACAGAGAGGGAAAACATATTTCCCAGATACATTTTAAGTGCTAGATCACCTATTTTAAGCCCAGCATTTTGATTCTAGAGGTTGTGTTCTCTATTGCTATATTGTATAACTTCCTAATGCAGTTTCTCTGTTGTCTTTGGGGTCATTTGTTAATTGATAATCATTCTTTATTCAGTTTTTTGTTGCCTCATTTTTACATATGACAAAACGCAAACAAATAAGAATTAACCACTAAAAACAAAAAAATCCAAAAAGTCACAAAAACAAGGATGAAATATGTGTAAAAGTACACCATGATTATAATATGAAGAAATGGAATAACCTCTAGTTATTAGCAAATAGGTTAATATATAAATTTAATCCGAAATTACCAGGAAAAATAAGATTGAAATAATTATCAAACAAAACAAAGACTTCCCGAAATATATATATAAATATATATAAATATAAATATATAAATATAAATATATATAAATATATATAAATATATAAATATAAATATATATAAATATATATAAATATAAATATATAAATATATATATAAATATATATATATATATAAAATCTCCATGAAAATCATATAGGTTGAAGTATACAATTGAAAAAAATCACCTAAAGACAAATAAGAATGAAAAACAGAGGCATGGACCAGAAAGTGATAAACCACATACCACATATAATTACTTGGATTTCTAGAAAGAGTACAGATTAAGTAGAGGATGAGCAAAAAGGAAGGATTAGAGAAAATCGAAGAATAGATTTCAAATTGATGTGGCCTATCACAATGAATAAAGATTTTTGTTAAATACATTATCATGAACTTTGAGAAGCCAAAAAAGAAGAGAGGAGGAAAAGAGATATTATGATCTTATAATCTTTCAGGAGAGGGAGAGGGAGATAGAAGAGAGGGGGAGGGGGAAGGGGGAGAGAACAATTGAAATAATAAGAATTGAACTGAATAGCATGATATTCACATTAACAGCACTATACATCTGTGGTAGCAATTACTAGGCTCATTACTTAAAAGTGTTGAGGTGATATTATTTTAAATTTGAATTCTATACTGAGTCCAACTCTCATTCAAATGTGAGGACAAAAAACAAAACAAACAAAAAAAAGCTCATTTCAGATTTGCAAAGATTCAAGGTACATTAGTCACAAATCCTTCCTTCGGAAGTTTTAAGATGTACTTCAGCAAGATAAATAGTTATCTCAAGATCCAGGAATCTTTCAAATTGAGAAATCACAGAGAAGCATCAGGGGAATTTTCATAAAGAAAGCTGTGAGTGCTGCACAGAGACAAGACTAGAGCAGAAGCCCAGTGACAGCCAAAGAGAAGAAGAATCAAAGACATTGACAGTTTGATAGAGAACTTGGAAAACACTGAGAATAGAGTTAGAAATCGATGACATTTAAAATGTTGAATGTCTTTAAACTTCTCTCCATTAAGTCAATTGAAAGTTAGAATATTTAATAATTAGACCATAACAACAAAGATGTTTTCAGGAGACAAATGAATAAACAACCCATGCTACATCCAGATAACAGAATGTGATTTACTGTTAAATAGAAATGAGCTCTCAAGGCTTGAAAAGGCATAGAGGAAGCTTAAGTGCTTATCCCTAAGTGAAAGAAGCCAAAGCTATGGACTTGGTGGTTCCACATATATTACCTTCTGAAAAAGGCAAAACTACAGAGAGAGTAAAAATGCAGAGGTTATCAGGGGTTGAGCAGGAGGAAGCAAGAGGAAGTGATGAATAGGTGGAGCCTAGAAGATTTGTAAGGCACTTAATGTACTCTGTATGATGCTACATCGGTGTGTATCTATTCCTATACCTATCTCGCTATACAGAAGTATGTTTATAACTATATAATCATAATTAGAATCATGATTATAATGATATATATCATAAATTTGGCTAAAACCATAGAATGTATGATAACCAGAGTAAACAATGTAAACTGTAGACTCTGAGTGAAAATAAAGTGTTAAGGTAGGTTCCTGGATTGTAAAAGATCAGTCACCCTGGTGTGAAGGGTTAATACTGAGGGAAGTTATGCATGTTTGGGAAATCTCTATATAATATTTTCCATTTAACTTTGTAGTGTACCTAACCTTATTGCAATAATGTATTTAAAAAACAGTGATAATATAATTCCAAAATAATAAGAAAATTAGGATATTTTCACAAAGAGAAAGAAATTTAGTCCTAATATCCTAACTGGTTAATAATAAGCATTATTGTCCTAGTTGTATTAATGTAAACGGTTTTAATGAATCTGATCTTCTGGAATCAATGATGGCTGAATACAGAACACAAAATATATTTACAGTAAATAATATGGAATTTAAATCCAGATAATAGAAAACTAAACCTAGGGATAAAAGCTAAGCTATGTGGTGAGCAGAAGTGGAGAGAACAACCAGGGAAAAAGTGTTTATGTCTTCATGTTACAAAATGGTGGCACCAAATGATATGTTGTCTAGGTTGATAGGATACAAAATTGAGTTTGAAGAATGTTGTTTAAAGTTCTAGGAAGGAACTGGAAAATAATATTATTAGTATTTTGAGACGGAAGGTGAAGATGGTGTTGAGATATGTGAGGTAACCTTCTTATTACTGTAGCATAAGAATGTCTGTGATACCATGTGTATATATGTAGGGACAATTACCTTGTATGTACATACAATTTAGACTTTTATTGGCAACCACAGGAAGAAACTAAAACCAAACAGAATCAGTTTCTATTTGATTCTGAATGAGGATGCTGTGGTTAGAGAAAACTATGGCAAGAAATCATTTGTTTTCATTATAAGCCCTTCTGCATGGTGGAAATTTTTAACCACTTGCATTTAATAACTTGGTTGGAAATAACAGCAAAAGAAAATACTGCATTTCCAAAATAAAGGTAATGTATTTTTTCATGTATGCTTCAAACCAAGAAAATTTAAACCCCAACTGGATTTACCTGAAGAAAGACTTACAGCAAACTAATTTTAGTAATGATTTGTGAGTAAATATAATCATATTCATATAAAAGTGTTTTTGCTGTCAGAAACATGGAGGCATCTCAAAATTTACATTTGTGACTTAATTTAATATGTCTTAAAGTTACTTACAATATTACTATGTTGACTTTGTCTCAGAGTTTGCTTTAAGCTGTGTAATTCAATTTTACCATATGCATGTTAAGATACTTGTACAAAGATGAAAAATAAGGCTGTTTCTGTTCTGTAGGATGTAAAACAAGTGTATTGCAATGCCAATGTGATAAAAGCAGAGATAAAATATTTGAAGTATTGTGTACTCTGAGATACCTGGATTTTTGCAAAAGGCAAAAGGAGTGAAAGAGTAAGAGAAAGAAGCAGAAGAGTGCTATCCTTGCTGAATTATGGATAGGTACTTGCTCTTATGAGTGGGAATTGTTTCAGTTCTCCAAATAAGATAGGGCAGACTTAGAGATAAAATGAATACAGAAGTAGAGTTGGCATAATTTCATGTCAGCTCTGCATATTTCCTCTTCTTAAATGCTTTAAGGAAAAAACAAATTATTAAATTCTTTCATAGTACTACTGATTAACTAGCTCCTCTAGAAAAGGTATAGTAGGGTTGCTCCCACATTTTTATGGTGATGTTTAGGCATCAGCAAAGTTTCTTTTTAATAAACAGTGAAAAATATGTAAAATTACTCTCTGTGTCTTCATATCATTGGCAGTGGTATTAAAATTATACATATGTATAAATATATATATCAATTATATATCATTCATATATATCAAGTGTGTATATCCCAATTGCAATTTCTTTGCCAACCTGTACTTTTCACTATAATGAATGTCTGATACTTGATGACATTTTACCTGCATTGAAGATAATCTTATATAGCTCCAACTAATGTATTGGTTTCTTGAAAATTAATATGACATAACATTTCAAAATATTGACAATTGTAATTATATCCTCATTTCGTTCAAGTTCATTAAGTTCAAGGATATGTAATAAGTTGGGGATACCCAGATAGAAGGGAATAAACAATCCACTCTGTATTTTAATTTTTGTAGAATGATTTATTATTTTGTACTCCTTATCTTAAATGCATTTTTAAAAATCATATTGTCAGCATAGTTTTCAAAAGATTAAAAACTATGTTTAGATTTCATAATACCTGCCTGATTTTAAAGTTACAACTTAGTAGAACTTGCAGTGTGGCAAAAAAGTAGCTTCTGAAAGCATTCTTGATTTAAGAGTGAAATACATAGACTCTAAGGTTAAAAATAAATTGCACGAAATCTATGTTAATCTAATATTTGAAGCATAAAGATCTTCAAGAGGAAAAATTCAATGCAAAATGAAATTCACCAGGAAAAACATAATCGTACAGGTTGTTGGCTATCATTGGTTTCATTTTTAAAAATGTATCTAGTTATCTGGTAGTACCTTTATATAAACTAAATATTGCCTGACAGGTACCCTTACCATGATGCTAATAGTGGTAGGTTAAAAATCAAACTTTGGATCTGTAATAATTCAAAGGAATTGACTGGCATTAATTTTGAAAACTGCTCCTAAAATATAATTATCTCATTTTGCAGACTAGATTATATATAATACCAAATCGATTGAGTGTGTGTGTGGGAGTGCTTAAGGGGTGAGTATCTGCCCCGAATCCACTTCTCTTTCTTCTTGACTTATTTTTGGAGAAAGATTTGTCTGCCACACTTAGTCCAAGTGGTTTTGACTAGTTGGGATGAGCTTAAATCTTCTCTGACTCTAAATCCCAGGGGTGAGCAAATATACCACCTTCTGGCCACTCAGCACATTCAGTTTCATGACACATATGGCTTGTTTAACGTACTGATGTGCATATGATTCAATTTTTCCTGTAAAGGGGCAAGAATAATATAGTATCAAAAGCACTTTCAATAATAATTAAGATGTTTTAGAGTGTGGATACTGTGTTTTGCTTTTCACATCCACTCCAGTGTCTGCTATATCAATGTTTTCTGATTAAATAGGTCTGTTTTTAAAATTTTTTTTACACTGAGTTGTCATTTACCTTTCATAGCCTCCACCCGTGGGTTTCTGTTCAGCTTTCTGGGACTACTCAAAATGTATCACAACACGTGCACTTGCCTGCATTTGTGCATTTGAAGACAGCTTTCATTCTCAAGAAAATCTCAATTATCTCTTTGGGTCATCTGCAGTAAATCATTTTCCAAATATCTGGCAAGTTCATAGAGTAGTTTTCTGTACTATATTTCATTTGTACCAGCAAAGCAGGTATTATTTTATATACATAGATGTATACTTGTTAGGTATACTTTATTAAAAAGTACTTGCTTTTATTCAAGACAATGATGATACAGTAATAGTGTTACTATCAGTAGTATGTTGACTAGTTGTCCTAGTTTGATTTGAACTGAGTTTTCTAGGATAAGGGACTTTTCATTTTAAAACTAGGACAACCCTAGACAAATTGTTCCACTTTGCCTAGAATTTAGGTATCCTGGGACACAGGATCTTAGTGCAAAAGCCAACAAAAATCATAAGTAAATGTGGAGTAGTCAGTGTCCCTAAATAGCAGCTATCATTTATTGATTGATCGCATTGAGGCACATGTTGGGCTGTGTGACCTTTGACTTCCTTATCAGTCATAAAATCCAGAGAACCACAGGTTACATGCTGTCTGCCACTACTTGCTCAAGTGCATAGTGCAAACTTGTGACTGGGATGTGAATACACAAGAGAGGGCTGCATTGTCTAGGCTTCCTTGATTCTGGATGTCCCCATGTGGCACTGAGTCACAAACAAATGAAAGTAGAAACTGTGTGTACTGCTTCTGGGCCAAAGTTTTTAGGATTTACCATACCTATTTCATATTTTCTTTCTCTTCTCAGTGACTGCATGATGAGTCCTGAGCATTCATGGAACCACAAGACTGAAGAAGTTTTAGGTAGATAAATTGGCACAGGTAGTAAACCTGGGGACCACAGGATCTCCTGTTACATGGGAGGGAAACTTTTATGGCATTATAGTGTTGAAACGTTAGAGTTTCTCTGTAATGGCTGCTTGCATTGTATTGATTAATTCAGTAGTTATTGTATTGTATTACATTTTATTATGCATAAAAGTTAGATTGTGGATCAAGGCTACTCATCAGATAAATAGTAAAGGTATATATGAACTCAGTATGCCTATGCTTTTTCCAAACCACCGTGTTGCTTCTCATAGACTGAAAATGTTGAGGTAATTAATCTACAGCGACTCAAACCAATTGTGACTGGAATCAGTAGATTTCTCTGACTCTAGAGTCTATACATTTTCCAGATAGAGACTATCTGAACCAAATTTCCACTTTTAAATAATAGCTCAAAAGGAGACATACCAAAGGTTAAGGATATATCTTACTGATGATCATAGGCTATGACATATGTCTTTAACCTAATGAACTATTATAGGAAGCCCACATGGTTAGTTTCTAAGATCATATCCCAACTGATTTCTCTACTTCCCTTAGATTTCGTTTTTTGTTATTCTTTAATTATTTCATGTATGATTTGAGGACCCCAAAGAAACACCATTTACTACTCAGAATGTTAAAGAATTTAACGCACTTTATTTCCATTGGGCACAAAAACACCAACACTGGATTCAAAACAGTTCTTCATTTAGAGGTTCTCAAATTTTTCTAAAGTAAAATTTGTGTGTGGATGACTTCGTGTGGGTGTGTGGAACAGCATAGGTGAATATCTAAAATATATAGATATACTTTACTTTGGTGCCTTATTTTTTGTCACTTCCTCCACACATGAGTGGCATTAAATAAAAGGAAGAACTCAACATGTTCATACATCTCACTGATTTCCAGAAAGAAACAATGATGGAAAGATTGATTCTCTTCTCTTCTTCCATAGCATTTGATATTATCTTTAAAAAGAAATTAAAGCCCTTAACATGCTTTCTTTTTATCCCTATTCTACTAAATTCCATGAGCACTTTCTATCAGTAGTATTTGAATATTTTCTTGCCATTTATAAGTGTTCTTTTGCCTGTCTCCTGAATAATAGTAATGGTTACTGTTAATGAGGGATCCAAGCAGATTACATAACATTATTAAGCAACCTACAACCCTCAAAGGTAGATTTTATTATCTGTGTTTTACAGCTAGGCAATTAGGGCAAATGCAAATATGCTCTAGCTAGTAGGTAGCAAAGATGAGATTTGAGATTAGATCTTTGTAAGTCAAAGTCTTTATTCCTTTTTTTAAACTTTTTTTTTGATCTTTTATTTTTAACCAAGAACATGTATTGGTACATTGTACATATAATGATCACCTTCATCACAGTTATTTTGTATCTGTAGATGATGTGTCTTGGTTTTCCCTCCTCTTCTCCACCCCTCTCTTCAGTTCCCTCCTTCCCTGTTTACAGCAAGTTTATTCGTATTTTTCCATTATTAACATTTCCCATTTCTTTCTTTTCATTTTCAGCTATTCCCCCTTCTCTCTTTCTAGATCTCCTAACTTTTGAATATTATCTTCTTTTATATAATATCTATTATGCCCCTTTATCCTTATTTAGGCTTATGATTTCTCATATCAGAGAAACAATCCGATGTGTACTCACAAATGTCTAATTTATTTCACTTAAGAGTACATTGTCGGGGCACAGAGGCAGCCTGCAGGTTCCCTAACTGGACTGCTAGCTGCAGGGACCTGCCTGGATTTGGTGGGGTGGCCCGTGAACAGCGCCGCCAACCTCCTACTTTACAGAATATGGCGGAGTGAGGTGAGAGAGTCTGGCCGGCCTTGCTAGGCCCTGCCCCCACCGCCTGCCACAGGTGGCTACAGCCGGGGGCACAGAGCTAGCCCGCACACCGGCAGGTTCTGGATCCATCAAAATATGTGAATAAGGTTGTGGTCTCAACACGGGTAACACTGTCCTCTGCTCTTCCCCTAGCCTCTTTTTTTTTTGCTTGTCTGTATGTTTGTGTATTCTCTTCTTCTTTCTCCTGCCATTGTCCCTCTTTTAGCCTTTTCTTTGTTACTCTCTTTTCCCTTCCCCTCTCCCAAACCACCATTACCAAGTAGAGCCAACCTTGACCTTATCATTGAAGATAACCCTGGAGGCATAAAGGTCATAAAAGCCAAGAAATACGTATGGATACCCAGAAGAAACCTCAAAAACAGACATTTCCGAGGAGGACACTATTAAATATCTTTTTGTAACCTTGTACAAAGAAAATATCAAACCAACTTGGAGAACAAGCCAAGAGGGATAAAGTACAGATGTATACAAAGAAAATGACCAGACATAGAGGCAAAATACAATCCCAGGCCCCCAGCCCACCCAGAATAAATACAGAGGAGAATGACATCGAGGAATTCAGAAGCCACCCAATCAAACTCTCAGAGATGATAGCAACAGAAGTTGAAAAACAGATAGGCATGGCAATAGAGAACATCAAGCTAGAGGTAATAGACAAGGTCAGGAAAGAGATGACCAACATAATGAAAGATTTGCTTAGTGAGTTCAGGGTAGACACAGATAAAAAAA
>PVJO010001019.1:0-193036 GCA_004026905.1 Hystrix cristata
CCTAGTCTTCATGGTGTGACTTGCCCCCAGACTCCCATCTCTGCTGATCTCAATATGGTAGATTTTCCCTTTTCCTTGTAGCCTTCCCAAGCAAAGTTAGGATATTCTGAGAGTGACTTTTATACAAAAACAAAGGGCAGATAAATACAAAATCATGCAATAGACAAGTGCCCAAACAAGTTTGTTGAATGATAAATGTATCCCACCAGATTTCACTAAAGTACATTCCTTGGAGACAGGTGTTTTGATTTTTGCCTACTGCTACATCCCTGGTGACTAGAATTGTGCCTGGCACATAGTAGATGCTATGAAGATCTTTGTTGAATGAACAAATGGATGAAAGGATGAATGGGTCAAATGAATGTCCTACCTGGCGCTCTCCCCTTCCCCGAAGCTCATCTTTCTCACTTTCAGCTCCACACAGCAGTGACCAAATGAAAAGCCACACAAGACTCCCTGCTGCCCTCAGCAGCAAGCCTCACTGCGAATCCCTTCCTGTCCAGAATCCTCTCTCCATCCCTCTATTCTGCACTACACCGCTCCCGCCCTGCCGGCCACACCAACACAGCAGCTCCTGGTGCCATTCTCGCTGCCAATGACAGAGTGCATGCTAAGCACCCTGTGTGGGTGGTCACACTGGATCCTCATGGTGCTGCACACAAGTCCTAACACTGCACCTACAGAGACAAAGAAACAGCCGGCAAATACAAAACCAGGATGCGGGCCCTTGACTGTTTGTTTCCAAAACCTATGCTGTCTACCACTAAGAGTGATGGTGGACCTCTGACACCCACAGAGCTGCCTCCTAAGGAATCACCATATTCAAAAATATAAATAACATTGAATTTAGATTTGAAGGTGTTCATTGAGTAAGTGCCAAGCACTGACTATGTGTTTAGTGGACGTATAAATGGTGGGCATTAGATCTTTTCCTGGGAGTTGGCATGATCCTTGGGGTAGACATTACCTTCGCCTGGGTTCTTTGGTCCTGATTAAGCCCTTCCACCTCTAACACTGAATTCTGTGTATCCAATAATCCAGAGAAACTCTCTTTCCTTTGGTTTTTCTGGCCCCTACCTCAGGAGGCCTGCAGTTCCCAGCTTTCTTGCAAAGCTGATCTGCCCATCAGGCAGGTCCTACACTCTGAGAATAATCAAGTGCAGGTTACCTTGTTTCCTGGGGTGGCTCTAGGGTGAGTGATCACTCAGGTGTCCCCTAGGGAGGAGGTGTTGTAGAGTCCTAATGCTACCCTCTTGCAACATCAAACACACCTTACACACTTCAAAGTGAGAAACACCATCCCCACCAAGCAAAGCAGTATGGTTGCCCAACAAAAGTGCCCAGCAAGCAAAGGTCAGTGAACAAATTCTTCTACCTGGAAGGGGCAGATGATTCGACCTGGAAAGTTCCTAGGTGATTACTGCTTCATCCCCCACTTTAGAAATGTGAGTAACACAGACTTGTCAGACTCATGCTCTTCCCTAAGAGATGAGCCAGGATCAGGATACAGCTTTGCAGGTCCCTGGTCAAGGATTCCTTCCCTCACTACCATGCACCCAAAGTGACAGAGTCAGGTCAACATGGGTGCTAGGGGCAAAGCAGCATGAGGTGGGTCCTCATCATGTCAAGTAATACCCTGTCAGCACCCAGGAAACCCTGGCCAGGGCTGTCCTAGCCCAGGGAAATTTCAAGAGAGTTGTTTCTGCACATCCCCAGAGTTGGCTTGCTTTGGACCTGTGTAATCTGTAAGGGGTGGGAGTGGGGGTCTAATGAAGCCCGGGACCACAGGATGGCCTCCTGCCATGGTCTGGCCAGTAGAGAGGCCAGAGGGGTAGGGGCAACCTAAATCATCAGGAGGAGCCCGACATCTTGAGCATCAAGGTCCAGAGATGCAACCTGCATCTAGGACAGGGGACTGGCAACAGCACCCAGGTAACTTCCCTCCTCCTACTCCATCCCTCCCCAGCTGAGCCAGCTGTCTTCTATTTAGCCAGGCTGGGGGAGTTTCTCTTTTACTACTGAAAGTAACCTTCCTGATAATTGAGCTATACCTGTCTTCGGGTCCTCCATCCTCCTGCTATGATGGGATATTGCTGTTCCCAAATACCTCCCAGCCCTTGCCAATGTGGTACCTGCATTTCTATCACTTCCTGCTTCCGGGTCTCAGTCAGACAAAGTCTAGCCCAAAGTCTTCTAAGACCCAATCAGACCTCCCCTCCTCCCTGCCCTGGCTGGAACTCTGTCTCTCAGACCCCACCTGCTACACCCCTCCCCGACCAGCGCAGCCACCTTGTGATAAGTGCATGTATTTTGGGGCTATGTGTGCACGACTTTCTACCACCATGGCTGGCACACAAACAGTTCAAAATTTGTATGTCACTGAATGAAGAAATTCAACTTGCTGTCTTGTTACAGAGAAAGAAAGTCCACCTGGGAGAGACTGAGCAGCTTCCCCAAGGTCACACAGCCAGGCAGAGCTAGAGGCAGCTCCGGAGCCCATTAAAATGTGAGCCTGGCCCTATCTTCTTTCCCTGACCCCACAGTACTTGTTGCCACCTGAATCAAGCTAGAGGCCACAATCCCAGGATTGGTGATTTTATTGCCCTATTACCACAAGCACAGAAGAGTGTAGGGGAAAAAAAAAATTATATGTGTGTGTGTGTGTGTGTGTGTCTGTGTGTGTGTGTGTATAAACATCACCTGTATCTCAAGCATCAGGCCAAGACAGCAAACATTACCTACTCAGGCCCTGAAATCTCCCTCTGCCACTCTCGCCCACACACACACACGCCCAGCTATAACACCTCCCCTCCCGTTCCCCCAGAGTTCACCATTTTCCCCACTTTTGTGTTAATCTCTGTCTTGCTTTGCTTTCTGTTTGTGCCACTTTCACGTGTCTCCCTAACGATGCACTGCCCTGCGCTTACACAGCTAGGCTTGTGCTTGTTGCTCCATTTTTCAGAACTAAACAGGATCTGTGATCTCCTCAGCGCTTCTCACCATGATGTTCAAGTTTGCTCAGTGCAGTGAACTCTGAGCAGCTGCCTATTAGAAAACCAGGCCACAAAAACACACAGAGTCCTCCCATCAGATATCACCAGCTCACTCCTAAAAGCCGCTTTATTTTAGGTACTGAATTAATGTGTACAAATGACATGCACAGTAATGTGGAATTAGCATATGTCTTGATTCTTTTTTCAGGAAGGGATTGTATACATGTGTGAAAAAGTCAACTGCTCCAGCCCTTTCTGACAGAGCTGTTTCAACCCTGCTAGTCTGACATCTGGGATCCGCCCTCATGCTTGGAGGCAGAAAAGAGGCCCCAGGAGGGTGTGAGAAGAAACAGGCTCAGAAGGTCCCCCAGGTCCCTCCTCCTCCTCTCTTCCCTCTGGCCAGCCCTCACCACAGTGACTTTGGCCCACAGCTGCCCTAGCCCAGAGATGGTGGCAGACAGAAGCAGACCTACTTTGGTTTCCATGGCAACTGCAGGCATCGGGAGGCCAACCGAGTGAGCCACAGCCAACAAGGCAGCTGGTTTGAAGGGTGTTGATCTCTCTGTGGACCAGCAAGGCAGAACCACCAGGGACCTGTGGCAGCAACCAAGCCAGGAAGAGCCACAAGAGCTGGGCACGCAGAGTCCACCGGGACCTGTCTGCACATCTCACCCACTCACCTGCCACCTCTTCCAGGCACCCACCATGACAGAGGCACATGCTGAACAGTGCCCGTTCGCACTTCACTGTGAACATACATTCACACCAGACACTCCCCAGATTTACATCTAGACCTATTTTCACATGCAAAAAATACAGACCTCTGCAAATAAATGCTCATCCACACTCAGTGTATAAGATTTACACCCAGAAAGATCCACATTTGCCAAATGCACACGATCTTCTAGACACACCCACACACAGAGGCCTTCTAGACACACCCACACACAGAGGCCACACACACAGGCGGTGCACATGAGAGGCTCACCTTATCCACACATGAACCCATGTTTACTGGGAGAAATGCACCTCACTGTCACCTGTGACTCGCCCAGACAGCCCCAGACACATACGCACAGAGGCAGAACACAGCCTCTGCACGCTAAGCCTCCAAGCTGAGGAGCCCAGGCTTGCAGAAACAGCTCAGGAGCCAGATGCTTGTTCCACTCAGTGCTGCGTCCCAATCACAAACCCAGCAACAACTTCCCTGGCTTGTCGCCTGTGAACAATGCCCAGCACAGGAGTAGGCCTTTAACTCTCTCTGCACGTTTGCTTGGAGGATCTCTTTTTTGTGTCCTCCATAAATGCTAAAAGGACAATAGTCTAATAGTCTGTGTCATGTCATTTGGACTTGAAATTAAAACTTGTGATGATAGACTCGCAGAGCCATCCTCTTTTCTTTAAAACACCCAGAGGTGTCCCACACACCCCAAGCATGCTCCAGTATGTCCACTGTCCCCACAATACGAGGACAAGCAGCCTGCTGCATGGCCTATCTAGCTGGGCCACAGGTCAGCTCCTGGCCTGGTAAGGACAGCTGACAACCACTGGCTCCATCCACGGAGGCTGCAGGGAACTAAAGGTCACAGAGCACTTTGGGAAGACATTTCATTCATTTTGTTGAGAATCTCTTGAAGTACATTTGAAGATTAATGACACTGTTTCAATATTGTCCTAATTGTAACTTGTTAATTAATGACAGAAATTGGAAGATGAATGTAGTATGCACGTGTGTCTCCAGGCCTGTTATAATAGTAATGAGAGTTAATACTTTCTGGACGCAAAAGGTCAACACATGTCAGCTATTGTTGTTTTTGTACTTTCACATTAATAATGAAAATAATCTAGAATTTAAAATGAGGAGGTTGTTGAGATGAACATCCTTTATCCCCTAGGGTATAATTCACTAAACACTTTCCAATTTTAGCAGTATTAGCATTGTGAAGTACTTGACAAAATGATTTTAATAGGCCACTGCATTTGTGTTCCTGAGTATCGACCGCATATGGAAGGATGCCGGGGCAGGGGCGTCACAGATTAATGGTCATACCCGAAGAGCCGCAACCCAGGAAGGAAGGCCTGCAACGGAATACCTCCCGCCTGGGGTCATCATACAGGCCATGCAGAAGGCCCTGAAGACCAGGAAAGGAGTCATTCATCGATGGAGAAGAATCAAGGGGTTGACTTGGAAAATCAAAGAAAGCTTCGAAGTGGAAGTCACAATTGAGCCAGGCTGAAAAGCACAAGCAGATTTAGCAGAGCCAATTTCAAGGCTGGAAAAGGGCTCTGAGGTCGGGGGCACAGTGCAGACCACAGGGTGGTGGGGCTGTGCAGCTGTGGGTGGAGAACAGGGAAAATCAGGGGGAGATGAAGCCAGGAAGGTAGACTGAGGCCAGGTTTAGAAAGCCCTTCCACTTCAGGCTAAGGAGTTTGGGCCCAGGAACCTCGGGCTCGAACAGCAGAGTTAGGGCTGCGTCCTCGCAGGCACAGAGCCACCACTTCAGTCTAACTCCTACATCTAGCCGGGGCCTGACCCACAGATGGCTCTCCAAAAATGTTTCTTGAACTGAATGGTGCCGCGGGGGCCACGCAAGGAAACTGGAATTAAAGAGTCGTGTGCCCCGAGGGCTAGTTCAGGCCCACTATTGACTGGCTCCAAGACCTTGGGCTGGAGATGTAACCTCTCTGGTTCTTGATTTCTAACACTGGTAAAACGAATCCAATAATGCCCTGACCTCCCTCGCTTAGCTGTTGCGAGGCTCAACCGAGGGAGTAGGCTGAAGGCGCAGAGAAGATGCAGGGCGCCCGTCCAAACACACAGCCACTCGCCGCAGGCTCCGACACCCACGCGTGCCAGGCGCTCGCCTCGCTGCGGCACCCTACGCCATTAGAGCTGGCACCATCACCAGCAATGACCTGTGCCCCAAACTTGATACCTGCGCTCCATCTCTGCGAAGGCAGATGGTGCAGTCTGGCCGTGCTGTCCCCGCCCTGCGGCCGCTGGGTCGTGACAGCACCCAAAACTCGAGCCGGGGCGGGGACCCAGACAGGGGAGGGTGCGCCCTAGAGCCTCGGAGCCGACCGCACCCCGGGGCCGCGAGGAAAGGACGTTGTTCCTACCAATGGGGGCGCAAGTTTCCCTTCCTGGAACTCCGTGGGCAAAACACTGGCTCCCTGCTTTCCACGTGGAGAAACTGGAGCTCAGGGATATTAGCTGAGTTGCAGGTGGACAGGCACGTTAAACGACAGAGCAGATGGAAACCCAAGTCTCCTCAACCCCAAGTTCACTTGCTCTTCCCTTGCCTGGAACTACTGTGGTTCAAAGACAGCTTTGGGACTAACAGGTAAAGAAGCAGAATTCTTCCTTGGCAGGCCTTAACTCTGCCTCTTTCCCCCCCAGTGGCCTTGCCACCCCCACACACACACTGTGCCCATCCCACAGGGTGAAAGGTTAGTGAGGATGAGCCAAGCATAAATCAGAATTCCATCATGAAATATACACAGCAAACACCTTTTTTAGAGAAAAGATTATTTGACCCCATTTAGCTGCCCAACTCTTCCTTCCCGCTCCAGGAAGGATGGAGAGCTGACTCTGCTACTCACAGAATTTGAGACTCTCCTGCTCAGAAAGAAAGCGATTGTTAAGGAAATCTAGTCTAAAGACCACCTGTGGGTGAGGTTGCCATTTCCTCTTCACCCAGCACTTGTGATTAGAAAGTTCTTGCTTCTCGTCAGCTAATACCACCATCCTCCTTAAGGACCCTGTTGTCCTGGTTGGAGCCACATGGAGCAAGTCAGATCTCCTTGTCTTTTCACATTCCAGTCTATGTTAGGAGGGCTCCTCCTAGAGGCCAGCGTCTTCAACCACTCCTAAGAAGTCCTCCAGTAAGTTCCCTTCGGTCTGGTCACATGTCACTCCGTGTCAGACAGTCCACTAAGTGCCCTCCCTCCTCACCTCATTTCTTCCCTGAACTACCTCCAGAGGTGGATGCTCCTCAGTCCCATTTATAGATGCGGAAGCTGGGTAGTGAAGGAAGGGGATGGCCAGGGACCACTACCACAGGGACAAGGGCAGATGAGCTCTCAAGCCTTAACCCACAACCTGTTACTGTCTGCCTACGGTATCTGCCTTTCCCTCTTCTGACAATGTATGGTACATTTCTTTCCCTACCCTCCGACTCTTCAGACAGACCCTAAAGACCAGATGCACCATGAAAGCCAGCGTGACACCAAGCTGACCTCTGATCGATATCTTACACAAGGAAAAAAAATCTTTCAGATACCACACACATGACCAGTGGGAAATTATCGGGCCTAGCCCACTCCAACAACTGGTAAAAAAAGCTGTCCCTTTCTTTGTCCCAGGGAAACCCCAATCATTCCCACAACCTCCCATCCCCCAATTGCAGCTTCGTACTCACTCCCTGTCTGGGTTTTATTTCTACTGTCCCCAGGTCAGAAGTGCCCTCTCCAGCATCGGGAACTTGCTAAAGGTGACACAGGCAGCAGCAGGGTGGGTTTTGCTCCTCTTTGCTGCCCTGCGTGGGTGCAGGGGGCAGGTGTATTCCTACCCAGCAGCTCCAGCAGACAGACAGGAGCACTGCACCCAGAGTCCAAACATTCCACTCTGCCACTTGTTTATTATCTTGTGGCCCAGGCAAGCCACCTATCTAGGTCTCCTGGCCTGTGAACTGGGAATATTATGGCACTCAACTCCTAGTTTGATGTGAAGATTAAAACAGATTTGTCTTTGTGACCTTAGGCCCCCTGGAGGAGTCCCTTGCAACTGGATTCACAGGAACTGGAGCAAGGGAGGGGCTGGAACCACACCCTAGACCTAGGGGCTGGGGCTCCTTCCAGGTTGGGGAGCCAGGTTCAAATCTTCAGGTCTCTCACCCGGCCGGGAGTCACTCTCTAAAATGATTTGTCAAGTGACAAGCAAAAATATATTACCAATTTAAGAGTGTGATTTGCCTGCAACTTTTTAATCCTCGGGCTGTTGTTGAATAGATTAAAGTGTCTGCTTTGATCCATGCATTTAGATGGAAACATAAATATAGCTATCACTTAGTCTCCCAGCCACCAGGATGGGCGTCATCTTGCGTCACGCTGGCTTCCGACCCAGCCAGGGTAACGCATGAGAATGACCTTTTTGCCATTCAAATCTCTTTTGCATTTCAGCCCTGACTTTTCTCCTCAGGCCTGCTCCCATCAAGTGCTACCTAATTGGACCACGGCTCACGCTGGGAAATGGTCACTAGGGAAATAATGGGGGTGGCCAGGTCGCCAGCGGGAGCCGCGGCCTCCCAGCATCCCGGTGCTGTGAACTTCCTCCAGTCGGCAGAGCCCTGCAAGAATAAATCTCTGGAGAAATAGATTTTGAAGAGGAATTTGGTACATAGATCTTCTGTCAGTGGAGCAGACTCTGGCTCAGCCGTTTTTTCAGGCCCACTGCTTATCCAGAAATACATCTATTTTTACACCGCTCTCTGGCGAGATTTCCTCTTCCCTCGCTGGCTGGGAGGCCTCAGAGGGAGCCGGCGGGTGGGAGGCGACCTTTCGGAGCCCTGCACTTCCCGGGCCTTCCCCCATCCCGGCGTCCTCCCTCCTTGCAGCTCCGGCCTGGTCAGCGCACCAGCCCTCTCCACCTCCCAGACTCCCAAGCCTCGAGTTCCTCGAGTTCCCCGAGGGGCCGTGAACGCCCCAGACCACAGGTGTTGGTGGGCAGATGCAAGGAGCGTGTGCTCGGGGTCCCCAGGCGACTCCAGCACAGAGACTGGCTGCTGACGGTGTCTGCGAGTGGCTGCGCACCCGGCCCGCGAACAGTGGGACCCGGCTCTGAGTGGCTGCCTGGGGACTCTGTGCAGTGTGCTCTCGCAGGCAATTAAATGTCGGAAGTGGCAGGGAGGCAGCCATTCACTGAGGACTGGGCATGTGGAGGGACCGAGGGTGAGCACGTGCAGATGGACCCAGCAGCCATAGGAACATGCTCACCTGCTCCCCTAGACCCTTCTGGCAAGCTGGACACCTATATACCTCCTTTCCCCCAAAGTTCCTTGAAAAACAACAACTTTTTTCACTCCAGTAATAGTTGTGCTTTGGAGACTCAACCCTCCAGGATAATCGTGGGGAGAGAAAACACTCCCAAGATAGGAATGAGCTCACAGTGGCTGCTCAGCTGCCCTGCCCAGCCCTGCACGCTGCCCCTTGCCAGCAAGCTAGGCCTCCACTTTCAAAGGCCTCCTGTGCCCAGCAGCTCAGGGTTCCAGAAGCGGCTGGTGCTGTTGAAGTGTCTAGGCTCCGGCTCCCCACTCCTGACTTCCAGCCTGGAAGCAGCGCTGAACCAGGGTACACAGCTCTACCTCACAGCCAGGTGAGTGGGCCCTTTGGAGATGAGCCTACCCGCCAGTGTCCACCATTCTACCCTGTCTCTTGCAGCTCCATCCTCAACCTGCCACTTTGGGGGCCGCCCTCCTGACATTGTACCCCTCTATTCCTTCACACTCTGCCAGCCTCTTCCTCTGCCCCCACTGCTCCCCACAGGCTGGCACAGTCCCTGTGGGCCCTGCTGCACCTCCTGAGTTCTCATTCCCCACCCTCTATACCACTCAGTCTCACTCAGCCTCTGCACTCAGATGTGCACTTGGCCATCACCAGCAGGCTGCCCATCGTCAACACGCGGCCTGAGTCTCACTGGCCCGCCAGACCACTGCCCTTCCTAACCTCAACCACCACCAGCCCTCCGGCCTCTCAGAGGGGCCCTCTCCCAGGTCTCCTTCTTCCTGTGCCCACTCTTTCTTTCCAGCTCTTCTTGCTCCTACCTTTTCTCTGCTCATCCCTCAAGGCTCTTGCCTAATTTTCCTCCTACCCTCTCTCTCCATGCCTTCAACTATTGCTTCCATGTGAATAGCTCACGGATTTCTGTCACCAGGGCTGGCATCTCTGGTTAAATGTCCTCAACTGCTCCTAAAACCATTCCAGGCTGGCGAGAACTCTACTGTCACCTCTGAGTCACCCTTCCTGAAACAGATGCATCATCTACCCTCAACAACTAGCTTATCTTCCTATCATGACCAATGAGTGTTTGTTTCCTGTTTCCCAGCCTTGATTCCAGTTAACCCTTTTCCCCTTATGCCCCCCTCCCACAAACACATAACTCATCACCCTCATCATCAACCAGTCATCAACCAAACTCTAGTTTTCTTTGCAATGATTAGGCGCCCTTGTAATTTCCCCCCTAGTTCTAGCCCATTCTCCATGTACAAGGTCCATTGCAGGAAGCACCTCCTTAGTCTGGCCCCATGTAGCCTCTCTTCAAGGATGCCCAACACCCTAATCCCTGGAATCTGAGAATATGTTACTTTACACAGCTAAAGGATTTGGCAGATGTGAGTAAGATTACTGCCCATGAGACACAGAGACTGTTCTGGATTATTGAGTAGGTTCAGTCTAATCATATCAGCCCTTTAAGAGCAGAGAACTTTCTCCAGCTCACATCAGACATGTGCAGCAAAAGAGAAAGGAGCAGAAGAGGGTGGCAGCAGGGGAAATCTTTCAGGCATGATAAGGGACCTCAATCCTGCAACCACAAGAAGCCTGGAAGAACTCGGACACACATTCTTCCCAGATCCTCCCTGTAAAGGCCCAGCTAGTTGACTCTTGATTTCAGTCTCACATAACAGAACAGAAAAACTAGTCAAGCCAATCTGAATCTCTGACCTTTAAATTGTGAGATAATAAATTTGTGTCATTTTGAGCGGTTAATTTTATGGTAATTTGTTATAGTAGCAATAGAAAACTAATTATCTTAGCCCTTCAGCTGCTGTTGTAACAAAAACACCTTTGGCTGGTTAGCTAACACAACAGAAATTTATTTCCACAGTCTTAGAAGCTGGGAGGTCCAAGATTAAGGCACTAGCAGTTTCACAGACTGGTGAGGGCTGCTTCTCGTAGATCCACCTTCTCTGTGCCCTCAAGGGGCAGAAGGGGCCTTTTTTGTAAGGGCACTAACGCCATTCATGAGGGCAAAGTCCTCATCACCTTAGGATTTAAATTCTAACATATAAATATGGGGAGAGGAACATCAGAATTTACACCACAGCACTAATACGCCCCACTGTTACCCATTAACAAACTGCTGTTGTAAGAGCAACCTGGCATCCCGCGCCTTTCAGGATTCCCAGCTGCACATCACGTATGTCCCAAATCCTCAGCCTGCCCTCCAAGTCGGCCTCTGGTTTTCCTTTTCAGTTCATCTCCCACTGAAACCACCACTTAAAATATACTGGCACTTTCACATCCCGCCAAATCTCCCCAGCATCCCCCCTCCAGGTCTGTGTTCACTCTACACCCTCATCTGGAATTCCCTCTCCTCTCTCCTCTTCTCTGCCATTCCAAACCTGAGCTCTGTCAAAGCCCCCCACTAGCCCCCTCCTCTAGGAAGTCTTCAGGAACCCTGCGGCCTGCAGCCTGCACAGGCCTCTCCCCTACCTCGTCCACTTGACACCCGGTGCACTTCTGCTCAACACCCTTCTCAATTTAAGGACCAAATCCACAGCTTTTGTTTCTTTTATCTCCCCAACTGTGCTAGCACAGCTCTGAGCACAAAGTAAGAGGTCAGCAGAAACCTACCGGGTTACAAATAAAAGGAAAATGTTTCCACCCGTGTAGGTCCCAGGTGTGAGAATGTGAGATATCCCGTGCAGCCCAGACCCAGCTGCCAGGGCCAGGAGACAGGGCAGAGTCCTCAGCGAGGTGTTCCCTCTGAGTGTGCGGAGGCAGTGGAGGGGACAAACAATCCTGAGCCACACAGCATCCCTGAGAAGACCCAGAGTGAGGACCTCTGAGCCAGGCCAGAAATGAACCCGGGTCAGGAGCAACTGAGCTCGGACGACAGTCGCCAAGTCAGACCCTGGGAAGCAAAGAGCAGCAGAGGGAAGCTGGTGGAACATCCAATCTGGGCTCAGGGGGCAGGAGAGCTCTGCCAGGACCTACAGACTAGCCCTTCCCTCCCTCCCGTGGCAGTGCCAGCGCCACATCTCAGACACCGTGAGGCCTTGGAGAAAGGCTGAAAGGGAAAGCAGAGAGGAGATGAAAAGGGTCAGACAGGAAGCTGGAGAGGTGACGCTGAGAGAAAACAGGGAAACGGTGTGAGGAGAAGAGAGAAGGGAAGGGAGGAAGGGACTTGGGGCCACCGTGGAACACCAGTCCCTAGACTGCCCTCAGCCCACCGGGGTTAAAGTGGGGTGAAGAGACAGCCCCTGCCCCCATGGCTACCACAACTAAGAAATTGTGTAGAGTAATTAATCAAAAGCTAATGAGAAATGTGTTTTCTCTCCTAGCCTAGCCCCACATCATATTCTTATTAGCTGAAGTTATTACAATAGTAATCACGCGTGCTCCAGGCACAAATTGGGTTTTTTGCTCCACTGCCACCAATTTAGAAAACCATTAGTGGCAAGATAAAGCCCCCATGGCTCATACCAGACCAAGCTGGGTGATCCTGCTGCTGGTCCCTTCTCCACCAGCCACACGCCGTCGTCCAGGGGCGCTCCCACAGCACCCTAGGACACTCCTGGGGGGACTGACAGGCCGAAAGGGCCAGATACTGGAGAGGCGGGAGGCGCTGGGCCTGCGGTGAGAATCTTAGATTTCATGCCCTGCCCCCCTGCAGTCAGCAGGCCAGCGACAGCCCTCGCAACATGATTTCTAAAGCTGAGTTTGTCTCTAGGGTCCAAGTCATCCTGGTTTTCTCTTGAGCCCTCCCTCCCTCAGAACTTGTCTCTGGAAGGAGTTAGCTAATCCCTGGATCCCACACTCAGGTCTGCAACTGGGGGCTGACCCTTAAAAAGTTTCCACTAGTAAAAAGAAGGGTAATGTAGCAGTCTCATAAAGCTAAATGTACTCAACTTTAGCCATGTTCTTAATTCTGAAATTGTCCTTCTATATTGTTTGTGGTTTTACATACATACGTGTGTGTGTCAGGTATGTGTATATACATTTATATATATTTATTTTTTAGGTACCCAGATGAACTTACACAGTAATTGCTCAGATCTCTTTCAGTTACAAGGGACAGGTTTAAACTGCTGTTGCAAAATTGGAGATGTGTTGGCTCCTGTAACTAGGAGTTATGAGGGTAAAACCAGAAAGTCAAATGGCATTGTCAGGCCTCTCATTTTCTCACTCTTTACATTGCCCTTGTCTCTTACTCAACTCAAGCTTCCTCCCTGGATGGATCATGGGAGGAAAGACCCCTGGGTCATAGCCAAAGGCTGCTCTGGGATTGTCCCTGCTCAAGATCTTTCTAGGGAGAAGATCTTCCATCTCCTTCAACATCTGCAGGTACAGTCTGAGGCACACTCTGACCACCTCGGGTCATCATTCTGCTGCCAGCAGCAGTGGTGAGAACACCACGTCGGCCAGGCCTGAGTCCTGGTGATACTCCCGAGGCTGAGATGACAGTCCTGTTCTCTTCCATGGAACAAGGGACTAATCAGTGCCCCAAAGGAAGCAAAGATATGTAGCTAGAAAAGAAGGGTTAAGGATGCTGAGAAGAGGAAGACAACAGACACCCACTACACCGGGCAACTTAAAAAAAACAAGACGTGAACCCCCGACCTGCCTCTGCAAAATTCTTTTCTGAAAGTCTTGGGAACTACTGAGTCAAACACTGGCTCCCAGAAACGTCAAAGATCGTTTTGCCCGATCCAGGATTCTCACAGAAGAAAGCCTCATTACCCTAACTCAAGCAGCATGTTGGCCGAGGGTCTACACTTACCATTTTCACTGGTTGAGCCGAACATCAGGGGGCTTCTCTGTGACATTATGACAGACTGACAAACCCCTCAACCCGTTACCAATTATTCTACACTGAAAACCAAGACGCAAATCTAGATGGTTCTCAAAGCCTTGGTGCTGAGGTTGAAGTCATTGGTCAGCAACTCCTCTATGGAGGCAAATTCCAAGGAGCCTAAAGACCTGATAGAAATCCAGTGAAAACACCTTAACCACACTTTCAGAGTACTTGGCCCTTGGGCAGAAAGGCCTCCGTGGGCCTCACAAGTGTGAGCCGTCCATGGCTCCTCCAAATCAGTAAGTCAGGACATCCTTCTCCTAGGAGTACTGGTTACATTGTTTCTATCATTTATTATTACTTAGTTCTTTGAACCTGTGGGCCCCAGAAGTTGTCCCATACAATCAGCTGCCTCTATCTGTACAGAAAGTCAGGGGTTTGAACACAGTGCCGACGGTTGTCAGGTCTGGCCGAAGGAATCGTGTCAGTGAGTAGCCTGAGAGTGCTGTGGGCATTTAGAGGAAGAAAGGGTCACCACAGTGGGGGGCAGGGCAGACTTGGTGAAGGAGATTACTGTTCAGTCTCAAAGGACTGATGCAAACTGTGACAAAGAAGGTAGGGCGCTCCTGACAGAGGCAATGGCCCAAGCGGAAGTCTGGAGACAAGAATGCTACAGTTGGCGGCCACCTCTGCTAAAGCTAGAAAAGGCTAGAGCTGGAATGGGCCTCCCTCCTGGGCCGTCTGCCTCCTCTTCTGCCATCGTGGCTCTACCTTCTCTGCTGTGCATTTAGAGGTGATCGTTCCCAAAGAACAGCCAAGGGACGGCATGAGAGAGGAGTTCCCTCAGGACCTGTACCTGGAGAATCTTGGGCCTCTGACACCCTGGACGGGACCATTCATGTACTGTCCCCCCTCCCCCACCTCCCTTTATCTGCCTCTCCAGCTTGGCCAAGGTTCAGTGCTGCTAATTAGCAGCAATCGGCTCAGCTCTCCCAGCCCCGCCCTCTGCCAGGACGTGGCTGATCACTGAGGCTTCCTTCCCCTCCTGCAGGGAAGAGGAGTAGCAGCTCTGGGGGCTGGCTGAGGTGGAGAACAGAGAGAGGATGGAGGTGTCTGAGACTAAACATTCAAACGCAAGGAGCTTCAGGCCTCTCTGGCTCCTGCTTGGGTGGAGCCTCTGCAATCACATGAATTCCTAGCAAGAAAGTGCTTGTAAAAGTCCTTTTCCCATAGTGTCTCATTAGTTTTGTCCCTGAGCAGCTATGCCAGACAGGTAGCAGCAGCAGTACCATTTAAGGTCTTTTTTCCTTGATCAACTCTAAGATTCACAGAGGAAGGGACCACGTCCATCTTGTCACCCCTGTGTATCTTCAGCACTACATAAAGTGCCCAGCACAGAGTTGGCATTCAACAAATGGTCGCTGGGTGGGCAGATGGATGGAAGGCTAGGACAGGCAGGCAGATAGGTCGGTGGTAGATTATCCCATTTTACAGATTAAGAAACTGAAGCAGAGAAAAAGTGACTTATCAAAGAGCAATCAGACTGCTACTGGCAGATCAGCACCCACTCCTTGTTCCGTGCCTCCCCATCTGGCATGCCTCCCAACACCCAGAACCATCTCTCTCCTTTCATTTGAACCAGCTCAGCCAAGAAAAGTCCATCCTACAGCTCATGTAGTAAGAATGGGATCCCCAGAGTCTAGGGATCGTGGATGAGAGACAAGGCAGCCCTCTTTGGTCATCATCATTTTGGAAAAACCTGGTTGCTGGCTGGAAAGGAGAAAGGTGGACAGTGGCCTCTGAGCAGGAGCCCCCACAGAAGACCGGATGCCCATGGTGTGGGGTGGCAGCACCAGACACAGAATCACACGGATGCCAGCTAACAACCCCAGGTCCTTCCCTCCCACAAGCTGGGCACCCGCTTCGGCCCAGGTGTTAGTTTACTCACCAGGAGGCCATCTTCCCTCCTCTCCATGTCAGAGGGCCCGGCTCCCAGAGCTCCAGTCTCAGGTTTCTGTCACCACCATGCCTGAACAATGCCGAGCACACACATCTCTCTGGGGGTTCAGTTACACAGGACAGCGGGCGAAACGCCAGCCTCATCCCAGGTCTGCCTGGACTCCCTGCCAGCCTCACTGCTCTGGAACCTAAAGCCCCCAGTAAAGACAGACCGCCCCGCTCAGAAGCTTGAGATTCACCGCCTGGAGGCCCCGCCCTGCTTTCCACCCTGCTTTTAACAGGTTCGGTCTATTGTAACTCAATGTGACTCTGATTCCTCCCACCTGGGCTGGCATGGATGTGAATTTCAAGGGCTTTGCCACTTAAATGACCTCAGTATCACAGACTCAGGTCCCGTTCTCTTCAGCCCAAGGCATGGCCTCGTCACCACCTATCTCCACCAGGGGCAGCCACCATCCTTCCCACCAGCCTGCTCCCAAACACAGCCTCTGGTGTGTGGCCTACACAGCCCTCACAGGTATACTGGATGAAACTGGATTCTACGCACAGAAGATGCCATCCCAATGCTATGACCAGTTTGGGGTCAGAGGGCCTGTGGTCACAGCAGAAAGAATGGGAACCCTGGTAAAAGTGAGGCTCTCCCAGAATTCTGGAGTTCACACTCCCAGAATCCTGGAGTTAACATGGTAAAGGGATCCAAAGAGACCACTTGATTCAGCCAATAATCTAAAAAACCACTGCTTTAGCTCCTTCCAGGTACCCGATATGGGACATACAAAGAGACAAGATACCATCCTCTGGGTGATACTAGATTCCCTCCACTCTACACAAGAGGCAACTGATGCCAGAAAGGTCAATGTCTAAGGTCAAACAGTTGGTAAATGCAGCACAGGTGCTAAATGAAACTCAAATGCCCTGGCTTCTTAGGTTGGTTTAAGCGTTCATTGCTACACATGCCTCCAGTGTAGTGGTCCCAAGTGTGACTCCGCAGGCCACCCTCCAGGCCAGCCTCTGTGCCCTACTCTCGTCATGGTGGGAAGGGTTGCCTATGACTAGGTAGACACTAGGATTATCCAGTATCTGGTTTGCCTGAGGCATATACAAGGCTCCTGGCAAAGAAGGGTGGGAGAGAGCTGGGAAGCCACAGCCTGTGCATGCAAATGAGGCAGCTGCATAATTAATTAACACCAAACAGTTTCATTAAGAGATGGAGTCACAAAAAAAAAAATAAAAAAATCCTCTTGAGGCTGGGGATTTAGCTTAGTGATTAGAGTGCTTGCCTTGCAAGCACAAGGGCCTGAGTTCGATCCCCGGCACCACAAAAAAAAAAAAATAATAAGAGATGGAGCTTTGCGGCAGTCTTTTAGAAAAAAAAAAAAACCTGAGACATAAGGAAGGGGACAGAGAATGGAAGTTCAGACTCCTCAGGCCCAATTCAGAAGTTAATAATTTTGCCCTCTGGGAGTGATGACAAGATCTGTTAGGAGAAAAGGTGGCCTAGGATGGCTTTAGGCCCCAAATTTTAACCTGAGGCTCCCTGGAGGTCCTCTTATCCCTCCTGGCAGGAATGGTTTGCCCGCATCTGTCAGCCCCCTAAGAATTGCACTGGCCACCTCCATCGAGCCCTCCTCCAAGAGCGGAGGTCTGGGGAGAAAGGTGGGCATTGTCATCCTAGAGCACCAGAGCTAGAGCTCAGTGGGAACAGATTCCCGGCATTTGAGCAGTGGCTTCCCCAAGGAGGGGACAGGTGCTCTACGCAGTCCCGAAACTCAGAAGTTTTGCCTCCAAAATGGTCTCAAAACACCATTTCGGGAAAAAGAGGGACTCAGTCTGGAAAACCAAACCAGGCGACCTGTTTTCCCTACATCAGCTCCAAAGCCCACCTCTATTCTTTTTCTCTAAAATAGAAACAGGGAGGCAGGAGGATTGGGAGTTCCTGCCCAAGGCTTCTAAGAACTAATGTCACAGGCGGGAGTTTCTGTGGGTATTAGGCATTGGTGTGGCCCTCACTAGTCCTGGCTAAGTTCCTGCGGACCAGAGAAGTCACCTCTTGGAAGAAATCCTCCCAGCTCTTCACTATCCCGCTCTTCTCCCTCTAGCCACCTCCTTCCGACATTCACCCTGCGCTCCCCCCATATCATTTCTGCTCCCCCAGCAGCCATGGCCTCTGAGGCTCCTGCTGGGGTGGATGGCCTTCCTACCCTCTGTCTTACCTGTCTAGTGTTCCCCTCATCTTTCAGGACCTGGTGTAAACATCCCCCCTGCTGTTAAGCCTTCCCTGACTCCCACCCTTCCTGCCTCTCCCTTCCCTGCAAGGTCAGGTCTTTTCTTCCCTGTTCTCTGCACAAGCATAACCTGTATTGTCATTATTTGTTTCCTTGTCAGACTCTGAAAATAAAATGCACTCCTTGAGGGCAGGTGCCATATCCTTCTTCACCTCTGTATCATTGAGACCTGGGCTAGACTTTAAAAGTTTGTCCAATGAGTATGTGAATAAGTCAAAATGATCACAGATACCTCATCCAAATACCAGACTCTTGATAAATGTTTCAACTATTCAAAACAGGAAGTTTATTCTCTTCCTGAATACATATCAAATCCCTGTGATGGAGGAGGGGTGAGGTGGGAAGAATGACCCTCAGGGGCTGAGTTTACAAGATAATGAACCCAAAGACAAGAGCCAGTTCCTACCAGGGTGATGCCTGAGGCTGAGCAGCTGAGTACAGAGCACCATCAAGGCGAAGGGTGCTCAGGGAGCCCCTGGATCCTCCTCCTGAGCTGGTGGGTGCACTCTCCAGAATGGGGAGTGGCTGAAGGGATCCCAGTGCCTCCCGACTTCACTTGAGAGTGCTCCCCACATCCCAAGCTCAGGCAGGCAGCTTCTCCCCAGACCTGTGCTCTGGCCAGGAGACACCAGACTCCACAGGACTGCCTGTCCACCATAGGGCCTCTGCCCCAGCACCCTCCCTCCCTGTCACCCACCCGTCCTCTTTATCCTTCCACACCTGCTGAGCCTCTTGGCTTCTGTCTTCCCTGGGATGGCCGGAAGGGAGAGGATCCATTCTAAATTAACAAGGTTATTAGCTGTTAATTACCTGAGGAATCATTGTAATTGAAAAGAAAAAGGAAAGAGGCTCATAAAGACTCCCAGCCTCCCATTCAGCCTCCCATTACTGTGGAGGTAGTGAATAAGAACCTCTCCCCACTCTCTCAGCTTTCCTGTACACACACACACACACACACACACACACACACACACGCACACACTTTCCTGGGGAGATTCAGGAGGTGAAACCAGACCCAAGGAGAACCCACCGCCTGCCCTACAGACACTCAGAGGGTCTCAGCAGCAGCCATACAGATGCAGAGAGATTCATTTCCTATTGGGAGTGTGCAAAGTAGAGGCACAAATCTAAGGCCTCACATCATTATTTTTAGCGATTTTTCTCTCAGATTGTCCTGTTATTCTACAATTAAGGATGGTGGATATTTGTCAGCAATATTGATTTTTTTTTAATCCCGAATTTGCTGCCACCAGAGCTACACTGCAGCCAGAGATCATGCCCCTTCCTCCTCCCTTCTTCCCCCTGCCCCCTCCAGGACTACAGGCTGAAGGCTGCAGGGAGGGACGGAGCACGCAGAGGACACGGAAGGAGTGGCCCTCCCCAGGCTGTGCATGTCACCCCAGCACCTGCTTACTCCCTTATCACAGGGGGCATCTCCTCAGACAACGTGCTCTGTCACGGAAGAAGCCCCAGACCAGACTGTACGGAGCAGCTCACCCAGTGGGAGACCTGACCATCCAGTAACCGCCCCTTCTCGTCAGCTTGTCCCTGTTCAGGGTAAAGCAGGAGGAGCGGCACCTGAGGAGAGCCCCAAATCCCTCTGCTTTCCCCCTAGAATCTCCAGCAGAGGCGAGGTGGGTCAGGAGCCTTAGCAAAGGCACTGCTAGGAGTCCGATGCGGGCAGCAGGGTGCCGATGCTGGCAGGAGGACGGGTGTAAGGATGGACTGACAGCTCCCAGCTGCTTCAAGCCTTGGAGCTCCGCTGACGCCCCCCATCCTCCCTGACACCTTCTCCCTGCCCCTTTCCGATCCTTCAGCAAGGCCCCGGCTTCTCTGCCTCAGAAAAGGTCCTCTTCCTGCTGCTGACCCAGCTCTCCTGAGCAGACCCCAGGGTGTTCCTGGGCTACTCTGGGAATTGCAGAGGGTGTAATGGCGCCAAGCAGGCCCTCTGGGATGACCAGCGGCTCCCTGCAGGGCACACATGGGTTCCACAGAGTGCTATATTCCAGGCAGCTCTTCTTCCGATCAGCAGCAGGGGTGCAGCCTTCCAGGGGGAGCCAGAGCCCACTGCCCTGGAAGGGGGAGTAAGTGACTGACCCTTTGATTGTCCAGCAACAGCAATTTCTGCTTCCCACGGGCAGTGGCAGCCCCAGGGGAACATGGTTTGGAAAAACATCCCCGTCAAAAAAGGGGGACAGCTATCTCACTGCAGGAAACCGTGCGTGGCACCAGTCTCCCAAAACTCAGACTCAGAGTCGATGCCCGCCGCAGGGCCAGGGGCAGCCAGGGCACAGAGGAGGCAGGACTTCTCCCGGGAAGGGCCCTCTCAGGGCTGAAGTAGGAGACTCGGCGGGGCCGGGCAGGGGCTCAGCTCACCAGTCATCAAGTCCCATCTGTGTGGTTTGGAGCTTGAGCAAGGGCATCTAGAAAGGATTTATAACCGGTTCCTGCCCCGTGGGACCCATCCGGGAAGGGCCTTCTTCCCTGTGGCACAGAACACAGGTCACAACAACCACACCCTGTTCTACAGGGTCCTGCATGGCTAAACCAATCCCAGTCCCAGGAGCCCACAAGAGAAGTCTGTAGGAATGCAGAGACCACTGACCTGCAGGAAGTTGACCCCCTGAGGTCCTACTGCGGCTGGCAGGCCACAAAGACTCCACTAGCCACAGGAGGAGAAGCAGATTGCGGTCTGCTTTGGGACAGGGTCAGCCCCCTTCAAGACCTCAATCGAAGTCAGAGCAAGAAAGAAAAAAGGACCAAAAGAAGCACCAAACTTGGCACGTTCAAAGCCAAGTAGCAGAGGGTCAGCCAAGTGTGGTGGCACACACCTGTAATCTCAGCATTCTGGAAGGCTGAGGCAGGAGTATAGCGGGTTGAACCCAGCCTGGGCAACACAGAGACTTAGTGAGACCCTGTCACAGAGGGCCTGTGGTGGACTTTTTGTGGTCAACTTGAGCCCAAACGCTCAGCTGGACGGAGTCAGTGTGTTTCTGGGTGTGGGGGATCCACCTGAGGACTGTTGCTGAGCAACATAAAGGAGTCCGGGAGCAAAAGATGGTGGCGGGCTGTTTCCCAGGAGAAGCTCTGCTGCGGCTGCTTCTCCTGAAAGGAACTTGGCTGTTCTCATCGAGGAAGGAGCTCGGGGCCTTGCTGTTGTCGAGGATGGCTGCTGTTGCTTCAGGGGAGCTCTGATTGTCATCTCCACTGCGAGTATCATATCCTGGTTCCAGTAAAGATTTCTTCAGCCATCATCTGCAGACGCGAATGTACACAGGACAGTGCTGTGGGCTCCCAGCCCTTGATTGGATCTTTTGGGTCTCCAGTGCCCAGACAGACATTCGGCACTCTTCCTACATTTGGCTTATAGGTGACTATTGTAACTTATAAATGTCCTGTATTAAATCTGCTCTCTTACCAACCACTAGCTCTAGAAAAATAACTAACACAGGGCCCCTTTGCCTCTGACCTTGCCCATCTCCGTACTGCAGCTGAAAGCTGAGATGGTCTTTCTAACACAAGTCTAGTCATGCGTGTCCCCTGCATAAGGTCCCCCCACCTTTCTCTCTCTCTCTCTTTCTCTCTCTCTCTCTCCTTCTTTCTTTCTTCCCCAAGGCCCATAAAATAATATCAAAATTCCATGCAATAAAAGATGCTTCGGCACTGTTGCTGTCCAGGACAATCTATCTCCCCGCCATCCCAAACCCCTTGCCAGTCTCTGGACTTCGGTTCTACTCCTCCTCTAGGGCATCTAGAAAGGATTTATAACCAGTCCTGCACACGCTGCTCCTCTCTCTGTCACACCACAGATCAAGCTCTCCGAGGCCATCTGCAGCTTTGCATTCCTAGAACCTGCTCTGCAGAAGCAATGGCAAGATGGATGGATAATGAAGATGGGAAAGCGTAAGTGAAAAAGACCATGAGACTGTAGAGTTTTCTTCATTTTAAAAACGAGGAAACAGATTCGGAGGGGGGAGGTGACTTGCCTGATGTCACATCTGCCACCTCAGAAGAGCCCAGGAGGATCCAAGACGGAAGAAAGAAGAGAACCCCAATGGGTCTGGGCTGCGCGGGTAGGAGCAAGCAGGGGTTGGAGGGAGGAGCTGGAGAAGGGCGCGATGGAAAGTCAGCACCTCTAATTAAACAGCTTGCAGCGGTCCAAGCGACTTCAGACTCCTGGAGGAGTCAGGGAGAGGTCAGAGGGGCAGAGCTGGGGTCCTGGTGAGAAAGAGCTTTTCTGCTCTGGAAGTCAGAACGGTACTATAACGTTGGGGCGAAGTGAAGACAGGATACCATGTGAGGGGCTGAGTGACCGTGCTGTTACAGTTTGACCAAAACTCTCCCCAGAAGGCTCAAGCATTCAGAGATGTGTCTTCCGGAAGGCGACTGGATTTGGGGGTACTAACCTCGTCCGTGGATTCGCCCTCGAGGACTTGACAGCTGAAAGTGCTCTCAGGAGGCAGGCCCTGGTCAGAAGAGGAGGGTCACAGTAGACACGTCTCTGGAGGGTCAGTCTTTCCTCTGCCTCTTTCCCTCTGTCTTCCTCTCTCTCTTCCCCGCCGCCATGACGGGAGCAGCTTTCCTCCGCCACTTCCCTTCCACCATGATACTTCTGCTTTGGAGCCAGCTGACTATGGACTGAAACTTCTGAAACTATGAGCCAAAATAAAGCTTTTCTTTTTTAAATCGTGTCATGCGTTTTGTTCCAGAAGTAGAAAGGTAACTAACACACGTGACAAGGCTGTGTGCCGGTTGTTAAACCTGAGATAATCTTGTGACCCTGAAACAGGAGAGCCCTTTCTCATCCCTAAACCCACATCAGGGGAAAAAATTAATTATGCATCACAGTCTCAGGAATAGAAATTTGGGGACAAAGGCTAGGCCTTTGGCCTATGAACACCTCAGCTTTCTAGCCCTGTTGGGAAAATCCGGACTCCCTGGGAAGAAGATAAATGTACTGACGACCCTATTCTCCCTATGGCCATCTCCCTATGCCCATGGGGACTATGGGAGATCAGGGAGGTAAGTGTTCCATCATCAGCCACCCTGGCCTGGCTACTCCAGCCCCACACACTCTGTCCTGGAGCTCAGGCCTCTGGCACCTGACAGGAGGTAGCTGGGCTGTGCCTGGCAGTATGTCTTGTCAAGAAGAATATGTCAGCTGCTCCCCTACTTCTGCAAGTGGGACCCGGTATGGCTGCTTGCCCTGGAAAGTGTGAGTACAGCTGCTGAGCCAGAAAAGCTCGGCTTCCTCAGCCCCTAGCTTTGCAGCAACCAAGCCAACCCAAGCCAAAGCTATTCCTATGCCTGCCCCATCACAGGAAGCTTGGAGGCAGACTGACCCAGACAAAGGCAAGTCACCAGGCTCAGAACTCTGACTTAACTGCTCCGTGTTCCCAGGAAACTCAGGCCCGAGGTAACCAGGAGGCTCCAGGCAACATTGCACGCCCGAGCATCCTCACTGTGAACTTGCAGCACTACACACGCTCCATGTGTCCCTTCACAGATGCTGAGGAATCTGCTAGTTGAACCAGGTTGCACCCAGGGGGCCTCCTCACCATCACTTCTGGCTGAGACCCGAGGACTTCACTGACAGGTGGCAGCTGGTGAAAGGCCAGTGGAAAGCAGCAGAGTTTTGCCCACCACCTGTCCTCCACAGTGGCAGCTTCCCTCTCTCAACTCACCTCCTCCTGCCCAGCCAGCTCCAGCCCAGCCGAGGCAATGAGGAGGAGCTGGGGGGGACCAAGGATCCAGCACAGACACCCAGGCGCTGGCCACCCACTCCTCCACCCCTGGCAGGATGAGCCCCATCATCAGGCATAATTAAATCCCCCTAATGAGGAAATAACGATACAGGAACCAGCTCTGCCGTGGCCTCCCCAGCCCACCGCCCGCGCTTCTCCATCGGACTTATCGCTCGTCACAGGATGTTTACAAGAATTTTTAATTTGTGCAATTATTAATCACTTTTCTATCTGCCTCATTTGCATAATAATTAGTCATCTCACTGTTTGGCATGCCTGTGAATGACAGTGTTTTAAATTGAATTAAGATTTTAATATTCTATTTTCCTGCTTTCTTCCCCTCCACACGCTAATCAAAGTCAGATTTGGCAGCCAGAGGGAGGGTGGGGAGGAGGTTGGCAGGCACTGGACCTGGCTCGCTCTGTGTGCTGAGAATGGTGCCGGTAGGAGGGCATGTGTGAAGAGGGCAACAGCAACCTCCCCGGCCCCCACCTGGCCCCCGATGGGTTAACACAGCCTGGGTAATGGGGCAGAGGTAATGAGTGAGGAGTGGGCAAAGGCGACAGGGGAGGGAGGGGTCGTACTGGCTCAGCAGGGCCAGAGATCAAGGAAAGTGCTTTCCTTTATTTTCTTTTTCCAAATAGGCTGCCTTTTGCAAGGGAAAGTCAGAAAGTGCATTACTGGCCCATAATTGATCCCTGGTTACTAGTCTAGGCTAACTTTCATGGCTCCGCATCCCCCAGGTAGAGAAGCGGGCTGGAGCAATCCATTGCGATTCTTTCAGCATGTGAGAAAACTAATCTCTGCAACTGAGTGTGAGTCCCCTTCCCCCTCCTCAGGCCAACAGGCCCTTTGCCGAGGCTGGATGCCTCACAGATGGGTAACAGAATGGTTGGGTTCCCACTGACAAGGGGCAACAAGCAGGGGCACACTGGGGCAATTGTGAGTCTATGAATCTCTTTCTTATACTCACACTCCTCTCCTGACTACCCCAGAAATTCCGCTTCAGCCTGGAGAAGGGGCTGCTCCAGCCTCCCTGCTGCTATTGCTGTATAGCCTAGCGTGTTGCCATGGCAATCCCTGAGGCTACCTGGGATACCCATTGCTGCTCCAGAATTCTCTGCTTGGCAGGGCGTCTCTGCCCGAAGCCTGCCTGGAATCCCTCCCTTTCACCACGGTATGGCCACCCGCACACAGACAGCAAAGTCTGAGCCTGCGTCTCCATTCAGGTAAGCAGAGAGAGGCCCTGTCCCAGTACAGAAATCCCTTTCTCTCACAAGGAGTAAGCCTCCCAACTCTGTACTTAGAGGCCAAGGGAGGGAAAATCCCCTAGATAGGGAAGAAGGAAAGAGGGTCTTACCGCCACAGAATCTGGTGGCAGGAGGGAGGGCTGGTGGTTTCCAGGAATCTTTCTCCTCCTCGGGACCCCAAGGCTGGTCTGAATTCACCACCTGCACATCTCTCACAAGTCAGGCAGAGAAGGCCCGGGCATTCCTCATAGCCTCGCTGGCTCAGGGTATCCCTGAGACTGTGAGCCCTCCTGCCAAACCATCCAAGAGCGAATATACCTAGGAAGGCACTACCTATTCTAGGAACCCACGTGCCTATTGTCTGCCTGTGGGGCGGGCACAAGAGTTGTCAGAATTAGGAAAGTCACCATCCAAACCAAGAATGATGGAATTCCCGAGACACCGTGCTCTAGCACTATGGGCTGTGTCCTCAACCCAAACTGGAGGAAGCCTCCTTACCCCATCATAAACCAGGCCCAGAGAAGCCAGGACTGCACTCTCCCATACATCATCACTCGGGGGCTGTCCGCTACTATAGCCAACCTCACCCACCACAGCCCTCTTCCTCCCACAGCCTCTGAGTGGCGAAGGGAGTCTTTAGGTGGTGAGACACAAAGCTGGTGCTGCAGCAGCCTCTGCTGGCCACCTTCTCCTTCCACACCTCACCTGGGCATGGAAAGAAGGCCAGGAGATTCCCCAAACTATGCTTACTGTGAGCTTTAGCTGACCTGGGATAATCCTAGTTTTTTTATACCTGTTGACCGTCATAATTATTACTCTCTCTCCTCTCGCTCTCTCAAGCATCACAGGGAACAACAAACTAAATGGCCTCAATCGCAGCCAGCTCAGGGTCCCAGAGAGCTGGGGAGAAGGTGGAGAAACTGAGCATGGATGTGAACAGCCCTCTCCCCTGGGTGAAGCTTCTCCTTTTGGTAAGCACCACAGAAGGAAAGTCAGAGTCCCCTGCCCTGGGCCAGGGCAGAGGCATCGTGTCCGTCCCACCCAGGGAAAGAGGGAAAGTAGATGTTTGGGGGAAATACTCAACGGAAGGAAAAAAAACAAAAAAGATGGAAGGGCAGACACAGGGAGGGGAGGAAGCACTAGAGGAGTAAAGTGCTATCACTCCATGTGCCCAGCAGGTGGCAGCACCAAGCAGTCGGCCCGCGGCATGCAGCAGGGCAGCCTCACACAGCTGTGGCCCAGGGCGCTCTACGTGTGGCTTTTGGCCTCTTGCAAAGCCCGTCTCCCTTTTTCCTGCTCTTCATATGCTTTTCTCCAGATGACTCCCTAGCCTGAGTCAGAAAAATCTCTAACATAGGAGTCATCAGCTGTGGTATTTAGGGGTCTAGGATAGCAGCCACAGCCCCCACTCTGCAGTCCTGTGACACAGTGAAGAGAGAGAACCCAACTATATAGACAGGTATCGCTGAACTGCCTTCCCCTCCCTCTCCCCTCCACCACAGCAGTGGCCAGACCCGGGGAGGCCAGGGAGGTCACACCCGACACTCAAGCAACTGTCATCCGGATTGGCTTTGGGGGCTCAATTCCAGGCCTCTTCCCATAGTCTCATGCCAAGACTCCCTCCAGACATGAAGCCAAACTTACCCGCTTTGCCCCAGACAGGAGAAGATTATGGTGAAAAGGAAAAATAAGGACCACCAAATCTTCAGGAAAATTCCAAAGACCCCCTTAGTACATTTGTACATGATTCATAAGATAGCTGCTACCGAGTTCTGGAAGTTCACACTTGCCTAGTTCTTACCTGCAATGAAACCTCAGCCTAGTGTTTAGGTGAATTCAACAAATATATACTGAGTGTCTTATATAGGGCACGCTTTATGGTGGACGTTGGAGACTGGCCTCTCCCTTTAGCAAACTCTAAGCTAGCGGGCGGGAAAAACACACCACAGTTCACTGTATTACAGGGAGATCTATAATACAGTCAGGATATACAAGCATTATGGGAGTGAGCCCAAAGAAGAAGCGTTTCGTTCTGCCCCCCACCAGTAGCAAGGGACCAGGGAAAACTCCATGAAGAAAACGACATTTGAGCTGGGCCTAAAGAATGAGGAAGGTTCTGCTAGCAAAAAGGAGGAATAGGGCAGAAGCAGAGATCTGGGCATGGTGGTACATACCAGTAATCCCAGCTACTTGGGCAGCAGGGACAGAAAAATTGCAAGTTCAAGGCCAACCTGGGCAACTAAGTGAGACCATGTCTCAAAATTTAAAAAAGACTGGGGATATAGCTCAGAGATACAGCACTCACCTAGGAGGTGCGAGGCCCTGCATTCAATCTCCAGTAACACAAAAAATTTACAAATTTAGAAAATATAAAAAGCCCAAAGACTCTGCCAGGCCAAGTGTGAAATTCAGAGAGTACTAGGAAGAGGTGGATAAGCTGGGCTGCAAGGGGCCTTGAGAAAAAGGTAAGGAGACTGGAAAGCTAAGCACACTATAGACAGGGCTTCCCCTGAATCGGCTTCCCCCGTACCCCTGGAGGATGATCCTGTCCCAGCTTCCCTGCAGTACCAGGACAATCACCCTTCCCCTGCCCTGTTCCCACAGAAAGCTAGACTCCCTGCCCCGGGCCTGAGTGAGGCTGTTGAATTTCTGTCAGGAGTTTCACACGCTAATGAAGCCTTCAGCTGGCACTGCTGACCTGATCGTCAATTAGCTTAGCCGATCAAACCTCCCTCTCTAAGGAGCTGGGGCAGGCTCTCCTGACGCCCCGCACCCACTCCGATCTCCTCCTGCCCAGGGCGGAATAAGCACCCTAGGCCCCTGAATCCATTAACAGGGCTGAGCAGGGCTATAAAGAAAAAGAGAACCCCATTTTGAGAAAAGGCACAGGCTTTGGTAGCTCTGTGCTCTTTAGCCTCAGATTCTTCACCACAAAATGGCAATAGTAGCAGCAGATGTGTTGGTTTGTGGTGAGACTGATGCATGGAGAGTACCTATACTTAGTACCCAGAATACTGCTTAAAAAAAAAAAAAAGCTACTGCTGGGTGTGGTGGCACACACCTGTAATCTCAACACTTGGGAGGCTGAGGCAGGAGGTTGACCATGAGTTCGAGGCCAGTCTGGGCTATGCAGTGAGTTGAAGGCCAGTCTGAACTACATAACCATGAACTTGTCTAAAAAAAAAAAAAAAAAAAGGATAGCTATTAATTGGCCTTGGGCTTCGAGTTGGGGATTTGAAGAGGAGCAGAAGAAAATTCCTGGCCACAGGGCACAAAACAGCAAGATAAATGTCTTAAATATGCCACAAAATCTCAGAAAAAGTTTCCCTCAGTAATAGATCCTACAGTGGGAACAGGAGCAAGTTTCCAAAGTAGAACTGGGCAGACAGGGCCCCACTATAACCCTACCACATCCCAGCACCCCAGATGGTTGCTTGAAGAGTGGCCTTGCTTTGTCAACACTTTCTCTTTAGTTCACATCTAAAGACTTGGCAAACTGTGACTCAGAAGCTGAGTGCTCTTTAGCATGCTGGCCAGTTAATCTAAGCTCAGGAGAACGGGCCCGTGTAACCCTCACCACAGACTTCTCTCATGCATCAAGAAAAACCAGGACAAGGCCCAACATCTCACCATATTTAACATTGAAAAAGCATAAAAACAAGAAAATAGGATTGCTAGAGGATAAAGGTCACTACTCTGGATCTAAAACCAACTACACAAATATAAGACAGGACAACACGGCTATTATCTCCTCTCTCACTGTCTGTGTAAAGAAGACACAGGAACCTGTGACAATAGTTAGCACAGTGAGAACCAGTGATGTGACCTGGTCACATGAAAGTGAATTCAGTCCTAAAATCATTGATTACAATAAAAGATAGGGAAATGATATCTATTGTATGCTGATCAAAGCATCCTGAAATTATAGTCCAAACTCACTCTAACTGAAATTTTGGCAGCTATAAAAGAGTTAATCCATTTTTATAAGCCTCCAGATGGGTAACTTAGGGGTTAGGGATGGTTCTTAGTGGTAGAGCACTTGCTTAGCATGCAGAAGGCCTGTTCATCTCCAGCATCACAAAAAAAATTTTTTTAATTTTTAATTTAAAAAGTAAGATGGCTTATTCAGACAAATGGTGAGGCCACAGGGAAAGACCCCTGAAAATGGCTAGAATTGCTTAGGGATGGAACAGACATATGATCCAGAAGGATGACAGAGTGAGAAGTGTTCAAATGTGGGTGGGAATGGCATTAACAGAAATGTGAATTGCCAGGACATCCCAGGACTAGAAGGGTTATGTGGATTCCCTGTCCTTGAAGACCCTTCTCGGGGAGGTGGCGATCAGGGCAGGAAAAGACAAACATCTGAAGGGCCGGAGCCTGGGCAGAGTTGGACTTGAGGCTGGCAGCAGAGACAAGCCCTAAGTATTCCCATGGTCACCCCTTCCCCTAGCAGCTGGTCATAGTAGTCTGTTGCTGGGGACATGGCTGCCTCTACCTCCTCTCCCAAGCCTGGTGCAGAAGGCCCACAGCAATCTGACACGAATGTCAGAACTAATGCCTTTGCCAAAGCACAGGCACCAACTCGGAAGCTAGGGACAGGCAACAGGGCTGAGCAGAGAAGCTACCGCCACCACAACCAGGCCAAAGGGTCAAGGTGCTCCCCTTCTGCCACCTCCATGCACTCTGTAACTGGGCAAGTGTCCGACAGTTGCTCTACAACACAGGATCTCCCTTCTTCCTCTCCCTTCATCCCCAAAGTTCCTGCTCTGTTTCCCTCTTTCTAATGCAGAGTCAACAAGTAGAGGACGCAAGATGCTTCCTGGCTCGGACCTTGCGCAGGCCTCGGAGGATACAGCACAGCCCTTCCCACAGTTCTCATCACCCATCCCCACTAAAATGCAACCTCCCACATCCACGCTAGGTAATTAGTCCCAAGCAGCCTCTTTTCTCCACCTTGCAGAGTACTGCACTTTCACCAATGCCACCTCCTCCACTTGACAGCCAGCCAGTCAAAATGTCACTTTCTCCACCCGCCAAAATCTGCCCATCCTCTCCCAATCTCCTGGCCTTGAACCTCAGACTCCAAGTCTGGCTCTGCTCGTGTCCCCTACATGACCAGCACAGAGGGTTGCCCTTCTTCCAGCTCCGTGTGGCACTGGGGGGGCCTCCTCAAGGGCCTGGAGGTGTAACCGTGCAGCTTTGGAAGCAGGGAGGGACAAAACTCCTGAGCTGGCTCTTGACACTGTGTGCACCTGGAGACGGTCCTTTCCCTGCCCCTTAGGAGACATGCACCGAGGTACCTGCACCCTGCCTGAGGCGTACCTTCCTGACTGGGGTTCCACCCGCTACCCAGGAATCCCCCACTGACCACCTTCATCATGAGCCTCCCTACCCCCAAGCCCAAGCCCAAGTCCAAACCCAACCAGCACTACTCACAGAGGCAAAAGAAACCACCAAAATAAGACTCAAGTGCTGATTCCAGACAAGTGCTCAAGGGCAAGATTCAAGGGCTTAATACCTGCTTTTGAAATGCCATATACCATGAAATGCAGAGAACCATCCTCTACCCCAACTCCAGGACCAGTTATTACTGATCTAGCCTCAAACTCTAACTGGCCCTGACCAGACACCACCACCAGGCCCCTGCTCCCCTTGGGGCTGGGGGATTAATGAGTAGGGGAAGGCTGCCATGAGGCGAGTGGGGAAGAATCACTGGAACAGGCAATTGCTACTCTTCCCCCTGCTCTAGACACCCCCTTTTCTGGGCATAGAAGACTCTATCCACTTTACTCTTCTTCAAATAGCACAGCCCTCAGTCCCACCCAGCAGGAGCCTCTGGCTTTCCACACAGTGTGACGACAGTGACCCTGGTGTCCACGTAAGGGAGTGGGGCACCAGTCGTGCAAGACACACTCTCAGAATATTCTAGTTTAAGAGAAGACAGTTTATTAAGCACCTACCACATACTAGACATTATGCTAGATACTTTATTTCAGATCTTCTCAGTAAAGCAGGAAGGGATATATCATTCTGATTTTACCAACAGGGAACCACAGCTTGTTGCGTGACTTAGCCCCCTGAACAAAGTCAACTTCCCACTAGAGGAAGTAGCATCGGGGTTGCTCTACAGAAGGAAGCCCAGGAGGAGACAGCCCCGGGAGATGCGAAATACTGCCTGGGAGCCCTGGTCAAGGCTCCACTCCAGAAGCAGCTCACAAGCCACTCCAGCCAGTACGTCAAGACTCAGCGGTTCCCCTTTGGCACAAGCTGTGGGGAGCGTTTCCAGCCCTGAAAGACAGAGCCTGTGACATACCACAGGAAGAATCCCTCCTACTCAGGCGGCACTAGCCCAGCAGGGTACAAATAAGGGGACAGAAGAATACCACTGTGCATAAAGCAAAATCCGAACCCTCTGTTCCCAACTCCCTTACTTCACCCTGTCCAGGGCCAGTCCTGTGTCCCAGACAGACCCCAGCGGTGGAAGCTTGCAGCCCAGGTGGCAGCCCTGCAGTCCAGGCTTCCAAATTTGGGTGTTCCAAACGACAGGGAGTTCGCTCTGGGATTCTAAAGACTCTTTGATCTGGTCTCGGGGAGACGACCCAGAAGGTGAGAGTGGTAGAGGAAAAAAAGTTGATATAGTTTGAGTCTGCTATCCGCATTAGACAAAAAGAAGACGAAAGGTCCAGAAATAGGAAAAGGCTTCCTCACACTGAGTCGTCCGTGCAGGAGCCAAGGCTGGGTTCAGATTCCTCACTTTAACCTGTGATTCCACACACAGGGGAGGCCTTCTGCACACTTCCTTCTCCCCTTATGTAGCCACGGCATACACACTGCTCATCACACTTCCTTGCAGAGCCCTCTTCTTGGGCAGTTGATAATTCCAGGTCACATGCAGGACAGAAAAGTAGCAGCATTAGTGCACTTGGGCCATGGGGCATATGTCAGCCAGTATCTGAGCAACTTCCAAAGCCCAGCATGGAGTCAAGTCCTCCCCGCTGTCCCAGACAAGGGCACCCAGGAGATCAAGTAAGTAACCAGAACTGTCAGCAAGCCACAGGGCTGCTGTGGGGGAAGGGAAGAGGGGGTCTGATTTCCCAAGACAAAGGTCACTGCCAAGGTCGATGGTAACTCAGTGACCACAGTGAAGTGCCCAAGCTGTCTGTCAAGAGGTAGTCAGTACAAGGGTCCTAACCTCTCCTTCAGGGGATAGGTAACCAAGGAAAGACTTTGCCCAAATCTCACTTTCTTGGGAATCCCAGAAATGTGGCTTTCTTTAATCTCCAACCATTCTCAATCTCTGATCTCTGCCTGTCTGCACAAGAACGGTGAGTATGCACTTAACATGGGCTTCACACATAGTATTTAATGAAAGACAGCAATTAAAATTGCCAATATTTCCCCAAACATGCATTCCTCTCTTCCCAGATGTTTTGCCTACCTTTTCTCAATCCCCCGGTAAAAAGAGTCAAGGGTAAGTGCCAGTCTAACAGATTTGCGAAGCTCCAAACTGCAACTGCCAGCAAGTCATTCTTCCAGGACGGGGGAGCTCAACCCCAGTGTGCTGTGGACCCCATTCCAGAGGCAATCAGAAGCCCCTGGTGAGGACTATAGGGGAGAAACAGTGCCCTGGCACCTCCTCACATCTCACCTTGCTACTAGGATGAGGATGAATGGGAGAGAACTCCAGAGAGAAGAATAATGTTTAGATTCTGGCTCTTTCCGAACTCAACACAATTTTTAGCAAGTTACTCTTTCCATACAAATGTTTCCGCTCCTGCCAAAAGAAAATAAAGAAAGGGCCTTGCTAAGAACCAGAGATCAAGGGGCTGGGGATTTAGCTCAGTGATTAGAGTACTTGCTTTGCAAGCACAAGGCCCTGAGTTCAATCCCCGGCACCACAAAAAAAAAAAAAAAAAAAAAAAGAACCAGAGATCATAGTCTTACCAGGGACAGAATAAAGTCACACTCTTTGTAATTCCTTAGCTGAATGTGGTTGATATGCAGAGATGGGTGACTTACTCCTGTCAGCTGACAGCACTCTGCCTCCTCCAAACCAGGTGGGTTCACAGATACCACTTGAGGATCAAACCACAGGACCACCTACATGTCTTTGTTTTCGGAAAAGGAGAAGCTTTGCAAACCCAAGGTCAGTGCCATTAGGTTTGAGGCAAGCAGCTTCTCAACTGAGCATAGGAAATTGTTCAGATACAAAGAGGGGAGTGAGTCACTCTTATGCAGAATAACTCAACGTGTGTATGGCAAAGAAAGCACATGACAAGGGAAATGTGGCCCACTCTAGCCAGCCCTGTAATCTCTCTGCTTGTTTTCACAGGCTAGCTCCAGAAAATGGGCCTCAAAAAAGAACAGCAGGAGAAAGAGACTGCCCAAATCACTTTGGTAAAGACACACAGTTCAAGAACCCACAAGTCCTAACCAACTCACATTTCAAACTGAAGTCTCAAGACAGCTGGCTGGCCTAGCTCGGCTTTCTCACTGGGTTGCTCAGTCACACCTCGACTCTGATCCTGCTCTTGGTGCTGCTAACTGAGGCAACCTCTGTGGAAGGAGTAACACTCTGTGCCCCGGAAGGTCACGGTGTTCCAAGAGGCCTCAGGGAAGAGGAGGACAGAGTAAGCCCCTCTCACCAACGAATCAACAAGCCAATCCCAAAGCATGAAGTCTTCTTCAGCCCCCCACCACAATGAATTATAATCTATGTGAGCCAGACTGCCTGCTCTTTTTTTTTTTTGCATTTTTAAATTGAGATATCATTCACATACTATAAGGTTCACCCTTTTAACACATATAATTCAGTGCCTTCCAGTACTGTTCTCTGCTTAAGCCTAACCTGAGAGTAGAGAAGACACAAGAAAGGGAGCCAGGAAGGTCTGAATTTCATCAGAGGTTAAAAAAAATCTTCCATGTACAGAAGTATTTCCAAAGCCCAAGAAAGAGTAATTCTGATCAAAATCTAATACTGGATATCTTTCTTGAAAAATCTTTGCCATACTGGATATAAAATTGTGTTTCTGGATCTGAAGTGAGGACAGAAAGAGGAGAGAGATGCAACTGAATTTTGCCACCTCTATCCTTGAGGGAACGCAAGCCCTACTATTTAGAATAGTGTTTTGTGTGCTCTAGACCCAGGCGGGCCCTGCTCGCCTTGGTTCAGAATAGCACATCACACTGCCCTCTAGTAGCCAGCCTCGGAAATGACAGCTACAAACTAGACAGGGGTCCAGCCTTACAAGCCATGCTGTTCTACACTGAAAGGGAGAGAGAAGTTGGAGGAAGACCGAGTTTATACACTTTTGCCAAGGCCTACTAAAACCTAGGGTCACCTGGAATAGAATCCGTCTACTTTCCTTACACCTCAAGTCTCTGCTGGAAAATAGATAATAAAGTCCTTTGTAAAGGAAAAAAAAGCAATTTAAGATTTCTAAAGTACCTGGGCCTAAAGCAAGTTGTTCCCAAGAAATAGCATGGGAACCCACAAAAATGAAGGTAAAACTCGAGCCCATATGAAATCAAAACCTTGCTGTGCAGAGGAGTGTGACAGCGGGCTAGGAGTCGAATACACTCACTGCCACTTCGGCCCAAGGAAAGAGGCCAGCCTGAAAAATAGATTGCAGAAGTATAATCTCAGAAGTAGAAACAACACAACCCAGTGTCTGGAACCTGTCCTCCTCCTTTTTATTTAGAGTAATTTTATATTTACAGAAATTTGTAAAATAATATACGCCTTTCTCCTCTAATGTTAACATCTTATATAATTATGATACATTTGTAAAACTAAGGGATTAATCTTGGCATATTTTTGAACTAAACGATAGACATTATTCAGATTTTACCAGTTTCTCTATTATCTCCTAAGCTTGGACCCTATCCTCCACTCCTGCCAACCCGTGGCACAGGGGATTGGACAAGGACCTTTGAACTGAGCTACATCCCCAGGCTTTTTTGTTATTTGTTTATTTTGAAAGAGCACCCAAGGGTCTTGCTAAGTCATTAGGTTGTTCAGACTGGGCTCCAATTTGCAATCTTCCTACCTTAACCTCCCAGAGTGCACCACCTCGTCCATCTAGGTTGGACCTTTAAAAAAAAGTTTGCAATAAGGAATAAAAGGACAAGATAGGGAGTATGGAGAAAGAACAGTAGGTTTTAGACCCAACTCTGCCAGGTGCTAACTTTAGGATCTTGATTTATTTTGAGCTCTAAAAGTACTTTCTTCCATCTCACAAATACCAATTCTATACACATTTTCATCCAAGCAGAACTTCCTCTCCCCTTTCACTCTCCACTCTAGTCCCATTACGTTCCTTCCCACAGACCCTATTCTAGTTAAAGTGTGAGACTCTCTGTTATGGGTGTGTCTAGATGTCCCCCAAAGCCTTCTGCAGTCATAGGCTGGGCTCTCCAGGGTGGCTAGATTGAGGGTTTGTGCTGCTGAGATCAAGGACCGAAGCTGCGACGGATTCACAGTGCGATGCTATGATGCTACGATTAAGGGTCTGAGTGCTGCCCGCCCTGAGGGTAGGTAGTTTGGGTAAGACATAAAGACCAGAAAGAGCTGTGGTTGTCTCTTGTTGCTTGTTGCTTACTGCTTGCTGTGAACTATTTCTCCTCTGCAGTGCCCCTCTGCCATGCCACCCTGCCTTGGAGCCAGGTGATCATGGACTGAAACCTCTACAAACTGAACTAAATAAATCTTTCTTCCTTTAACTTTGGGTGTTGGGTATTTTGTCTCAGCAACGAGAAAGGTAACTAAGACACTCTCCTTAAAAAATCATATTCCTGGGGTTGGGGATTTAGCTCCGTGGTAGAGTGCTTGCCCAGCAAGCACAAGGCCCTGAGTTTGATCCCCGTACCTCCCCCACCAAAATTTTTTTTAAATTATTCATATAAATATATATATATTGCCCAAAATTGTGTACATTTTTGTAAAAGAAAAACTGGTATAAACATTTTAATACTAAATTTATTGAGACATCATGAGATTAATACAAGTTACCTTCAGCCTCTACAATTATAAGAGGAGCTCAAAGTGGTGGCCATTAGCTTCCAGACATTTATTAGTACAGCAAACCGCTAAAGTGTATAGAAGTTTCTTTGGCACTCCCTTTCTCCCTTCCTCTCCCTCGTTCCCTCTCTTTCCATATATATATATAATGTAATATATATTACATATATATGATATACATATACGTATTTGTATGTTAGCTTTTCATCACCATGACAAAAGTACCTGTGAAGTCAACTTAGAGGAGAAAGGTTTGTTTGGGCTCATTTCCAGAGGTTTCCATGCACACTGGCTGGCTCCACTGCTCCCAGGCCTGGGCTGAGGCACGCAGCACATCTTGGCGGAAGGGTATGGAGGAGCAAAGCTGCTCACCTCATGGCAGCCAGAAGCAGAGAAAGAGTGAGCCTGTGCTCATGTGTGCTTCCTCTTTCTTCCACTTTTGTCCCTACTGGCCAGTGCTGCCTACGTTCAGGACAAGTGTCCCCCTAGACTTTGCTGTCCCACACGCCCGTTGTCTCTGGAAACACCCTCAAGACATATTCAGAAGTGTGCTTCACTAATTTCCTAGCTGTATCTCAATCCAATCGAGTTGACAATCAAGATTAACCATCACAGTGTGTGTATATGTACATATAATTGGGTTGTCACGTATACAAAAATGGGCGAATGATTTGAATAAACAAGAAAACACACAAAAATGCTCACAGCACATCATTAGCAATTAGGGAAATGAAAATCAAATCCACAATGAAACATATGATCACATCCACTAGGACGGTTACAATAAAAAAGACAGATAATAACAGGTACCGGCAAAGATGTACAGAAATTGAAACACTCAACTTTTCTGGAATAGTTTGGCAGTTCTTCAAAAAGCTAAACACTGAGTTATATATGACTCAACAATTCTACTCCTAGATATGTATATACCCAAGAAAAATGAAAGCATACATCCCAAAACTTGTACATGAATTGTTTATAGCAGCATTATTCATAATAATCAAAAAGTAGAAACAATTTGTATGTCAATCAAATTATGGATGGATAAACAAAATGTGTATATCCACACGAGGGAATATTATTCTGCCATAAAAATAAACAAATACATGTTACAACATAGATGAAACTTGAAAACATTATACAAAGTGAAAGAAGTCAGACATAAAAGGCTACACATTTTATCACAGTTCCATTCATATATTATATAAAAATTCAGAATAGATAAATCTACAAACTAGTAGTTTTCTAGGGCTGAAGGAGGTGGGGAATGACTGCTAATGGGTGCACTTACTCGTATTCACAAGATGATGAAAATGTTTTAAAATTAACTGTAGTAATAAAGGATGGATAGAAGAAAACAAGGCGACAGACCTCTTGCAAATGGGAAGGGGTCTAGGAGACTGAGGACAAAGGAAAGGGGGTAGGGGAAGTAAGTAGAATTAAGATATAACCATGTACAGGAACCTAATAAGCTCAATGAGTGTAAACATATGTCATAAACATGAGCTAAGAATTATAACAAGAAGAATGAAAATAAGGAAAGGTGAGGGAGGGAGGGAGGTGGGAAGGGGACAAAACAAAACAAGCTGTATTATGTATATGTACACACTCCCCAAAATGAATGTAAACATCATGTATAGCAAACATGTACCAACAACAGAAAAAAAATTGTGGTGATGTGGTAATAACTGCACAACTCTTTGATGTACAATACAACACCGAACTGTACACTTCTAAAGGGGGAATCGGATGGTGTGTAGATTGTACCTCAATGAGGCTGTTTTTAAAAAAATACTAAACATCTACTACTACTTCATAGTTTCTTTAAGTCCAGTTGGAACTGGATGCTCTGGCTCAGGGTCTCTCAGCAGGTTGTGGTCAAGGTGTTGATCAGGGCTACAAACATCTGCAGGACCGAACAGAGCCGAAGGACCCTTCTACGGCGGCTTACTCCAGTTGGCTACTGGGTGTCACCTGCAGGCCTCTCCAGGGCTGCTTGTTATCCTCGGGACACGGAGGCTGGCTTCCTCTAGGATGAATGTTCAGGGAAGTACAAGCAGACACTTCAATGTCTTCCACAACCCAGTCCCAGAAGTCACACAGTTCCAGTACATCTCACTGGTTACACCGGCCAGCCCTGTTCATCACGGGAGAAGACTATACATGAGCTCAATACCAGAGGGCAAGGGTCGCGTGGACCATTTTGGAAGCCGGCTACCATACTTGATGATAATGATCATACCAACAGCAAAGAATTGTTTGGCCTCCACTATGTGCCAGGTACTGTTCTAAACATACAGTGAACCTACAAGACCATTATCTACTTCACACATGAAGAAACTAAGGCACGGAGAAGTTAAGAAGCTTACCAAAGGTCACACAGCTAGTGAATGACATACTCATGGCTGAGAGTCAATTCCAGGCACTATAGTTTAAAAGCCCGCTCTTAAAAACTGTATAGTATTGCTTCCCAAATAATCCTTGATTTCTCTAAGTATTGTCCATTTGCACTCCCAACAGACAAACCAGTAGAAATCCCCAGTGAGTTTTCATACTCCATGAGAGTTCAGTCACTTATTTTTGCCAAACTAACATCTCTAAAATAGAAACTCAGTGTTTTAATTTGCATTTAGTTAATTACTAGTGAGGTATTATACTTACTAGCCTCTGGAATTCTTTTGATTTTACCTATTCATATTCTTTGTATATTTTACCTTTTGTTATCTTTTTCTGATTTGCAAGAGTTCTTTCTACACTCAATCCCGTATATAGGCAATCTCCAGTCAGTTTTAGATACTGCAAATAATTTCTCCTAATTTTTATCTGTGACTATAAACTGTTTTGCTTTAAGCAGTGCTTTGCTTTATGAAGCAGTCAAAGCTATGAGATCTGAAGAGTTGTGAAGAAATCCATCGTCCCTATTAGGTCACAAACACGTTCTTCATTTGCTCTTACTAGCTTTATTTTTGTTATCACCAGGGATCAAATCCAGAGCCTCATACATGCTAGGCACATGGTCTACCACTGAGCTACATCCCAAGTCTCCTACTAGTTTTATTAAGTTATATTTCATTCAGGTCTTTAATTGCTTTAGGGTTTTTGTTTTATATGGTATGAGGTAGAGATCCAGCTTTACTTTTGTCCATATAATAAACCAATTTTCTGAGCACCGTTATCCATCTCTTTCCCACTAATCAGTGACACTATCTTTATCATATACCATGTCGCCAATATTCCTGAACCTAGTTGAGTAGTAATTCTGGTTTTCTCAGAAGAAAGATCACTGAGAAAGTTTTTACTCATTATCAACTAGATTGATGAAAAATCCAATCATTCATTGGTCACAAGATCCCCAAGGATTCAGTATTAGCAAGAACCTTTCCCCAAACAGAACACCCAGTTAGGAAATGATTTTAAAAAAATAAATGTATATTTATTAAAAACAGAAAAAGAAAAACGCTAGCCAAACAAACTCTGGAATACAGAAATCACCACTTCCTGCAGAAGCCAGCTACAGTGTTAGCACACCTCAGAAATTCGGGTGCCCTGGTCCATAGATCAGGTCTCAAGTATTCCTCTGTGGTCAGAATTGGCATTCAACAGGTTGCTGGTCTGTGAGGGCTCTGATTATTAGCACAGACAACTGTTAACGGCTGGACGCCCGGCCATCCCACGCCACTACCCCAACCCACAGCCACCGGCACAGCCTCAGAGAAGCTACATGTCCTCAACACTCCACTTGTAGGCAAGTTCCTCCACTGCCTTCTTGCTGGCAAGCCTGGCAAAACGCTTCTGTTCAAATCCATTGGATCTGTAATCAAAGGAGACATAATTATCAGCCAGAACCCTGTACTGCACATTTGTTTTAAAAGAAAGAGAATAGTTCATAATGAGCAGGGAGAAAAGACATATTTAAGAGAATCAAAGTCAAAATACAGGGCTGGGGATTTAGCTCAGTGGTTAGAGTGCTTGCCTCACAAACACAATGCCCTGAGTTCGATCTCCAGCACCAAAAAAAAAAAAGAATAAAAATACATAATTCATCCTCTTCTTAGTCCTTTTCTGCTCCCTTCTCCCACTCATTGACAACTACTCAAACCTTTACCACTCTCTAAAGGCCCAACTCACTCTTAGCCAATGTCCACATCTTATATTTATCCATTCATTAAACAAACATTTGCTGAATTCTTAGTGGACACTAGGCATTGTGGTAGGCACTGCAGGAAAATTAGTATGACACAGTGCCTGTCCTGATGAACTCACAGGTGAGTAGAGCTGTTAAGGAAACAGATATTTAAACAATAATCAAAACAAAAAGCATAATCTATGGTAGAAATATGCACAGGGTATCACAGAAACACAATGGGGACCTCACTCAGTTTAGGGAAGGAATGGTAAAAAGATGGCATGAGGGATGGACAAAAATGGTCCAAGAATGGTCAGAAGAAGATTCACAGAGGTGGACCCTAAGCTAAGTCTGAAACAAGAATGACTTAACCAGAAGGATGGAGGTGACAAGCGAGGGACAGAACGGTCAGGAGGTCATTTTGTGTCAGAGCACAGCATGAAGTACAAAACCAGAGGCAAGGAAATAAGAGCTACTCTGGTACATGCAGGGAACCAAAGGAAAACTAGCGTGGCTAGAGCCTGGAGTATGACTAAAGGAGTAGCCATGAGTCAAAGCTGGAGAGGCCAAATCATCATAAGCGTTGCAGGACACGAAAAAAGTTAAGATTTCACCCATAAAGGATGGGTTTACAGCAGGAGCATAAATTGCATTTTGAAGAAATGACTCTGAAAAAAGGTCGAGCAACGGCCTTGGTAATAGACGATGAAGGAAGAGGGATGACACGAGAGGTAAACTAGTAGGACTTACTGACTGATTAGATGCAAGGACAAAGGAAAAAGTAAGTTTGCCTCACTGGTTAATAATGTGAGTGACCGCGTGAATGAGACTGTCATGAACCAGGCTAGAGAGCAGAAGAGCAGCAGCAGACTTACAGTAGGGAAAGCTGTTGAAGGCAGTTTTGAATATGTTGTATTTCGGGTGTCTCAAGTGCATATAAAGAAATTCATCATGGAGCTAGAACTGAGCTGGAAATATAGAGTTTATTGGGGTACATAGATGGTGCTGAAGGTCTGACTAGACGACTCAGCCAGAGAGAGTACAGTCTCTAGAGTGAGAATGGCAAGGGATTATTATAGGGCGCTGAGAAACATTTAAGGGGGCCAAGAAGAAATGAGAAAAGAACCAGGAGTGGGGTGTGTCATGGAAGCCAATACAAGGGCAAGCTTCAAGGAGGTAGCGCACGGACCTTAAATCCCATCTAGTTACTATCATTATCTAAAGTCCTTCCCTTTTTTTAAGTGCTGGGAATCAAATCCAGGATCTCAGGTTTGGTAAACATGTGCTTTACCAGTGAGCTACATCCCTAGTTCCTTATTATTTAAATTTCTTGAAAGAGTCTGCATTCACTGTTTGCATTTCCTCACTTTTCATTCACTCGTTAATACACAAGAATCTGGCTTTTTTTTTTTTTTAAAAAGTACACCTCAGAGTTAGCTCTCTTTCAGATCATCAGTGTTATTAACCAACGATTCCTCCCTCTTTTGTCCCAAATCAGTCACCAGGTCCCAGCCATTTAAGATTATCCCCTAACCACTTCTCTACTTCTTCTCTCTATCCTTACTTCCACTGTCACAGCCAGACCACTGGCTCTTTATTTGGTCTACTTCCAAACTGGTACCTTTCAAATACTCCACAACACTGCCATAATGATTTGTCTATATAAAATGCAGGAGCTTCTTTTAATACTTAAATAGCTCCCTTTGCCTCTATAGCACAGACCACACTCCTCCAAAAGGCTCCCAAGGTTCTAGTCACAAGGTTCTGGAATCAGAACTCTGCCAAGCTCTCCAGTCCATCTCATACAACTCTATTTCACACTTTATCCTATCCAACAAAAGCAAACTGCTTATGGCCTCACCCGGCCCTACCCTATAACACGTGGTGTTCCATATCCTATGACTTCGCACAAACAAGACCCTTTTCCTTTAACATCCTTCCTTTTTCTTGGCTGTTTACCGACATCCTATAAGATTCAAATCCTCTAGGAAACATTCCCGAACCATGTCCTCCCGCTTCAATTCTGAATTTACTCTCCTTTTGGGTTCCCAAAGCACCTTGAAAATATTCTATAGTAACACTAACCAAGTAGCCTTGAAATTACCTGTCTGTCTGTCTGAAATTGCCTGCAGATAGAAAGTGAGCTCCTAGACTTGGAGCCTGTCCTTACTCAGTGTGGAATCCTTGGCATCTAGTACACAGTTGAGTGAAGCTAAAACAAGCATGTTAAGGACTTCCCTAAGGAATGCTTGGGGTGACTAATGGAAGACTTCAGGAAGAAAGAAAGCTTATATCACTGGTACCATCTCCAACTTAGAAACATGCTTATTACTCAGGAGCATCAAGGAAATCCCTGCTTTTTACTTTGGGAAATATATATTTAAAAGAATCAAATTTAACATAACCATGCAAAAGAATAACCCAAGCCATAATTTGAATCAAAAACAAACTGCAGGAGAACTCACCACGGAAAGAGTGCGTTTTAGGTGACAGAAGCGGGAGTCTAGCTTTCTAATACTGATGGCAAACCTTTTACAGCTTTCAGTGATATGAACAGCCTGCTGTAGCACGCACGCCACAGATTCACCACCACTGATTTAGATAAACTGCCTTTTTTTTGTACTAGAAAATTTTTATTTTTTTCTTTTATTTAAAAAAAAAAACAAAATTTCATAATAAAATGACAGAATAACATTAGCTAATACACTGTGTATCATCTTCTTAGTAGTTACTCAGAGTACAAGACGTTGATAAAAAAGAGTCTCTTTATAAAGAAGAAATAAACACATTAGTACTATTATCTGGGCTTCAGTTTCTCTTTTAAGTAATGTAGCTCGATTGACATAGGTTTTTCCAACTACAACATACTACACATCTGTGCTGGAAATATTTCCTTGGAACCGGCCAAAAGGAGACAAAACTAGAAACGTTAATGAAAGAATGAATAACCATAAAGAAAGCAAAATAACAAAGGGAAATAAATGGAGAAATCCAGGAAAAAGAGAATGAGAAGTAGAGAAAAGTAGGGAAGATGAAGACAAATAAAACAAAGAAAGACAGAGGGAAGAGGAGAAGGAGGAAGAGGAGGGGAAGAAGAGGGAGAAGAAGGAGAAGAGGAGGAAGAAGAGAAGGGAGAGAAGGTGGAAGAGGAGGAGGAAGGGGGGAGGAGAAGAGGAAGAAGAGAAAGAAGAAGAGGAGAAGGGGAAGGGGCAGTGGGTGGGGTAGGAGAAAGAAGAAGGGAGGGAAGGAAAAGAAGAGGAGGCGAAGGGGGGAGGAGGAGGAGGAAGAATTTAAAAATAATTTGAACAAAATCCTAACATATACTTCTGGAAGAAATATTTCAGCACACTAGGAATAGAAGAGAACGTTATGAATTCAATAAAGGTATTTATTAAAAAAAAACAACAACCTTGTATTTAATGGTAAAAGAATGAATGTGTTCCTGCTAAGATTAGGAACAAGGCAAGATTACCTGCTCTTAGTGGGAGCTAATGCAACAGGATAAGAAAATAAAACAAAAGCATCCATAATGAAAGAAGGTAAAATTATCTGTATTTGTAGATAGCATAGTCCTCTAGATATAAAATGTGATGGCATCTATAAAAAGAGATATTGTACAAAATGAGCTTTACTACCAGTATAAGGAGACAACTGACAATATTTGCTGCCAAGAGTAAAGTTCAAGCTTTCAAGTGTAAATTAGAATCCTGAAAAACTGTATGCATCACCATGAATTTGTTAGCTTCTCATTATTTAAAGACTTTTATGATAAAGTCAGAGATGATGCCAACAAAAGCAATTTTGATATAATTAAAATATATCAACATTTGGAAAGTCTGAAACAGTCAACAAACCAATATTTACAGGTAATCGATACATGATATTATAAAATCATGTATAAGATCCATTCAAAGTACAAAAAAAAAACCCAACAGATTTTAATGTAACCATATAAAAAGTTATTTGATATGGTTTAACTAACCAGAAAGGAACTAGCATTTGTTGACTTTTTATAGAGCACCAAAAAAACAAAACACACCTTCTTTTTCTACTACCTATACATAAGGTGGAATTTTCTTTCTACACTTCAGCTAAACAATATCTCACAATAGGCAAATACAGAATCCAACTGTTTACTACTAACCTAAAAACTAATGAGATATGTAAAAATGAAAATCTATATAATTCTTCTTTTTTTTGTTTGGAAAACAGTTCTTTTCATTAAAAAAAAATAATCACAGTAACATATAATGGCTCTACTAGTCTGTAAAGTAAATTAATACATACTTTTTAAACCCTTCAGTTTAATTTCTATTATGGTAAATATCAATAGATATATGCCACATAAACAAAAGCTTTTTGGAGTATTCGGTAATTTTTAAAGTGTAAAAGGATCCTGGGATTAAAAAATTTCAGAGTTATTGTGCTAGATGTTGGAACATTGTTCTTCAGTAGGCAAAAGGCAATGAGACCCATGATGTAAGCAGGACTGACGTTAAGTAGGAGCAAACATAGTCCATCCGTCACACAGACGGGAAGTTAGAGTACACGGATGCAGATGCCGGGAGAACAGATGAGGTGGTAGGGATCCACAAGACATTACCAGAGACTTACTCCTGAGCCTGCGACGAGAACTATGTGGTTCGAACACATTTTAAAGACACAAGAAACAGAAGTCTCCAGATCACAACCAAGTAGTCAACCCCTCCAAACTTTGGAAAATATTAAAAATGATCAATGTCCAAAACAAAGGACACTGGTCCACTTCATCTGGACCACTTCAGTTGTTTGTCTAAAACAGTGATGGCAAGCCTACAGCCACGTGCCACAGCAGGCTGTTTGTATCACTGAAAGCTCTAGAAGGTTCATTATCACTGGTCTAGAGCTTTTAAAAACAGTTTGAAGGGCTGGGCATGGTGGCACATGCCTGTAATCCCAGTACTCGGGAGGCTGAGGCAGGAGGATCACCATGAGTTTGGACCACCTGGCGCTACACAGTAAGTTCAAAGCTAGCCTGAACTAGATAGTGAAACCTTACCTCAAACAAGCAAACAAAACAAAAACAAAATGTATGCTCTTCACCTTGTGATTATAGCAGAGAATGAGTGTAGAGTAGTTTAAGAACAGCAGAGAAGGTTAGCGTGAGAAGGAAGTGAGGAAAAAAATGTAGGAAATAGTCTTACCTGTCCACTCCATCCCAGCGATATCCGGGCCAGATATTGAACCTGTTTGGAGGAGGTGCTGGGCCATTGTATCGGGGTCTCACTAATGAGAGGAACAAAAAAAAAAAAAAAAATGTTACTTACGCAATTTAATTCAGAGATGGATGGCAATGGGGAAAAAATATTCTATATCTTAGCCCAGAAAGAATGGCCACCATCAAGAAATCAAATAACAAATGCAAGCAAGGCTGCAGGGGAAAAAGGAGCACGCCCTACAATGTTGGTGGGAATGTAAACTAGTACAACCACTATGAAAATCAGTATGGAGAGTCCTCAGAAAACTAAAACTAGAAATTCCATTTAACCTAGCTATTAGATATTTTTCTGAAAGAGTTAAAGTCGTCAAATTACAATGATACAGGGGCTGGGGATTTAGCTCAGCGGTTAGAGTGCTTGCCTCGCAAGCACAAGGCCCTGAGTTCGATCCCTGGCACCAAAAAAAAAAAAAATTAAAATAATACATGCATATCGATGTTTATTGCAGCACAATTCATGATAACTAAATCTTGGAAGTGGCTTATATGTCTATCAACAGATGAATGGATAAAGAAAATGTGATCTTTACACACAATGGAGTATTATTCCGTCATAAAGAAAGGTAAACTTAAGTCATTTTTAAGAAAATAGATACCATAATGTTGAGACCATAATGTTAAGTGAAATAAATCAGATCAGACACATAAGCTTAAACATCACATGGTTTCTCTTACATAAGAAAACCAAATTATAAATAAAGAGCAAAACAAAAGATAGGTAATAGGAAGTAGGGGTAGATCTTTCTCAAATGGGAAGAGGATCAAGACATGAAGGGAGGGGAGAGGGGATGAAAAAAGGAATTAAGATGTGTTATGTACATGTATCAATTCCACAGAAGGAATGTAAACACTGCACACTGCAAATATATACTAATTTAAAAAAAGAAATCCCTACTAGTTGAACTCTAGTTCCCAGACAAAAACGAAGAATTTTATTTATACAGGAAAGCCCTCTTTGCACATAGCAGTGTAGAGGCACTCCAATGACTCTTTCCTCACTAAGCCAGCTCCAGTTCTGAATATTCCCGGAGTCTCACCTTTCTTATTCTTGTTCTCCTTGGCCTTATTCTTCTTGATGAAGTTGGCCATGGGGTCTCCCTCCCTTTCTTGTTCTCTCAGCATGCGATCCAGATCTTCATCATCAATATAGCGGGCCAGAGGCTTCTGCATCTCCTTCATTGCATCCTCCACATTTTGTTGCTGTTGCCGGCTCTGGGCAAGCCTGGGCAGAAAAAAATCATTCTGTCTGACATCTCTACTCCTTCATGGAGACAGACAACACACAGTGCCACTTTCAAAAAACCTCCCCCAGGCAATAGCCTACGCCAAATATTTAAAAGGGTAAAATCCCCAGAATATTAACTGCAAGTATAGAATCTATCAGTCTTGGAAAGGAGATTCAGCATACTGAATGTCCGCTCCTGAAAACAGCTCTGAAGAAAAGCAGAGAAACAACAGGCTCCAGGCACTGCAACCTCGCTGTCACTTTTAGGGATGCCTTACCCTTTTCCCCACTGGGCATACAGCTCTTCTCGTTCTGAGTCCTTCTCTGCTTTTCTCCTTTGCTCTAGACGTTCCAGTTTCAAATTCCTCTTACGACCAGACTTGTCACGAAACACAGTTTCAGCAAACTGGAATTCAGCTGTGAAAGATAAATGCCAGAGATCAAAATCAGAAATAATATTCTAACAAATCAACCGCTTGGGATGTTGATGCTAGATAAAAACATCTGCAGCCAGACCACAAGTAGTTCCTACCAACATATAAGTGCATGTTGAGTATGGGCCTAAAAATTGACATTTTTCAAGAGGGAAAAGAACCACTTGAATCTACTGAAAGGTTAAAGTGATGCATAAAAACCAGAGCTGGGATCTGATAGTAATTAAAAATTTTAAGTATTAGGTACAGTAAGTTACATTAAAAAGAATAAAAACTACAGAAGCCTAGACTGCAACCTGCACCTTCATTTTTACCTTCAAACGCCATATTTTCTTGTTCCCGTTTTTTGAGCTCCTCCTGTTCTTGCTGTATGTCAGTTAACACCAACCCAGTTTTAGCCCCAGAATACATGTGCTCAGCCTGTACAATGGAAAAGGAAACATTGATAAGCCAATAGAGCAATAGGCTCCATGGGCCTACACAGTTAGGTGCATTTTTGCCCACCACAACCACACCTAAAACTCTAGCTTTACATTCACCTTATTGACCATAGGATTCACACAATACAGAAAAAAAAAAAAAGAAAGAAAACCTAGTTTCATTGAAAATTTAATAGTACTATCAACTTGTAAGAGTAAACAGAAGCACACACCAACAATTCATTAAAGGGAGAGCTAAACACTTGATTTCTGACTTTTCACATATAAAGTATACATGTGGAGACTCACTCTCTCAGACCACCTGATCAGAAACTCTGGGCATCAAGCTCTGTGCCACCACTAGAGACTCAATAAATAGAATATCCCATTTAAAGTGCAAATTCAAGCAAACCTAAGATCTTCAAATTGTAGATATGTACTAAGGATAATAATAGAAGATATAACCACGTGAAAACTTTCTACAAATCTCCACTTTGTCACCAAGACAGCAAACCACAAACGGGAGTATATATTAAACTGCCCAAGGACTGCATGGATATACAAACTGTCAAGAGTCCCATTGAAACATGGACCTCACTCTTCTTCCAAAGAGGGTCAGGAACAGGCTGGTCTATGTTGCCAGAACCGATCTTCTCAAACTCTTTTACAGAAAAGATGTACCTGACGGGTCTGCCTTGGAGAGAAACACACACCTCACAGGCTCCATCATTACCCAACTCACAAGTAAGACCCTGCACTACTGCAAGTGTTCTACATAACCTAATTACTCAGAGTTCATGTGTGGGTCTCCTTTACTAATTCGTCAAGCTTTATAACAGATTTAAAACAAAACACAATACTGACACTCCAGAAAATATAATTTGTAAAAGTAATTTTATATTTTAAGTTCCTCCCTTTAAGTTCTAGATATAGAAACTAGTAGTTCAATTTATAATAAATGCATAACACTGAATCATTAATACCAAATGCTTACCTGGTCCCAGACATTATGGTATGAGTTTTAATTATACTAACTCATATTGGATTCCCACAACAACCTTATAAAATAGAAACTAGTATTCTTCACATTTTACAAATGAACAAGCTGAGCCTTAGAGATATCAAGTAACTTGCTTAAATCTCACAGACAGTAGCAGAAGTAGGATTCAAATCTGTGTTCAGTTTGACACAGGACTGTGCTCCTAACCCTATTCTGCAAACGACAGTCCTTAGTTTGTTCTTAAGAAAACAAACGTGCATACCCATGTTTATAACAGCACAATTCATAGTAGCTAAATCTTGGAGGCAGCCTATATGTCCATCAACAGATGAAAATGGAAAAAGGAAATGTGGTATTTATACACAATGGAGTACTACTCAGCCATAAAGAAGGATAAACTTGAGTCACTTGTAAGAAAATATACATACCTTGAGACCATAATGTTAAGTGAAATAAATCAGACACAAGCTTAAATGCTGAATGGTTTCTCTTACATGAAAAACTCAAAATACAAATAAAGAGTAAAATAAAAGATAGGTAATAGGAAGTAAGGAGATAGATCTTTTTCAAATGGGATGGGATCAAGGGGACCAAGAGATGGAGGAAAGAGGTAGGGAAAGAGGAAGAAAAAAGAATTGGGATGTGTTACATACAACTCCCCAAAAGGAATGCAATCATTATTTAATGCAAATGTATACTAATAAAGAAAAAAAATCTAGGGGTTGGGGATTTAGCTCAGTGGTAGAACGCTTGCCTAGCAAGTACAAGGCCCTGAGTTCGATTCCCAGCAACAAAAAAACAAAAACAAAAAAAAACCCTGAAGTTTTTTTGGATATAGTAAAATGAGACAAATGGAATTATGAGGTTGTAAGGTATAGCCTCTTGTGAAATCTGGTACAGAGGTTGGGGATTTAGCTCAGTGGTACAGCACTTCTTGCGAGGCCCTGAATTTGATCCCCAGCACCAAAAAAAACCTGAAATCTGGTACAGGTTGAGCATCCCTAATCCAAAACTCTCCAAAATCCAAAACTTTTGAGCATCTGCTAGTGCTCAAAAAGTTTCAGATCATCAGGCACACAAGCTTAAATATCAAATGGTTTCTCTTACATAAGTCCAAAGTCTAAAAAAAAGTACAATGAAAGATAATAGGCAATAGGGAGATAGATCTTTTTTGCAAAAAGGAAGAAGACTAAGAGCTAGAGGGAGGGGGAGAAGGGGAAGGGGATGAAAAAAGAATTAAGATATCTTGTGTACATGTAGCAACTCCCTACAACGAATGTAATCAATTTCAGATGTTTGTGTGCACATATTCCAAAATCCAAAAAACACCAAAATCTGAAACAAGTCTGGCCCCAAACATTTTGGATAAGAGATATTCAATCTGCATTTAGAAATCCATCTGAGCTGAGTTACAGCCAATGCCATCTTTATAGAGACAGCTCCAAAAGTCCTTTTAACTAAGATTTATTGTACTAGTGAGAGCTACTTCCTGCTCCTCTGGCTTGACTCTCAGGGATTTATACAAAGCGAAAAAGTAGGAGTCATTCTAAGAGAAGGACCCAAATATCTCTACCTTCTTTCCAGGTGGCTGACTCCTTCGAGGCGGAGACAGATCAGAATCAGAAGATTTGGTCCTCTGTTTCCTCCTTGGTGGAGAGAGGTCAGAATCAGAGTTCCAGTGCCTTGGTCTATTCCTTGGAGGTGACAGGTCCGAATCAGAATCCTGGTGCCCTGGATGCCATTTATGTCGAGGCGGTGAAAGATCTGAATCAGAGACTTTCTGGCAGTCACCTGGGGAGAAAGAAGAGTCCATCGTGGGACACTGATGTCTCCTGGTGAAAGGCTTTAAGAAATATCCTATGGCTGGGAGAAGAGCCTAGAAATTAAAGAATAAACAAGGGCTAGGAGAAGTAGCTCAGTGATTTAGTGCTTGCCTACAAGTGTGAGGCCTTGGTTCAATCCCCAATACTATAAAAAAATTAATTAACTGATCCCCTTAGAACTTTCCAAGTAAGGTAGAATATTTATTTAATCCTCCTATAAAGAACATTCACTAACCTAAAGACAAGTATGGATAACACAGGAGAACAAAGTCAGATCCCACTTTCAAACCACAGGCAGAATACAGAGGTTCTATTCCCAAGTGCTTAATGAACGCATGAGATGTCAGTACAGTTACTTCCTCCCCTCCGGCCCAGGAGAATGGGCAAAACAACTCAAAGCCAGCCCTCTGAACTGTGGCACAAGTCAGAAATACCTAGAATAATGTATTCTGATGTCTTCAGACTAAAAAATTACAAAGTATTTTAAAATTAAAAGAGTACCTAGGAACAAAAGATGAAGTAAAAAATTTCACTGCATATCCCTAAATTCTAGATGAAAGCATCACAAATCACCTCTCAAAAAGCAGTATGCAATATTCATTAATGGCCTCAAAACCATCCACACTTTCTGAGCTAAGAAATCAACTTCTTAGCTTTCTAGGAAACCCACCTACAAGTGAAATTTCCAAGGAATCCTTAAAGAAGCAAAAAAGAAATTACCCAAAATAGGAACAACAGTTTATGTATAAGAATATTGACTAAAACAATTAAAAGCAGAAGTTCCGAAATAATCAAAAACATACAATACAGAAAAACATATAATAGAGGAAATTTTTGTAACCTGACATCATTAAAAATTACATTAACATAGAGATGTTTTTAGACCTGAAAATTACGTTAATAGGGCGGGCAAGAATATACAAGTGATAATGTATGTTCAGCATAGTTGGGAGTCAACTCCATCAAAAGTGAATACCAAAAAGACCCAAAGAACATTCATGATAATCCTAATAATGAATGCCTCTGAATGGCAGAATTTTGCATCACATTTTTTCTGCTTCATTATACACACATTTCCATATAGTCTAAAGTGTTTGCAATAAACACGAATGAGGTGTGATCAAAAAATACCGTGAATTTTAATTTATTAAAGTAAAAGCAGTTGGGGATTTAGCTCAAGTGGTAGAGCACTTGCCTAGCAAACACAAGGCCCTGAGTTTGATCCCCAGCACCCAAAATATAAAGAAAAGAAACAATAAAAATAAAAAAGTAAAAGACACATTGTGATAACCCCCCTCAAAATAATCCCCCTTGCTTCAAACACATTTATCCCATCATTCTCATCCCTTTATGACGCAGTTCTAGAAGTCCTCTTTCATGACTGTCTTTAGCTGCGTTGTCATGGCCGCCTCCATGTCCTGAACTGATTCAAAATGTCACCTTTCGTGATCATTTTGACTTTGGAGAGCAGCCAGACATTGCACAGTGCCAGATTCAATGAATAAGGTGGATGAGGACACACCATAATGTTCTGACAGAAACTGCCGTAAACAATTTGAATTGATTCAAGACATCTATATAAAAAGACACTCACAAAAGAAGACTTTCAGAACTGCTTCAAAAAGTGGCAAGAAGTATGAAATAAGTATGTTCAATATGAGGGGGGTACCTGAGGAGGGATTAATGACAATGTGTCTTCCGCTATAATAAATTTTTTAAATTTACATGTTCACTGTACATTTCAATTCCACTTTGTAGTACTTTTTTATGGAGTAGGGAGAGTAAATAAAAAGACATATAAAAACTTTCTCCCGTCACCATAATTTTTAAGCTTTCCAGAGACCAGCCTCTCACCTCACAAAACTTCCAAAGAAACTCATTTTCAACCCTTATAAAGCAAGTAACGGTCCAAGAGAAACTTCCAGAGATTAAGTCTTTCCCACAGCAGTCACAATGCTCACCTTTGGAACTGAGCAGCTTCTTATCTCCAAAATGGGATTTTGCCTGCTTTTTTCGTGGAGGAGAGAGGTCCGAGTCATACTCGTTTTTGATGTTCTTCAGGAGTGATGGCTGAGTGGATCCTGACCCCTTCCAGTGTGAAGAAGTCTTGCTTGAGGTTCTTTCTGGCTCTTTACTACTTTTGGTTCTGGGCAGTGAATGAGCAGTATCAGGGGCCAAACTGGAGGAGCCATGATGGCCCCTCCTGGGATGCCGTGTGTCTGAGGAGTCAAGAGTTCTCCTAGGTTGGGATGTGTCAGAAGAACTGTTATGGGCCCTTCTAGGGGAAGAGACACCTGAGGAATTATGAAGGACTCTTCTAGGAGACACATCTGAAGAATTACAGTGAGGCTTCCTAAGAGGGGATGCATCTGAGCAGTCATGGAGGACTCTCCTGGGAGATGTATCTGAGTGTTGACGGGCCCTCCTAGGAGGAGATGGATCTGGGGTATCATGACGGACCCTCCTGGGGGGCGATGGGTCTGGGGTATCACAATGGACCCTCCTGGGGGGAGATGGATCAGGGGTATCATGACGGACCCTCCTCAGGGGAGATGGGTCCGGGGTATCACGACAGCCCCTCCTGGGGGGAGATGGATCTGGAGTAGCACGATGGCCCCTCCTGGGGGGAGATGGGTCTAGGGTAGCACGACGGCCCCTCCTGGGGGGAGATGGGTCCGGGGTAGCACGATGGACCCTCCTGGGGGGAGATGGGTCCGGGGTAGCACGACGGACCCTCCTGGGGGGAGATGGATCTGGGGTATCATGACGGCCCCTCCTGGGTGGAGATGGGTCCCAGGTATCACGACGGCCCCTCCTGGGGGGAGATGGATCAGAGGTATCACGACGGCCTCTCCCAGGTGGAGATGGGTCCGGGGTGTCACGACGGCCCCTCCTGGGGGGAGATGGATCTGGGGTATCATGACGGCCCCTCCTGGGGGGAGATGGGTCCGGGGTGTCACGACGGCCCCTCCTGGGGGGAGATGGATCAGGGGTATCACAACGGCCCCTCCTGGGGGGAGATGGATCCGGGGTATCACGACGGCCCCTCCTGGGGGGAGATGGATCCGGGGTATCATGACGGACCCTCCTGGGGGGAGATGGGTCTGGGGTATCACGACGGACCCTTCTGGGAGGAGACGAATCCGGGGTACCATGATGGGCCCTCCCAGGAGATGAATCCGGAGTATGATGATGGAAATGACTATGAGAGGGTAGGTCTTCACTGTGGTCTAAATAAAAACAGTAAAGAGTCAAATTCCCACAAATGCTCTGTCCACCACTCACATCTCAAGTTTCAAAAGACGCTGCAGCACACACCTTAAAACTACTTGGAAAGCCCAAAAGGTGTACACAACTCTCTTTTGCTTAGGGGCAGCAAACCAGCATTCGTGGTTATCTTGAGAATACTCCTCTTATTTGTCTACCAAGTCACTAATTTGCAGAATATTTTAAATACACCTTCCATATTCCTCTGTTTCTGCTGAATTCTTCCAAAAGTCCTGCCTTTATTCCAAGTGCTCTCCTATGCTGGGCCAGAGACAAATGAGTGCTGAAAGGCTCCCACTGAGTCACTTTCTGACCTCAGAAACCCTAATGGAAAAATGTAAGAGCAGGAGGAACACCTGGTCTATAATTTTCCATCTTACTACTTCTGAAGAAGTTCTAAATTCTTTTCCCTACTACATTTTTCAGGATCAATGATACACAGAAACAAACTGTGCATTCCACTAAAAGAAAAGTATAGAAAAGAAAAATTTTTCCTGTAAATGGGAAATTTAGATTTATCTATTGTTGGAACTCACCTCCTAGAAGCTTCCATTTGGTGCTAGAACGAAAAGCCTCCATTTGCTTCACGTCTTCTGGCCGCTCATCCACAAATTCAGCCACCTTGGGAGTAAGGACACTATGTTGAGGAAGAACACAAGATCTAGCCAAGAAGCACTGTTGTCTCTAGAACCTAAAGCTATTAGCTATTAAGAATGGGAATGACCACCAGGCATGGGGGTGCACACCTGTAATCCCAGGACTTGGGAAGCTGAGGCAGGAGGAGTACCATGAGTTCAAGGCCAGCCTGGGCTACATAGTGACTTCAAGGCCAGCCTGAGCTACATAGCAAGAGCCTGTCTCAAAATACAAAAAACAAAAAACAAAAAAATTGTCGCTATTGGCTTACTTGTTGATTCTTCTCTGACCAATCAAATTTTTCTCCAAAGATTAATTTCTGGAATTCAAATTCAATTAAGTACCCTCCGCTACTTCTCTTCTCCCAAGATTCCACCATCACTCCTCATATAACCTATTTTTGAGATCTCCCTCTGGGCACTGACAGCACAGGCTTTCAGGCACAATGAACTGAGATCTAAAACCCCAGCTCTGCCACTCCGAGCTGTATAAGCTTTGGCAAACTATTCTAAGCTTCAGTTTCCTCACTGTAAAAGAAAGACTCAGAAGATTACCATGAGAACTGAAGCTTAGCAGTGCTTGGTAAGTGGTAAATGCTCAATAAAATAAACTTACTCATTATTCTATGTGAACTGCTATTATCATCATACCTATTTTTGTCATCATTGGTGGTCATGGCTATCTTGCAGTAACAAAAATGAATTTAATAATCAAGTTCTGTTTTAACCACTGCAGAGAGCACTAGGCCTTAAAGCCTCCTTTATTTATAGTTTTGGACCATCACAAAAGCAAAAGACAGTATTACCAAAGGAAAATTAATAGGCTTGACTACATAAAAATTAGAATCTCTATTTACCAAGAACATGTGTTGGTACATTGTATACATAGTGATCACATTCATTATAGCTAATTTGTACCTGTGCATGATACATCTTGGTTAAAAATTAGAATTTTTAAAAGGCCCAAGAGTTATTATAAATGAAAAGTCAAATGACAAAATATACCTGCAATACATAAAATGCATACATTCTTATACTTATGAACGCCAAATAAACCAATGAAAAAAAAATCAAACCCCCTGTCCTCTAACAGCACTTGATGCCTATGTGGAATATATCTTCAAAATTTATCTTATTGCCAGGCATGGTGATACACACCTGTAGTCCCAGCACTCAGGAGACTGAGACAGGAGGATCGCCAAGAGTTTGAGGCCAGCCTGAGCTACACAGTGAGTTCAAAGCCAGCCTGAACTACATAGCAAGATTCTGCTAAAACAAAACAAAACAAAACAAAAATTTACCTTATTGTTGAAATTATTTAAAATTTAGTCTCTCACCTTAGGGTGTAATCACTAAAGTATAGATAGTATCTTTTATTCACCTGTATATCACCAGTTCCTAGGTAAGAGTGTACAATTTTAAAGCTTACTTAAAGAACAAAATGGACAAAGAACAAGTTCCTTTTAATTAAACCCAAACATTGTTTTTAAGACAGATTTCAACAAACTAAGCCATGAATAATTCTAGTCATGGCTCAATAACTGTGTTGAGGCATCTTGCCTCTCTTTGTTCTGATTTGTAAGCTGATGGGTTCCTCCATAAACAGAGAAATCAATTAACAAATGTTCCTCGCATTATGATGGAATTGTCCATTAAAACCATCATAAATTGAAAATATTGTAAACTGAAAATGTGTTTAATATACCTAACATGGATCAGCCAGGCATGGTGGCACCTGCCTGTAATCCCAGCACTTGGAGGCTGAAGCAGGAGGATCACCTTAAATTTATGGCCAGCCCAGGCTCCATAGTTAGTTCAAGGCCAGCCTGAATTACATAGCGAGACCCTGTGTCGCACACACAAAAAAGTACGGTTTCATCTGAACATGTATTGCTTTCACACTGTTATAAGTTAAAAAAAAAAAAATCAAAGAGAAGCTTGAACCATCTCAAACTTCTGACAACAGGACTATCGGAAAGATACTTACCACAGGCAAATCTCCATCATCTTCCTCTTCTTTTTCTGGTTTAGTGGTAGAGATAGCTGTCCAACTCACATCATCATCAACAATCCGCATTCTAAATGAGAACAATAAAAAGATCAAAAAGGAAAAGAACACTTATCTATTGGTTTTAAGGTGATGTTAAAAACCCTGCATATCCAGTTTTTGTCTATCTGGACAACTTCATCCCACGCCACTACCCTCTCAATTCACTTTCACTGGTCATCTTTGGGTGCCTAGAAAGAGTCAAGTTCCTTACCATGTCAGTTTTCACAAATGTAGCTCCTTCCCTCTGCTGACCTACTTTTCTTCTCATTCTTTATCAGGAGATTCTTACTCATCCTTCAGGTTCTAGCATAAATGTAAATTCCTTGGCTGTATCTTCCTTGCCTACCCTCTCCCTAGTCCCAGGATAAAAAACCCTGCAGCACACTCTTGGAATACTTTCACTGTATCTATCACAAAACAATGAAATCAATTAATTGTATAAATAGTTGTGTAAAACTTGTATTCTCGTTAAACTATATACTCCATCAAAAAAACATTAAGCATTCTTGTTCACAGAGGCATCCCCAATATCATGCAGTAATTGGCACAGGAGGTACAGTTAGTCCTCCACATCCACAGGTTCTGGATCCATGGATTCAACCAACCACAGGGGAAATATTCAGGGGAGAAAAACCGTATCTGGGTCACGCATGGTAGCACACGCCTATAATCCCTGCACCCAGGAGGCTGAGGCAGGAGGATCGCCCGTGAGTTCAAGGTCACCTTAGGCTACATAATGAGTTCAAAGCCAGCCTGGACTACACACTGAGATCCTATCTCAAAACAAAACAAAACAAAACAAAACTGTTATCTGTACTGAACAGGTACAGATTTTGTCATTATTCCAAAAATAATAGAAAAAGTATAACAACTATTGACAGAGCATTTGTATTACAGTAGGTATTTTAAATAATACAAAGATGATTCAGAAGATGAATATATGTTATACACAAATGCTATACCATTTTATATAAGAAGCTCCAATATCCACAGACTTTTGGGAACCAATTCCTAAAATATTGAGGGATGACTGTATTCAACTATCTGTTATATGGATGAACTGAGATGTGAAGAATTATTACATGAAAAGCTAGAAACACTTAATAAAATGTCTCTAATCACAACAAGCACTTACTGTAAACAGTACTGTTCAGTATTACCCTCATTTTAAAGATTAGAAAACTGAGACTCAGAATGATAAAATATTTTGCCAAGGCCACACAGCCTATAAAGAGACATAGCTAGGATTCAAACTCTGATCAGTACTGTTCCAGAGCTCAAAGTATTTCTACTGCATGGCACTGCCTCCGAAAAACCCACACAAATCAGAGAGGAAGAAGATAGAAAGCAAGAATAAAGCCAGAACCAAACCAGAAAAGAAAATGGACTGGTTCTTTGGAAGTATGTGATTTCACTGGATAGATTAGTTTCCTAGGGCTGCCTATACAAAGTACCACAAACTGAGTGGCTTCAAATGATAGAGATATATTCTCTCACAGTTCTGGAGGGAAGAAGCTGAAATCAAGTTCAAATCAAGGTATCTACAAGGCCACACTCCATACAAAGCCTGTTACGGAGGTTCTTTCCTTGTCTTTTTTTTTTTTTAACTTTGAAATAGACTAAGTCATTAAACTGCTCAGTCATTAAATTGTTTGAGTCACTAAATGGGCTCAAACTTGTGATCCTCATGCCTCGGCCTCAGTTTTGCTAGGCTTACAAACCTGTACCACCAGGCTGGTCTCTTTCTTTGACTGTTTTTTAGCTTCTGGTAGCTCAGGCCAACCTTGATTTGTGACAGGGTAAGTCTAATCTAATGTCAGCTTCCACCTACACATGGCCATTTTCCGCTGTGAAAAATTTCCCTCTTCTTAAAAGGATAACCACAGTCACATTAAATTCAGCACCCACATTTTAATCGAGTACGACCTCATCTTAACTGGTTCTATCTGCAAAGATCCTACTTTCAAATATCATTCTGAGGTTCTCGATAGACAGGGACTTGGGAAAGGAGAGCACTTTTCCACTCAGTACACTGGATTGATAAATTTTCTCATTTGAAAAATGGGAACAATAATATCTATTTCGTGGTAGTGGGAAGCTTAAATAAATTTATGTATGTTCAAAGTTCTTAGGTGCCCGGCACACGACAAGAGTTGTAAAAATGTGAGCTGCTATGGTCAGCAGCGGCAGTAGTAAGAGTAACAAGTCATGTTCATGGGTCTCTGATTTAGGATCAGAGTCCTTGGGATTTGGGATCCGCACGGGTAGATTCTGGGCACTAAAAATCCGAGCACAAAAGCTCTGAATTAGCTCCACTATTTTCGGGGCACGACAGTCAATCTCTGTGAGAGAGGACGGAAGGCTACCAAAGCGGGAAAAGAGTGAGGAAAGTGATAGCCTGCCTTTAACACGGCTAGATGCTGCTCGGAGGCGCCCCTCTTGAAGAGGGGAGACAGCAACAGTACACCGGTGCCTGGAGCGGTGCGAGCGGAGGCCTGGCTGGGACCGGGCGGCGGAGCGTGCAGCGGAGCCAGGCCGACCCACAGGACAGGGGAGCCGGGCAGCCGCGGGCAGAGTTGCAAGGGAGAGGGGCGGCGAGCCGCACAGGCCCCGCCCCCGCCAGAACCAACTCACCCCTTGCCGCCGGCCCCGCCCGGCTTCGGCCGCTTTTTGCGCCGCTTGCGACCGGACGCGGGTCCCTGGTCGACGCCGGCATCTGTGCCGGACAGGTAACGTTTCAGGTACTCGGCCTTGGAGAGCGGCGGAGCTGCCGCCATAGCAGCAGTGAAGGCGGGAAGACGGCTCGGCGTTGGGGACAAAATTCTTGAACGCGAAACAGAAGGCGACGGTCCGAGGGGTGGGGCCAGGAGCGGAAGTAGCTGAGGGTGCTCAGAACCTCTAGACTGACAAGTGAGACTAGCTAGCGACGCATTTGCCAACTAACCAGGAAGGTTCACACCTCCACGGTCCAGTCTATATTCTACGATGAGGCGATCACGTTTCTTCTCTTTGTCCATCGTCCAACATCCTTGACGCTACCCAAGCTAACCCAAACAAGGTGCCCCGCCCTCAGAGGCCTCAGACCTCCAGTGTAGTAAACACAGTAGACTCGTTGTTTTGTTTTTTTAAGACAGGGTCTCACTGTGTAGGCCAGGCTGACCCTGAACTCCTCGCTGTGTTGCCCAGGCTGGGCTCGAACTCGCGATTCTCTTGCCACAGCTTCCGGAGTAGTGAGACTACAGCCGTGCACCATACTTCTCCTAGCTGTACAAACTCCGGCAACAAAAGGAACTGGGGTGGTAAGGGCACCCAATTCAGAATGGTTGCGAAGTCAGATATTTCTCTCCGAAGGGCTTGGAACAGTGGTCCACAGTTATTTTTTTTATTAGTATCAGCACCTCTGGGTGGATGAGAATCCGCTCGAATAGTTTTCCAGGTACCACTCAAGAGAGAAAAGTCAGGAATACCAAATCCAATATAATGACTATGAAAAACGCTGTAGGTTTCTCAAACCTGTGTAATTTCTCCACGTGTGATACTACTGACAGCCCCTGGTTACCTATTGAAGGCAATTATGCAATATTTTCCCAATGAAATGGTCGTGGATTTGTTTGCAGCATAACAAGGGCATCTAGGGAGATTGAATGCCAGTATTCAAGCTTTGGAGGAGAAGACTTTGGGGGGCAGTCGAGGCAACAGCTTTATTTGAATCATCTCATAGTTAACTCTAATAATTTTCAGATAGGTTTATTATTCTTACTTTACAGATGATAAAACAAGCTTCCCCAGTTTAAAGCATATTTGTCAGATAGGCATTGTTGTTCTTTATAAATACATCTTGGGATCCATGTCCAAAAATTTCTTATATACAAAACAGGCTTGGAGATTACTGCTTTGAAGCATGATTTTTTTTTTCACTGCTGGGGATTGAACCCAGGACCAGGTACATGATAAGCAAGTGCTCTATCACTGAGCTACATACCCAGGCCACTGAGCTACATACCCATGAATTTGGGGGAGAGGGGTGCTGGAGATCGAACTCAGGGCCTTGCACTTGCTATGCAAGCACTCTACCACTTCAGCTAAATCCCCAACCCCCACAGCATGAATTTTTAACCACTGGGCTACACTGGGTGGCTGCAACACAGGCCAAGAAAGGAAAAGCAGATTGTCTCTGAGGGCTTTGTGAGAGGGACATACTGGATAAAAAATAGGGTTTCACCACCTACAGGACTCCATAGGTCTCCAATAAGGAATCCTGACTTGGTTTCTAGTTCACTTCGGTTTATCTCAAACTGAAATCCACCGTGGTGTCAGTGGGCAGGTGGAAAGGCTCATAGTTCTGCTTCAGTGAACATCAGTATATCCCCTCTTGGTCCACCATCAGTCCAACTCCTGCCTATTTATGTCTTCTTTAGTTCCACTCCACCCTTTGACAGCCTCAGCCTGACAAGACCCAAGCTAATGTCCCTACTCCATCACACAGGGCAGGTTAGCAGGATCAGACTAGTATGTGCTCAGTGCACAATCTGAGCTTTGCCCTTTCCCTGTAGTTGCAGCTAATAAAACATGTACAGTAATTGCAGGCTTGCGTTCAAAACATGAACTGGCCTGGGTTTGAAGCCTGCCACATAGCTATACTTCCTTCTGGAAATTACCTAACCTTTTTAGGTTATTTCCTTATCTATAAAATGGGGATAATTTATAAATTTTCTCCAGAAAGGCACTTTTGAATTTTTGTGAGGATTCTATGAGAAATACATAAAACCCTTCACAACTCACTTTATCCTCACAAAACCTGTACAAAACTGGGCGTAGTGGCACACACCTGTAATCAGGAGGTGAGGCAGGATAGGCATGAGTTCAAAGCCAGCCTGGACTACATAGTGAGTTCAAAACCAGCCTGAATTACAGAGCAAGAACTTGTCTCAAAAAACAAAACAAAAAAAACAAACAAACAAAAAAAACCCTGTACAAACCAATGCCACTAGTTGTCTCCATTTTACAGACCAGGAAACAGAAGATCAGAGATGCCCAACTGAATTCTGAGGTGGACACACTAAACAAACATTAGCTCTTTTCTCTTCACAGGTGAAAACTGCCATTTGCCTGTAAAGAGAAGTGTATAAAGTTTTTAAAAGTAAGAATAAAGCCAAGGAGTTCTAAATACCACTACCCTAAATTTAAGGGCAGGCTCCCTTCCCTGCAGTGTGCCACAGGTTGAGAGAGGGTGGGGTAGGGTTTTAACAAGTCTCGCCATCGTTGAAGCTTTCAGTTAGCCAGGTCAGCTGCCCTTCATACCTATTCCCGCCATGCACACTCATCTTGACACAGGTGTATCTGAGGTAGGAGAGTAGGGCAGGGCAAAAGCTGGCTCAGAGCAGGCGTGACCTGTTAATTACAAGAGCCCAAATAGATGCAACTTCTCGTGAGACTGGCCTAGACCTGACATCAGCCTGAGGCTCGAGATTCCAACACCGCCTCTCAGGACCCAGATGCAGAAATTCTCTCAGGTTCCCTCAAGATTTGGACACTATAAAATAAAAGAAGCCATGAGGCACCCGGGCTATCATCTTTTCATGATAGCACATACCACGGCTCTCTGACGCAATAAGTATTTTTACTATTTTTTTCTTTTACCTTCGTTTGGCCTGAACTCGCTCTGCAGAGCAAGTTTCTCCCAATCTCCATTTTGCCTTTTAAACAAACGTTATCACCGCTTTTGTCTTGTTTCATTCAACTCTTTGTTCAAGGTAAGAAGAACCTAGAGTCTAACTCTAAAAAGAAGGGCAAGCAGTCCAGAACCCAGTAACATTAATTTGGAATATAACCACCTGATAACATGTACGTACATCCAACACCTATAGTTCACAGAGCTAATGTACTTACCAAGCTTGCAATATGAAGTAGGAGGCATGTTCTTAGAAATGGACCTCACATTATAAACAGAAAGCTTTCTACTTAAATTTTTATTCTGGAAGCTGCAACTGAATCTACATGTTCTTGGGCAGGCACTCTGGACTCTCACCTTCCCTGACCTTATAGTAGGACTTTCTTTACCTCATTACCTACATGTATTTCTTTCAGTGCACTAACAGGGCTCAATCTAAAACAGATGATTCATATTCTGTGGAGGATTATATACTTTACAACAGGTTTTATTAGCCATATGCCATATGCTAGGGACTGTAGGGCAAGACACAGTTAATCATTTTTAAGCACCTATCCAACAGACTGAGAAAGGAAAATGAGTTGAGAAGTGCTTCAAAAGGATGTTCTGAAATAAGGGTGCCAGTCCCTTCAAAGATAGAAAGCACCTTAGCCGTGTTATCCCAGGCTGTCTCCTGGTCCTCAGCCTCTGCAGTTTCAGAAACTCGGGTTATCACTTCCCAGTCACTGGATGGAGTACAGCAGCTATAAACCAGAGTACCATTTTCTTCTTTCGCCATGAGAAACTTGACATCAGGGGCCATCTTCATAAAGCTAATGTCCCTGTGGGAAAATACATTCAAGGGACCAAATGACAGACTAGGAAGCTGTCCAATAAACTCAGATTCTCAAGTCAGTTGGGAATGCAACTACAAATCTCTTAAAATAGAATACCTACACATAAGAAGCCTAACTAAAGTACTGCAGCTTTAAAGTTTGTGTGAGTCACTTGCTAACCTGAATCTCTAAACTTCTTAGAACACCTCACTTACAAAAATTAGACATACAGGTATGGGAACTAGTCCTAAGTGATAGTAAGATAGCAATCCAATATGGACAGGTGTATGAAAGCAGAACCTAAAAAAAAAGAAAAATGTGAGTTACCATCAAAAAAAAAAAAAAAAAAAAAAAAAAAAAAAAAAAAAAAAAAAAAAAAAAAAAAAAAAAAAAAAAAAAGAAAGCAGAACCTTAGGAAACAAATACCTTTGAGGAAGAAAGGAGGCAGATTCCAAATAAAGAGTGGTAAAAGTAAAGGGAAAATCAAGAGCCAAGGAAAGGGTTGAAAGAGCTAGTCCACTGAAATGCAAGAGAAACAGAATAACAATAAGAACATTTTCCAAGTAGAAAATCACTTCAGACCTTTTAACAAAGGTGTGAGAGTAATGTATGATTGCTAAGTCACCTTGATAGCATCAGTTAACTGGAGTTTACTGAACAAATACCCTGCAGCCAGCACAGTGAGCATTATACCTCTTGTTCCTGGGTCCTTCCGCTTCCTAGCAGGCAGTTCCCAGCTTTCCATACTATACAGCACAGGGCTTTTACATTTGCAGTTCACTGCCTGGAATCTCTTCCTCTAGCTTCCTGGGGGGGGGGGGAGTAAGGGAAGCTTTCCTTACATCCTTCTCAGCTCTACCTAAATGTCAAATTGTCATGTTAATGAACTCTTCCTTGACACTGTACTTGAAACACCCACTCTCACCTCTCCAGCACCACCCACACCCCTTCCCTGCCTTACATTTCTCCACAACACTAATCACCATCTGACATCTATACCACTTCTCAGTTTTCTCCATCAGTCCTTAAGCTCCATGGAAGCAGATGTGCCTGGCATAAAGTAGGCACCAAACATCTGTTGGACAGAGGAATTAAATGATAGCTCCCATCCCCAAAACAGTGGTTACACTGGGGAAAATTTTCTTTAGGAGGGTGAATTTTTTTTTTTTTTTTTTTTTTTTTTGGTACTGGGGATCGAACTCAGGGCCTTGTGCTTGGTAGGCAAGCACTTTAACCACTGAGCTAAATCCCCAGTCAGGAGGGTGAATTCTAACAGCATGATATCCAACAAGAAAGTGAAACAAAGAGACCAGTCTTGTTTGAAAGGAATCATTTTAATAATTTCTTCACCTGTGCTGACCTCGCCCCTCAGATTTCCTTTGGAAAGCCAGGACTTTATATGCCTCAAACCAACTCCCAAATCCCAGTTTGAGCTGCCTTTCATCTTTGACAACTTCAGAGTTCCAACCCTGCAGAGAGAGGGTAAAATGCTGACAGAAGAAAAGTGATGATGACATGCTCCAAGGTTCATTTCTGGGTTTCTTCCCAGACCAATTCAAAACCTCCAAAATAAGGTCAAGTAACACAACAGGCTTACACTTGCATCACAAGCTCGTTAGACAGTCTTCCCAGATCTCTGACACCAGCCAGGGGCTCTCGCCACCATGAGGAGGGGATGGGGAGGATACACCCAGCTTTATTCCAACAGTAATCAACAACCCTGTAGTAATGAGCAGCACTGGCGCTGGCTGTGAGCAGCCCACCGCTACCGCTGCGGGCACAAGCCTGCCTCATAGCCTTCTGTCTTCATGTCATTGAGCCCTAGCTCCTCATTCTGGTCAAAGGTGCGCTTGTAATGCTCCACCTTCATCTCTGGATCATCTTCCGGTGCATACACGTTCTGCAAGGCCAAGGGCAGGCGATCAGTGACCGTGGCATCCCGCCACTCCCCCTACTGAAAGCAGCTGTCGAATGCTACTTTCCCAAGAACACAATCAGTTTTGTTCTTTCTTTTTAAGTCTCCAATCCCCAATGGTAAAGCTGAACCAGTGGACAGCAACAGAGTGGGACAGCCCAGCCCCAGAGAGAATCAGGGAACATCGGCCTAAAGCATTTTATATCTGCACTTTTCTTGAGGAAAGTGTAATGGTCTTAACGGTGGGAAGAACTTAGAATGGTTTTACTTTACCAACAATAAATGCTCAATAAATGTTAAGGTTACATCAGTCACTAGACCATCACTTCAGTCAGCTTAAGGCCTCTCAGTTTTCCTATCTTGGCCTCTGGACAGGATACCACTTCTTCTCATTCCATAATCAGATTTGCAGAATGAAAACTCCAGAGCTTGACTATAAGAAGAATGAGGCCAGGAAGTATCCTGTCTTTCCTTCTTTACACACACCAAAATCCCTCTGACCTTCCTTCCTTTCTCCCTTATTCTCTAACTTCTGCCAGAAGTTCCCTGATGAAAAGCAATCCACTCAGCATCAAGTCTTTCAGTTTCTGGGGGTATGATACATATTTGAGGAAGATCGGAAAATTGATCCCGATGAAAATTGGGAAGGTCTACTGTACCTGCAAGTAACTGTTTCCTGCTGGATCATTCATAATAAAGTGAGCCTTCACGCTACCCTCGATGATCTATGGGAGAGAGAAAGAACACAAGTAAACTTTACATAGCTCCTGGTAGGAAGAGGCTATGACTGCCAGACAAGAACCAACCCCACTTACATTGTAGAACCCTCAAAGTTTAAGAACTGGTGAAATCGGATTCCACAGAAGTAAAGTAGAAAGAATCTAATGTAAGGTGTGTTTGAAAGCTATTCAAGAAGCAATTCCGCATCCTCACTCTCATCCCCTACTCCAAATGGCCAACAATTGTTTTAGTTACTTTGAAGAAGTTACCACAGCAAGCTATGGACTGGGAGACACTGGCCCAGTTGCAAGCAGAGAAATCGAGAATAAAGAGCTTAAGTGGATGTACACTTATTGGAAATAAGCCCTCTTCCCAAACACAGTTCTCAGAACACTGCCAGCCACGTCTTCTTCCTCAGGACAGAAAGGGAAACAGCCACTGATGGGAAACAGTTCAAGAGGAAAGCCCTAACAATTCTGGCCCTTAGGCTTAAGTGGGGCTCTCTCAACAAAATGGCTAAGATACCCCCTTCAATGAGCCCCATGCCAACAAGACTCACCCCCACCGGGGTTTTTAGTCCTCTTACTTATAAACAATCAGTGATTACAAGACATCTGAACAAAGCTCCTAACACCAAAAGACAGAAAATCAAATCAGTTTAAAGTAAAGGCAAATAACTTAAATGGAAATTAGGCAAGGAGAATGGAGGAAAATATATCAAAACAAATTTTAAAAACCCCGACATGCAGAAAAAAATACTGCAACTTACAACAGAATGCTATTTTATTTTTTTTGTTTGTTTGTTTTTTGTGCTGGGGATCGAACTCAGGACCTTGTGCTTGCGAGGCAAACACTCTAACCACTGAGCTAAATCCCAGGCCTCAGAATGCTATTTTAAATAGGCATTGGGAGAACATTCGAAGACCAAAAAAAGTTCTTGGAAAATAAAAATACGTTAACAAAAATGAAAAACTAAGTGAAGGGTTAGAAAGTACAGCTGAAGCTGTCTCTCACATTAGAACAAAATACCAAGAAACCGAACTAGTGTTAAAAAAAAAAAAAAGTAAATTACAAATTGAGAAAAAAAGTAAATTACAAGTAAGTCCAACTCCTAAAAGATAGAATAGAAATTAGAGAAAAGGCTATCTTTCAGAGAATAATTCAGGAAAGCTTACTAGAACTGATTCACATGGGTTTTCCAGATTGAAAGAAGCCACCAAATATTTAGCACTGTGGTTGAAAATTGATCCATATTGGGGCTGGGGATTTACCTCAGTGGGTAGAGTGCTTGCCTTACAAGCACAAGACCCTGAGTTCGATCCCCAGCACCACAAAAAAAAAAAAAAAAAAAAGAAAAAAAAAGAAAAGAAAGGAAAATTGACCCATATGATGAAGGCACATCATCAATTTCACAGAGGACAAAGAGATCATACAAATAGATCACATAGTAAAGATAAAGACTCAAAATGGCTTCAGACTTCTCAAAAGCCAAAGTAGAAAATAAAAGACAGTAGTGTTGTCTTTTCAAAGTTCTGATGAAAAATTATTTCTCTCCTACAATTCTAATTCCAGCCAACAATCAATCTACTACAAAGGCAGAATAAAGACATTTTCAAGTAATATCAGCACCCTGGGAGGCTGAGGCAGGATGATCACAAGTTCGAGACCAGCAAGATCTTGACCTAAAATTTCAAAAGGGCAGGGAATCTAGCTCAGTACAAAAACTCAGAATCCAATCTTCAGTATGAAAGGGGGTGGGAGGAGAAAGGGGGTGGGAGAAAGGAAGGGAGGGAGAACATATCTTAGAAATTTTATTGCCCATGCACTCTTTCTCAGGAAGCTATATGAGAAAGTAAGGGAGCAAACACTGGGACAAGAAGTACCAACCAGCTAATGTCCGCTCACCTGGTCCAACTTCTGGCTAAACTCCCGCAGTTTCTCCGACTGGCCAGGACTGGAACTGTCACCCAGTGTGAAAGGGTTCTTGGTCACCTGCAATAAATGACATGTAAGTTGCTAGAATACTGTACTGGCTTTATGGCTATCAGGCTTGACCATGACCAGGTGGGGAGTGGCAGTGGATATCCAGACAGAGAGGCTTGGCCTTCATTTGTCCCATACTGCCTTGCAACCTAGGCGGCCACTCCTGAGAGTTTATGGGCTCAATCTGCCAAGAAGGTAAGCTGCTAATGTGAAGCAAAATCTAGAGAAGTACTCTTACAATATTTATTCCTAATAGGGAGAAGAAATGCAAAGAAAAAGTAATCCACAAAAATAAAGTGCTGAAAACTAAATCAATTAAGTGAAATTATTCATCAAGAAGTTAAATAAACAGTCATCTCTAGGAATCTGCAAAGGGTTAGTTCCAGGACCCCCTCCCAGGTACCAAAATCCATGGATGCTTAAGTCCCTTACACAATATGCCATAGTATTTACACACAACCTAGGTATCTTCCTGTCTATTTCAAATCATCTCTAGATTACTCATAATAAGGAATACAAAGTAAATGTTATGTAAATAGTGATGTTCAGTGAATAATGACAAGGAAGTCTGTACACGTTTAATAGGGATATATTTTCTGTTATTTTCAACCTGTGGTTGGATATGGAGGGCCAACTACACAGGCTAAGTCAAAACACACATAAATGTATGTTAGGGAGTTTTAGGTGCTGAAAGGGCCCTGATGCCCGATTTTATAGAGAAGTAAATGACTTATCCATGACCAGAAAACAACTACACTGCCCAAGAGTTAGGCCTGGGAATTTCCACTCAAAATTTTCCAAAAACTTCTCTTCACAATCCAAAATAATATTTAAGTCTCTTAGACCAGCTTTAAGGCAAAGAAACCCGCAAATATCAGCACTAGGATGCCTAGGTCTTCCACCCGCCTTTCCCACAGCTAAATTGCTGAAAGAAGCTGTACACTACATCCAGGGGACTCACCAGTTCTCGGATGTCTCTCAGCAGCCCTTCCAGGGTAGTGAACTTGCCACCAAGGACAGCCATTCCCAGCTCAAATTCCAGCTCTGGGATTTCTACACTACATGTTTCAGACTGTAAGAGGAAAAGTCAAATTAAGATTTAAACCATGGGTTAGGGGTGTATGTAGCTCAGTGACAGAACACCTGTCGAGCATTTGTGAAGCCCTGGATATGACTCCCAGCATCACCAAATAAAACCAACGAAAGGTGAGAAAGGGAAGAGGAGAGAGAGAGAGACACAGAGAGAGAGAGAGAGACAGAGACAGAGAGACAGACGGAAACAGAGAGAGAGAGGAAGACAGAGGGAAGGAGAAAACAAAATTAAATCAGGGACAAAGAAAGTCAATCAGAGACCTTCTTGCAAATTAATACCACCAGAGTGCCAGTGTGCTCGCTTCGGCAGCACATATACTACCAGAGTGCCAGTAACAGACTGGGGACAACACATCTGCCCCAGTTTTCTCTGACTCCCCAGTTAAAGCTACAGACTCACTCCTGTCCATCTGAACCACTGAAATGAAACCAACTTAATAAAGAGAAATTCTGAGTCATAGCTCCACACCATCAAGTATCCTGTCATTAGAGGTCAGAGATGAGGGCCTGTGTAGTCACTGGAAGCCAAACACTGCCAACTCATCAATCAGAAAAAGCCTTTGGGCTGCCTTCTGAATCTGCAATTCCAAACATGGATTAACCCTACTCGGCCATTCTCAATCCTAGAGAATTAGGTACCATGTGTCCCTGCATGTTATTTTTAAAAGATTATTTTCCCCTGAGACAGCTGTATGAGGACTGTCACTTTCCCAAGCAGGTTGTTACCTTGAGGAGGTCTCTGGTCATGTCTGAGGGATCTGTGATGTGGAGGGTGATCCTGGTACCCAAGGGCTCCACTGCTCCTCCAGACTTCACCTGCACAGACAACAGTCAGGAGCAGCAGCAGAGAAAAGACCCCGAGCCTCAGCTGATGCTGGGAAGCCCAAGGACTTACACAGGCCTGGACCTCCAATCCAGCCACTGATAGTTCTTCCAATCTAAATGAACAGAGGCAGCAGTGACCCGAATCATAAATACTAAGAGCTGGCAGGAGCAGAATGCCCAGCCCCACAAGCATGCCAAAATTTGGCCCAAATTACCAAGAAACTCCGAATTTATCTTTTAAAAAAAAGTCTGACTCTTGGGTGTTGAAGGACTTCTAAGCATTTACTCTAGTCTTTTTACCCATTGCATCCAATGTATGGATCCCCTCTGTAACATTCGGGTCTAAGAATTTTATCAGCTTACGCTCAAATATACACAGGGAAAGCCCGATTTTCAGACAGCTCTATTAAATTCATTATGGAGTCAAAATATGCCTCCCTGAACTTCCAGCCCTCTGAGAAGCTCGTCAAAAGGCTTCTCCCAGATCATAAGCTTTCACATGTCTAAATGAGTTATGGTATCTCTGACCTTTCTTTTCTAGGGTAATTCTCACTTCTGTCAAGGTTTCCTCACCCTCTCTAAGCCTAAGTGAAAGCCCCAGCCCCCCCCATCCCGTCATCCTGAAGCAGATTTAAGAAAGTTACAAAGGGGTTACCCTTAAGCCAATCTTCTTTCCAAACGATGGAGTCCACCCACCTCATTGGTCCGATGACCACAGTTCTCACAGATGGTGGCCATGATGATAACCTCCTTAAAGTGGGGGATTTCTGGAAGATGGAGTTAAGGAAATCTGCTTCTAGGACTGCAAGACTACCCACTAGGAAAAAAACAATGCCAACCCACACAAACAGATACTGGTCCCAGGACTACAGGAAACCTATGACAAGGCATCCTAAAGCTGACAGTCCTCCACAAGACAGCTCTCTTCCCTGCTCACAGTAGCCCATTCACAAATGTCTGAGACATGGCTCAGGCCACATACAAGAGCTTCGAGACCATGGCCTCGTTTTTTCTTTGAACTCAACTGCCAAAACAGATGGCCCGGTCAAAGGCAACACCCTCCTTATCACTGGGAATAAAGCATCTGCTCCCCTGAAAGGCTGCCCCCAGCTGAATATAATCTCCATGCCTGAGTCAGAAGAAAATCAACCCAAATGCTTGACAAAAGATACGTACTAGCTTCATGTTGGTCTGAGCTGGGGCATTGCATTCTGGGCAGTTTGTGTTGAACTGGAGTACCTGTGACATAATATGGGGATACAGTATGAGCTCTCCCCAGCAGGACATTCAAGTTAGAAACATTCAGTTGGGATGCTGGTGGTCACCCATGTTGGTGGTGACAAAGAGAGACACTGACAAGCACCAGTCTTAGCCCGCAACTCTACTCCTTCCTCAATAGCAAGCATGACTCACTTCATTTCTGAGATCTTCTTCCAGCTTTTCTTCTGGTGCTTCTGGTGCTTCTGCCTATAAAAGCAAATCACAAGTTGGCAGGTAAACCTCAGCATCCCCAACACCCCATTCTGGAGTGGGAGAAAATGCCTTTGCTTAATTCTATCAGGCGCCGCCTCATAAGCGAGACAGACAGACCAAAAGGCAATACTCCAATCAAGGGAAGAACAGGGCTCAAGACAGGATCACAGTCACTGCCATCCTTTCTATAAAGTTTACCTTAAGTCTTGAAAAGAGATACATGACACACACAGACAGACTGAGAAGGGGTATATACATAGGGTAGCAATAGCAGCTAAATAATGTTCCACTGACTCCAAGCAACCCTGAGTACAAGATAATTCTGAACCATTCTTCTGGCTCTTTAATCCACTTACTTGGAGCCCCAGCATCTCATCCTGCTGTAGGGTCCGGCTGTAGTGTGTGATCACCAGAGAATCATCTTTCTGGGGAGCATGCGGGTTCTCTACAAAGCTATTCCCCGAGGGATCATCAATGATCTAACAAATGAGTGAGAACATATTCACTGCAATAAGAACGCGTACACAACCCTCCTCTTACCATCAGACCACAGCAGGAATACCCCAGTCTTAGTATCTCTCCCCACTTTAACCAAAAGCAACTACAATCCCTCATTACTCACCAGAGTGAAAGGGGAGGCCGCTTGCTTTAACTCCTTCAGTTTGATAATGAACTCGTCAATTCTTTCAGCTATAGCTTCTTTGCTTGCCTGCCGTTAACAGAATAAAAGTCTTCACCCTGGTTGTATACCTCATGCCCAACCCCATCGTGTCCATGTCAGTTCCATCAGGTCAACACTTGTCTTAGTGAGTGTAAACCGAGTGCCTCAGGCTTCACAGATAGAATAAACAAGTCCAAAGAAGATGGGTGGTGCCAGGGGAGCCTCATTTTCTCACTTATTCTACCATTTGGCCCATGCACTCATGCCAGGTTAGAGGTATAACGGTAAATAAATCACAGTCTTTTAAGGGGGCTCCCTAGCCAGTTAGGGAAACAGGTGACTAAATACACAACTATATTACTTCTGTAATAATAAGTATAAGACACAAACAATGGAATATCCAGGAAGCATAGATAACCCAAAAGGAATCAGAAAGAATAACTCTTTAGAGTTAATGTTAGACTGACTATGATGAGGCCTGGGTGTATACTGAGGGAGGGTCATAGAAAGGAAAATAAGTACATTTGCAACATCCTGGCAGTTCCAGGGCCACCATATTCTTTGCAGGAAAAAAGTGCCCAACATTCAATCAGATGGATCAACTACAGGGGAAGCTGAACACTCTATTCAGACATATAAGCAATAAATCCTTGAACTGTTGCAATGAGAAAAGCCCAGCTCACCCTTCGTGTGGGCTGGTCCTGTTCCAGGCCAGATATAGCACGGCTGATCAATCCTTCAACAGTGGTCAGAGCTTATGAACAAGAACAAAAGACAAATGAGTCTTAGATCTGCTCTAAAGTGGCTGTAAGACCCTGGGCAATTCACCTGAACTCCAAGCCCTGATTTCTTCATTTGTAACAAGAGGCCATTGGATTCTATCCATCTCTGATAAGAGTGATGCTAAAATTCTAAAATTCTATATTATCTCAAGCTTCTTTTTTTTTTTTTTTTTCGGTGCTGGGAATCGAACTCGGGCCCTTGTGCTTGCAAGGCAAGCACTTTAACCACTGAGCTAAATCCCCAGCCCTATCTCAAGCTTCTTATCTAAGCTTTCTGCTCATGTTAAAGCAAAGAAAAGCTCTATGGTTATATGGTCAAGCCCACATACAAGCCGCGAGGCCTGGCACCACAGGTTTTGCAAGAAAACGGGTACGTGTCCAGCTATGTGTGAAAAGCCCAAATAGTCTGATCTTAAACTTACCTCCCTTCTGGCTGAAGGCTGGAATTTCAAAGTCCAGCTCAGGGATCCTTGTGGTGGCAGAATCAGTTTTCACCACTTCCCTGTTCATGTCCTGGGCAGAAAGCAAAACCTTGGTCCAAAGAGATCTGCAGTACAGTTTCTCTTCAGTAAATAATCAGACAGCTCCCCTCCATCACACCTCAACTCAGTTATTTCTCCCCCTTCACTCTGGTGTATCCAGACAACTCCTTCACAAGAGTACAAGTAGTATAAACCAGACTGTCCAAATGATGAAAAGACTATCCATAGTAACTCCTGATCATACCACGTTCTCTGACAAAATTCACAAAGCACTTTCACAAATCTTATCTCACTTAAGCAGAAGACCCTTTGGAAACACCATTTTACACAGAAGGAAACTAAGTTTTAGCTACTTGGGGATTTATGTGGCGTCCGACAATCTGGATTAAAGAGAGCTCTGACTCCAGTCCCCATGCTCTCTTAGAGATAGTGGGGCACCTGCTCTACTGCCTCTTACCTCCAGGCCCCTGACGGTCAAAGTGTAGCGCACTCCCTGGTCCTGGATCCTGCCTGCCGATTGGATCTCCGTGTTGTTCCAGCCACAGTGCTCGCAGGAAAAGGAGCTCACTATTATTTCTCTGAAGAAGGGGATCTTGGTGAGCAGGAGGCGCGTCATGCCCTGGGGAAGCAAAAAAACAGGGAAGAAAAAAAAAAAAAATCAATGAAACTCCTGTCCCAGTCCTAGTCCTAGAGGAGGCACAGGGTCCCCGACTGCGCGCACCTGGGGGTGACCGACCCCCCCCAGCCCCTCGCCGCCTAAAACCTCCCTCCGCGTCGCGCGCGGCCGAGATCCAGCCTCACATTGCGGTAACAGTTCATGCACAGCGACTCGATCTCGGTGGGCTGCTGTTCCTCATCCTCGGCGCTGATGGGCCGGAACAAGGGTCCTGTGGCTGGCGGCTGGGCCGGGGCGGACGAGGGCGCAGCTGTAGGCTCCAGGGGCCCGGGCTCCACAGCCCCGCCGGCCGACATCGCCCCACGCGTAGCTCGGGACTTGGCTTCCGGCTTCCGTTGCTCTCGAGGCCCCGCCCCTTCCGCTGCTCTGCGGCTAGATTTCCTACAGCGGCTACACCCCCACCACCCCCTGCACCTTCTTAAAGAGGCCGCAGACTCGGGACTCTGCCGGAACAGTATCTGGCATGGCCTTCCGGTTCCCAGGACTGTGTGACTGCGACTTGCATAGCCTGCTGGATCCCTCTCAACTCCAGCCGTCACTTCCCGGAGGACCTACATTCTTACCCCGAGCAGTAGTTTTCTCCTTTTCAGTGCCTCCTCCGCACTGGGAGCCTGACGCTGGTCCATAAATCTGTCTACAAAAGCCGTGAAGGGAAAGGGACTGACGTGTCCCTGGTAATCTCGGAGGTGCCTCAGATGGGTTTGCTTCGGCCATTGTTGTGCCAGACGCTGCTTGGGCCGCCTCAGTCAGGCTCTGGGTGCCCCTGGCCGGGTCGCTCAGCCTCTCCCCCGCCTCGGTCCCCCAATCCGTCACCCTCTTTCAGTTCCCTATGTGTGTCCTTATAAGCACCTCCCCAAATTCCAGCGTCAAATGCACAGTCCTTATTTTTTACCCTTCATTCCGATCACATCCCACCTTAGCTGACTCACCTGTCCTTGTTTCTAACAACAGACACACTCTCCCTTGGTAAACTTATCTTTCTCACTCTTTCTCTTCCTGTGCTGGAGCCACAATTTAGTTCTGTTGCTGAAAGTGGCTAAGACCAGAGTGTCAGGGTGACCAATCTTCAGGCATGTGGAGCCCAGATACACATAGGGTCTGTGCTAGGAGGAGTAGGGAAGCCTGTGCAGACGGGGCTGAGCCCTCTGAGCTGGGGTAAAGGGTGCTGGACAGGGCAGTCCAGAGGAAAAGAGATGTGCTCACTTTTTCCTCTTCCCCCTACCAATTTCAGTTTCCAGGTGATTTTTGATGCTTCTGAGTGAGTGTGTGCAGAGAGGGAGGTAAGAGTTTGTGGGTCCCAAGAAAAGGCTGATCAAGAGTCTGGAAAAGGAAGAACAAATGAGACAGGCCACCCCGGGAATTTCATGTCCAGCTGGCCACAGCTCCTCCGGGGAAGCCTGTGTCCCACGCACACTGTCCTGTGTTACCCAGGCTGTTGAATGATATGGATGCGGATGAAGGATCACTAACCCAGGCCCCCTCACCTCCAACACACACACTTGGTGTGACAGACAGCTGTTGTCTAGCCAGGAGCCCCGAAGCAGAGTCCTGCCAGAGTCAGGTCCCTCTGAGAGAGTGGGACAATGAGAAAGAGCAGCAAGGGATTGGAAAGGGTGATGGCTGTGCTTTGGGGACAGTGGTGAGGCCACTGTTCTCACACAACAGTCACACCAGGCAAAGAAGCTTCCATCACAAGCATCTATTTGGAGCAGAAGTCTAGACCAGCCTGGGAGTCAAGAAAGAGGGGCTGGGGATGGGGAGGGCACACATTATGCTCCCCAGGGAATTTAAGAAGCCCTCACACTTTGGAGGGCTTGGTCCCTTACTTAGGTGTCATGCAGACTGCCCCAGCCCATCACCATCCCCACCATTCACACCCACCAGCATCACAGCCAGCAGGGATATACACACATCATCACATGTTCTCCCCACCAGATTTCTTCCTTGATCTCTTCTCTTGGCCCAGTAGCAGCTGTCAGGCAGCCCTGGGGACACAAGAGCTCCTCTCTGTGGACCAGCTATACTGGTGACCGTCAGGCATCCAGAAGTGACAGGAAGCACACTTTGGGATACGGTGGCACAGGCTTCCAGTACCATCTCACACAGGCTTGCAGACATAGGGTGTCTCTCCCTCCCTACTCCCTCTTCCCTTGAATACTGAAATTCACGAGAATGTCCAAATGAGTACAGAAAGCTGGATTTGCAAAGCCTAATAGCTGTAATGCATCTGGATGGGGGAGTTGAGGAGGAAGGATATGCCAGGGACACCAGCCCCCCAATGGCCTCTCCTATCCTGTCCAGGACCCTCCACCCTCGCCCAGCAGGCCATACAGAGGCTCAGGTCCTGGGCTCCCCAGACCGGGAGGTAGGGAATGAACCCGGGCGAGCTGGCCCTCAGGATTATCCCAGATCGCTATGGCTCTGGTCATGAAGGCTATAGGTGATATCTTCCCACAGGTCGTCGAGACGGGCCTGCAGCTTGTTCAGGGCCTTGCTACCATCAGCTTGTGGGAATTCAGGGATGAAGGCACTGTGGCCTGGTGGGGGTGGCGCCAGCTGCTGCTGGATCTCTTCAGTTTCCTGGTCAATGGCGTGTGTGAACGCGGCAATTTGCATGAAGGTGTCGTGGCGGAAAGCCTGGAGTCGCTGGCGTACCTCCTCAGAGAGTAACTGGGGGTCCGGGATGGTCCCCTCCTCGGGCCCGTCTACACTGGTGCGGACAAAGGCACTGAGTCCTTTGCCTAGCTGGTCCAGGTTCTGCTGGATGCCGGCATGCAGAGCCTTGGCCTTAAGTGTGAGTTTGTGAGACAGCGCCTGCACGCAGCGGCTGAGCCTGGCCGGGCTAGCAGCGGCGTGCGGGGCCACACTGCGGTGGAGCTCCTGCACGTGGCGGCCGATGCCACTCACCAGGCGCTCAGCGTACGGGTGGAAGAGCTCCTTGACGCGGCCGGTGTGGTGAAGCACGCGGCTGGGCATGTCTTGCAGCAGGCCCAGAGCCTCATCCACACCACCCAGCACCTGGGCCTTGGTGCCTTCGCCAACCACACGCAACTGCTCCTGCAGCTCTTGTACGCGCAGGGCCACCTGCTCCATTAGCTCTACCGTGTAGGGCTTCAGCTGCCTCCTCAGCCCCTCCAAGTTCCAGCCCACCAGCTCGTGCACCTCTGCCATGTAGGACTGCAGGCGAGCCCTCACCTGCTCCAACTCCTCCTGCAGCTGCTGCCGCATGCCCGCCTGGTCCTGGGCCAGTAGAGGGGGCTCCTTCCCCTGCCCACTCAGGGGACCCAGCTTCTCCAGGAATTTGTTCATATTGCTGAGGTCCTCCTCGAGGCTGTCTTTCAGCCTCCTGAAGAAGAAGACAGACCGTCAGACTGCTAGCCCCATCATCTCTTTTGCCCCAGGACCTCGGGCACTGATCCTCTGGTGAAACTGAGGATGGAGGGCAGTGGCTCCCAGACCCAGGCTCTCTAGTCCTCATGCCAAGACAATAGCAACTCTGTACCCAGAAGCACAAACACACTGCAGATGAAAGTACGGAGCTAGCGGGTGTTTGGTGCCTAGCCCCAGTGCGCAAGGAGAGGGCAGCCTGGTGGGGGGGTTGTCATTCAGAGACAGTGCATCATCCCAGGGCCCAGCTGTCCCCTCTCACTTGACCTCACTACTCACACATGGTCCTGGGCCTGCTTCTGCTGCTGGATCTGCTCCGCCACACCCTTGTGCCTGCTGCTCTGGCTGAAGTAGTCCCAGAAGCTTTTCCGTGCCTGAGTGGCTGAAAATGCTGTGGAGAGAATGGGATGGTCAGGGGCCCTCTCTCCGGTCTCTGCCCTCATGCCCACGTTGATGTCAGGCTGTGGACTCACCTGAGAGCAGGGCCAGAACCCATGTGAGGACTGCAGCCATGCTTGTAGTATGGACTCTGGGAAGGAAGTTGAATGGCTGCTGGGTCAAGATAAAGAAGCAAAGGAAAAAAACTTGTGGCAGCTCACCCCAAATCCTGTAAACCTTTCCCTGAGGTGTAGGGAACAGAGAACTACTGGGACTCAGAGACTGACTTCAGTCGATCAATTTAGGTTGGGAAGGAAGGAGCGGCTTCCTCAAACATGGAACGAGGGGCTTTCCTTTCTCATCTCTGTCACATAGTAGGGAGGATGGAGTGCCGACTATCTTGCGAAAGTTCCCCCACCGCTATGCCCCTAGAACCCAGGCACCAGGATCCCTAGCTCCCTCGCTCACCTATCTTCCTGCTTCCCATTTCATGGCCAAGAAAACTGAGGCATGTCCAAGGGGGATTCCACCCCCAGCTCTCCCTGAGGCTCCCTTAGAACTCCTATCTCCGTCCTCGGCCCTGGTGTTTACCTGCTCGGCTCTGGGTGCAGAGAGCAGACATTCTGCTTTATACTCCAGGGGCCCGGGCCTCTGGCAACAATTAAGCAAATACCACGTGGAGGTTCAAAGAAGGATGACCTCAGTCGCCTCCCAGAATTTACCTCCTGCCCTTTTCCTGGCACCCAGAGGGTTAATGAGCTCCCTGGTATCAAGGAGCTACCCCAGTAGAGAAATGTTTCCTGGAATCTTTACCAGGAGTGGGACTAAACTCACCCAGTTCCCCCCAAACCCAATGACCAGCAGCCTCCTACTGACTTGCTGGCTGATCCACCAGCAGACATGGCGGGGACTCTCTCTCAGCTCTCCAGCTCTCCAGAGCACTGCCCCAGCCAGCCAGAGGGACAGTGTTCAGCTGCCAGCCTAGCCTGAGCACCCCTCGACAGCTCCACTACAAGCTGTTCAGGCATCCTAGGAACAGCCAGCAGTCACAGGGTTAAAGACTCTCTATGTCCCGATTTATGAAATAATCTTGGATCCAGCAGGGCAAGTCAGGCAGGGTGAAGATGAAATAGTAAGCAATATCTGGGCTGGGGCCTCTGGGCCCAAGGTATTGGAGCAAAAGGACTCTCCTCACAGAGAAAGGCTGAACTCCACCTCAGGGACTCAGAGGAAAGAAGCCCAAAGGCCCAGCTCTTTCTCTGATGACAGGCTCCCTCCACATAGGCACACACTCACATCCCTAAGCTGCGCCTTCTCATTCCTAAAGATACCTTGAATGGATCCCCTCCCCTCCATTTCCGCCACCACCATAGCCCAAGTTGTCTCACTTGCTTGCACTCATACCCTCCAGTAGATTGTCTCCCAGTCCTGCCATTCAGTCCATCCACTGCGGTGGCTCATCCCATCTCACTTGCAGTCTCCTCCTGCCAGACAAAACCTTGGCGTTCCTCAAGTGCACCACCTCCTTCAGGACTCTGCGCCTTTGCATATGCTATTCCTTCTGCTTGAAATAGCCTATCTCCTGGTGGTTGTGCATTCATTTCTTTCAGACTTAGTTTGTATTAGGGTCAGGCTCAGCTACAAGTGACAAAAAGGAGGTGGGGATAGCATAAATAAAATGGAATCTTCTATCTCTCTCTGTCTCTCTCTCTCTGTCTCTCTCTCTCTCTCACACACACACACACACACACACATAAATGTAAGCCAGTGAGAGCTGCTTCTGTCTTGTTGCACTATCATCCTCAACAACAGGCTCATGTCTAAGTTCAAGGTGCTCCAACTCTAGCCATCAGGTTCACCTCTCAGCCAGCAAGAAGGAGAAATAGGAGCATGACGTACTCCCTCCCATTAAACACATATCCCAGATATTGCTCCTGCCGCTTCTACTGACGTTCCACTGGCTAGAACTCACATGGCTGCACTTAGCTGTAAAAGACCTTGGGAAATGTAGTCTTTATTCTGGTGGCTGTGTGATCAGTTGAAAAGGAGCACTATCCTTCCGGAAAAAGAGAATAAATGTGGAGGGGGGCAATAGTAGTCCCTGCTGCACAGCTCCAAGATCATTGTTTTTTGCAGTACTGGGGAAAAACTTCACACTGAGCTGCACCCCCAGCCTCCCCCACTTTTTTTGAGGCGGGATCTCAGTAAAATGCTAAATTGCACAGTCTGAGCTCGAACTTGTGATCCTCCCTTCCTCACCCTCCCAGAGTGCTGGGATTACAGGTGCGCACCACCACGCCCAGCTTCAAAGATCACGCTGAATGCCTCTTCTGTCTTGACCCTTCCCTGGTTAGGTGACAGACTGGTTCCACGTTAATCACATAACACTTTGTATAGTACCGTATTGCAGCACATAATCTCACAGTAAAATAACTTGTTGACATGTTTGAGAGTTGTTTGAGAGCAGGGAATTTGTCAAGTTCATCTTTACGTTCCCCACTTCGGCATAAAGCTTGCTATGCCAAAAGTTGAGAAGTCAAATTAATTCAACCGATTAAGAAACCGAGGTTTGGGCAGGTTAGGTGCCTTGCCCATCATCACACAGGGGAGGCACGAGCAGAACGGGAACCCATGTGCTTGGGCAGCCCTGGACACCAGGAGAGGAGGCTTGAGGGTAAGCATACCATGCCCAGGTCATGAAGGGCCTTGTATGAGCAGTCACTGAAGGGTGCATGATGTGATGGTCTCTCAGGAGGCTGGCCAGATAGAGGGCAGAGACACTGTTTCAAAGTATCTCAGTAATCCTCCCAGTGAGAGATCATAAAGGCCTGAAGTAAGGCATGGCAGTGAGGGTTGAGAGGAAAGGGCAGTTGAAGGATACTAAAGTAGTAAAATTATAGCATTTGGTGACTGATTGGATGAGGGAGATAAAGTCGAGGAAGGATTCTGATCATTCCCAAGTTTCAGAGCAGGTAGGTGGATGATTTTTCCCTTCACCAACAGTAGATGCTGGGGGGAAAATGAGCAGGCTGGGAGAGGAAATGAGGATCCTAGCTGGAACCAAGATGGGCTTTTGCAAGCACAGGGAGAGCCTAAGTGAGATCCATTTGCAGAGTGGCCTCCTAAGAGAAAATTCATTTGAAAAGAAGAAAGCAAAAGGAACTAACTTCCAGTCACAAAACTTTAGTCATCAAAGAAGGGAGACTCAGTATTTGAGAAGAATTTTGGGAGAATGGAAGAACACAGGAGAGAGAGAGCCATTAAAGTTTAGATTTGGTTATTATTTTTACCCATAGGCTGGTGTGGCCTCATGCTGGAAGGCCCTCTGCTGGAGATGTTATGGCAGTTGGATACAGATGTCAAGCACTGAAAAGAGAAATCTAGGCTGGACGGGGAGTTTTTGGAATCGCGCAGCAACAATGGCAGTGGGAGAAATAAGAACAGAGATCACCCAGGAGTACTATTTGCAAAAAAGAGAAGAACTAAGGTCAGAAAACACTAGTATTTATGGGAAATCTGAGGAAAAATGACCTCTGGAGGAAAGCTTTGGCAGAGAAAATTAATGATCTCCAAAGAACCAAATATTTTCCTAGACTCCTTTACAATTAGCTTAGGGCCATACGATTACTTCTGGCCAGTGGGCAGTGAGCAGAAATAAGTGGGTCATTTCTGGTGGAAAGCAATAAAGATTAGATCTGAGCCAGGTACAGTAGTGTGTAGCAGTAGTCTCAGCACTTGCAAGACTGAGTAGGAGGATCACTTGGGCCCAGGAGCTCAAAACAAGCCTGGGTGACATAGCAAGACCCTGTCTCAAGAAAAACAAAACAACAAAAGAGTGTATGTGAGCTCGCCATACTTTCCTTTCCAAAGAAAAGAGGGAAGCAAAGCCCTACAAGAAGGTACTGTTCCAAGATGACGGGGTTCACAGACTGAGGAGTGCTTGCAGGGCGACTTCCCTCTAACCTGTGTCAGACTTCGCATGAGTAAGAAATAAACTTCCACTGTGCTATGCCACTAAAATTTGGAGATTTATTTGCTATTGCTGTGCTATGGTTTATATCTAGAATGTCCCCCAAAACTCCTATGAGCTCAGAGGTGGGCTTATTGGAAGGTGATTGGATCATGCAGCGCCATACTCTGGATTAATCCACTGATGAGTATACAGCTAAAATGGGGCCTGGTCAGAAGAGCTGAGTGACTTGGGGTGTGACCTGGAAGGGTGAATATCCTTCCCCAACTCCTCCCTTCTTTCTGTATTTCCTGGCTGCCATGGTGTGAGCGACTCTCCTCCACCAGGCTCTTCCGCCATGGTGTTTCTACCTTGGAGCCGGCTGACCATGTATGGACTGAGACTTCTGAAAGTGTGAGCTAAAATAAACCTCTCTTCCTTTAAGTTGCAGGTGTCAGACATTGTGTCTTGGTGACAGGCAAGTGATTAAAATAATGCTGTATTGCTGAACTTACCTTTACTAATATTAAGAGACCCTGAAAGAGGGGCAGTCAGAAAAGTAAAAGTACAGTCAGAAGACAGAAGACTCACAGAAGGCAAGAGTAGTAATTAAGACATATATTTGACTCAAAGAGAGTGCCAAAATAAGTGTATTAGAAACTACATGTTGGAAAAAAAAAAAAAGAAAGAAAGAAACCACATGTTAGAAATTTCTTTCTTTTCCATTTAAAAGTTCCACTTAAGGCTGGTGTGGCAGTACCACTCTACAAAGCTGTCCAGCACTCCAAATTCCTGCTATCTGAATCTCTGCTACCCCTGTGTGTTGCTCTTGTCCACGTGATCAGATTCTGCTCACTACTGTGTCCACTCCAAACACTGGGTGGGGAGTGTACTTTGTTTTTCTTTCTTTCTTTCTTTCTTTCTTTTTTTTTTTTTTTTGAGACAGGGTCTGGCTATGCAGCAGGTTGGCTTTGAACTCACTATGTAGCCCAGGCTAGCCTCGAACTCATGGTGATCCTCCTGCCTCAGCCTCCCAAATGCTGGGATTACAGGAGTGCGCCACCATGCCCAGCTGGGGAGTGTACTTTCTTTTAAGAGAAAAATTTTAGTTTCACACATCCAATTGGTCAGCTAGTCCCACCAGCTGTAAGGGAGTCTGGGAAATGTCATCTTCATTTTGAATGGCCATGAGCCCAGTGCCCAATTCAAAATCAAGGATTCTATCTCTAAACCTTGCTGGTGGGAATGTAAAGTGGTACTGTTGTTTTGAAAAACAGTTTGGACTTTCTCTAATGGTTAGATGTGGAATTAGCCTTTGACCCAGCAATCCCACTCCTAGGTATAAATCCAAAAAGAACAAAAACATATAGCCACACAAAGACTTGTACGTGAATGTTCATGGCAACATTAATGATAATAATCTAAGTGGAAACAAAATGTAGCACATCAATAAAAGGGAATATTTCTTAGCAACAAAAAGGAACAAAGTACTAAAACATTCTACAATATGGATGGACCTTGAAAACACTATTCTGTCTGTCTTTAGAATTTTTTTCATCTTCTCAGAGACTCCATACCCACTAAATAATAACATCCCGCTCCTTGCATCCTGTAGTCCCTGGAAACCACAATTATACTTTCCATCACTACCAATTTGATCATTCTATATAGCTCATATAAATGGAATCAGAGCATTTGTCCTTTTGTGATTTTTTTTAACTTCCCATAATAACCTCAAGCCTCCTCCATGTTGTAGCATATGTTAGAATTTGCTTCCTTTTTAAGGCTGAATAATAATATATGATTGTGTGTATTGCTATAGTTGGGATTCACAATGTCTCCCCCAAAAGGCCTACTGTGTTGAAGGCTTGGTTTCTGATGGGCTTTTGGGAAGTGATTGGATATAGAGAGCTTTAACTTTATCAGTGGATTAATCCACTGGTAAGATAATAATTTAGTAGTACTATTGGGGGTTAATGAAAGCTTCAGAGGTGGGCCACTGAACACTAGAGTAGGACACTAAGGGCATGTCCTTGCAGGATATAGCTCTTCCTCGCCCTCTCTGCTTCCTGGCTGCCATGAGGGGAGCAGCTTTCCTCTGGCATGTCCTTCCATCATAATGTTTCTGCCTTGGAGCCAGCCAACCCTGAACTAAAACCTCTGAAACTGTGAGCCAAAATAAACCTTTCCTCTTTTAAATTGTTTTGCTCAAGTATTTAGTCACAGCGATGAAGAGCTGACTAACATAGGTATACACCACATTTTGTTTATCGGTTCATCTGTTGATAGACCTTTAGTTTTTTCCACCTTTCAGCTATGAATAACGCTGCTATGAACATGGGTATACAAGTATCTGTTGCATTTTCTCTTTTCTATTCATTTTAGTGTAAACCAAGAAGTGGAATTGCTGGATCATATGGTAGTTCTATTTTTAATTTTTCAAGGAACCACACTACTGCTCATCACAGGGGCTGCACCATTTTACATTCTCACCAGAAGTCTTTCTTGGGATGCAGAGGATGAACGTGGAACTACATTCCCCAGAATCCCCTTCTCTCTGTGGACCCAGGATAGAGCCAGCCAGTGGAAGATGGAAGAGGAAAGGCCATTATTTTTCCCTGGAGGTTGCAGACAGAAGCTTGTGTAGACATGGGGTTTAAAGCAGCTTCCATGTGACCTTCCTTGCCCTCTCTGCTTCACACATGTTGGTACTGCAGCCTGGGATAATTAGGGGAGCTTCCCATTTGTAGCCACTCACAAGCGAGCTTTTGGGAATCAATTCTTCAGTACTGTGAGTCACCATGGTCATTTTCTCCATTCTTTCCAACAGTTTTACAAAATTTTAATTTTCTGCATTGAAGCTTTTTTACATGGAGTGGCTTCTGTTTTTCTGACTGAACCTACATTAATTCAGTGAGTAAATGCAAGACATACTCATGCTTCCTTATTTCCTGGCATCTTACAGTTTTAGTGTTTAACATGCTTAAACTTGTGGAGGTATATATGTTGTGTTATATGCACGGATGAAATTAGTTTTTACATGTAGAAACGGATCAAATTTCATATGATTGGCAATTTCGTATGATTCTACTTAACGAAATATATTTACAAGTAGTTTAATCTATCTGTATAAATTGCTTTTATATTCCCAGTGCCTAGACCAAACTCACAATGTAATAGGAGAGCTACATATAATTGAAATGTTCTATATTATAAAAACACACACACATTTATGATGTGATTGAAATATATAGTGAATGCTTAAATTTTAAACATTTATTATAGTAAAAACACATTGCCATTAATCCCCATCAAAACACTCCCCCTTGCTTTGCACACATTTATCTCATCATTTTTGCCACTTTCTGAAGCAGTTCTGGAAGTCCCCTTTCGTGACTGTTTTTAGTTGCACTGGCACTGCTACCTCAACATCCTCAATTGATTAACACTGTTTACCCTTCATGGTTGTTACGACTTTGGAGAAGAGCCACAAGTTGCACAGTGCCACATCCAGTGACTAAGATGGAGGAGGATGCACCATAATGTTTTTATGAGCCTGTCTTTCCACTGGATGGCACTTGGCAGCAGCATCCACTATGTTATTAATCACACTTCAGAAAGGCACGCATGGAAGAGGACTTCCAGAACTGCTTCAAAAAGTGGCAAGAACAATGAGATCGGTGTGTTCAAAGCAAAGGGAGGTTCATGGCAATGTGTCTTTTACCATAAAACATGTTTAGTTTAAATATTCACCTTTCATGTTGATCATATCTCATTCATAGAACTATACAAAGAGAGCTACGTATACAGAGAGAGAGAGATTTATGTAAAGTATGTAGTTCTTTATATAGGTAAATAAAGACAGAGACAGATACAGATAAAGGGATTACTTTGAAGGAGGTGTCAGAAACCCTTAGGAACTAACATATTAGACTAAAGTAATGTGAAAAGATAGATGTGGTGGTGCACACCTGTAATTCTAGCATTCCGGGAGGCTGAGGCAGGATGAGGGCAAGTTTGAGCCCAGCGTGGGCAAAGTAGTGATTTAGCAAGACCATGTCTCAAAATAAAAATAAAATTGAGTTGGGGGTGTAGACCAGGGTGAGAGCCCTGGGTTCAATTCCCAGTAGTGCAAGAAAAAAAAAGTAACATGAAAAATAGGAAAGAAGAGATCAAAGTTAAAACATTCTACAGTCTTTGCATTATCCTGTAGGAAGAAAGGAATATTGATTACCTTTCTTTGTTAGGTAAGGTGAAAATACTAAATTTTTAAGAACAACACATTAAAAGAATAGAGAGAATGGGTAACTTTCAAATTAGTATATAGGGAAAAAAGACTAAAGAGAATCAGATTGACTTCTAATAAAGGATGATGGATTGATTGTATGCATTAGTCTCTGCTGTTTCCTGACATCCCAATAAAATGGCATTGAAGTGCACTTTTAAAAAAATATCCATAAACTCACAAGGAGAATGGAAAAGGAGACAAGAGTAACCATGTTTTGGAACCTGAAAATTTCCAGATGCTCAAACAGTAGTAACTGGCCACAACAGAAAAGATGAATTTTGAAGCAGCAATGGAGAAAGCCAAGCAGCCCCCGACTTGCTACATCCAAACGCCCCCAAAGCTCCGCAACAGCAGCAACAAATTCTACTGGAAGCACGGTGACACTGGGGATAAAAATGGGATGATTAGTTCAGAGCATAATTAAAAAGCTGCTGTCCTCTTTGGTGAATGGGGTCACTGTCCCTCCCCCCAAGCAACAGAAAGCCAGAGGTACAGTCTCTGGAAAGAGTAAAGGAGTGCATCTTTGCTGCATAAAAAACAAGGTTGCCAGCCGGGCATGGTGGCGCACTCCTGTAATCCCAGCACTCGGGAGGCTGAGGCAGGAGGATAGCTGCAAGTTCAAGGCCAGCCTGGGCTACATAGTGAGTTCAAGGCCAGCCTTCTGCATAGCCAGACCCTGTCTCAAAAAAAAAAAAAAAGAAAAGAAAAGAAAAGAAAAAACTAGGTTGCCAGAGGCCAGAGCTCCTGTACTCAAAAAGAAAATTTTATACACCAACTTTTGAGATTCTTCTTTCCATGCACGATCTTGCCTCTCATCCAAAATGCTGGCCAGTTAGACTTCGCCCTCTGCAATGGTTAATCTTGTTTGTCAACTCAATTGGCTTGAGAGCATCTAGCAGATTAGTTAAGCATGCTTCTGGGTGGGTCACAGGGTATATGACCTTGGGGACTATATCTGGTCCCTGACCCCCTTCTCTGGATTTTTGCCCTTCTCTGTTTTCTCACTGGCATGAGATGAGCAGCTTTCCTCCAGAATGCCCTTCTCCTGTGATGCTTCTCTCTCATGATTGGTATAAAAGCAGTGATGCCAGCTGACCATTGATTGAAACCTCTGACACCATGAGCCAAAATAAACCTTTCCTCCTTTAAATTGTTTGTCAGGTATTGTGACCCAGTGACAGAAAGCTGACTAATACAACTTTAGAGATAGAGTTTGGAAGTAATTTATCCTTAAGAAACTTGACCATTCCAAGAAAATGACCAGCCAGGCGTGGTGGCACATGGCTGTGATCCCAGTACTCAGGAGGCTGAGGCAGGAGGATCACCATGAGTACGAGGCTAGCCTGGGCTACATAGCAAGTTCAAGGCCAGCCTGGACTACATAGTGAGGCCCTGTCTCAAGAAAAAAAAAAAAATGACCTAAAGAAACAAACTATTGAGTGTTGCCTGCAATCCAGATAGTCCTTCTCAAAATGACCCAGGGACTCCAGACTATATATCAGCTTCTTTTTTCTTCTATATTAGTATGAGAATTTTCAAAAATACAGAAAAGCTGAAAGAACAGTACACTGACCACTGTTATACTCACCACCCAGATCTGTGATTGTTAATATTATGCCATATTTATGCTCTCTCCCTATATAAATATTTTATATCTATGCCCAACCATTTGGAGGTTGTAGATAGCATTCACTTAACTGCACATAACCTCAGTTTTTGTATCATAAAAACTAAGGACATTCTTTTACAAAAGCACAATGCCATTATCATGACTGAGAAAATTAACAATTCCATAACATCAAACATATAGTCTGTGCTCAACTTTCTCCATTTGTTATTTTAAACTTTTTATTGCTTTAAAATTATAATTGTTAATGCATATTAATCACACAGATTAATGTGTTTCACTGTGACATTTCCATACATGCATACATCATGCTTTGATCATATCTATCCTCCTTGCAGCTTCTCTTGCCCTTTCCTCCTCCCTCTTCTTCTTTCCTATTAGTCTGTCTTCTACTTTCAGGTCTTTTTGTTTGTTTATTTTGTTTCCATATATAAGAAAAAACACACTATACTTGTCTTTCTGCATCTGGTTTATTTTGCTTAACATCAAGTCCTACAGTTCCATCTGTTTTCTTGAAAATGACATGATTTCATTCTTCTTTATGGAAAAATATGGAATATTTCATAAATTTGCATGTCATCTTTGCACAGGAGCTTAGTAATTTCTGTATCATTCCAATTTTAGTGTATGTGCTGTGAAAGAGAACACTCTGTTAGTTTTTCATTTGTTTTGCTGTCTGTTTGTTTATTGCAGTGCTGAGGCTCAAATCCAGAGCCTCACACACCCTAAGAAAGGCTTCTACCACTGAACTACATCCCCAGCCCTTGCTCTTTTTAAAATTATGATCCGATTAAAGTTTGTGCATCACAGTTGGTTTTTAAACACCACTATACAAAGTGTTCCTACTTTCTTTTTTAGTGACATTAACTTTTGGGAAAAAACCAGGCCAGTTGTCTTGTAGAATGTCCCATATTATTAATTTGTCTGATTCTTTCTGTGTAGTGTCATTTGCCTTATTTCTCTATCTTCTGTCTTTCTCTTTGTTATGGTTTAGATGGACAGTGTTCCCCAAACATAGCTCGTGTGCTCAGAGGTGGGCCTTAGGAAGGTGACTGGATCATGGGGTGTTAACCTCATTACTGGATTAATCCACAAATGAGTTCCTAGTTGAATGTGCTGTTAGGAAGCAAGGCTGGAGGAAATAGATCAGGGGAACATAACCTAGAAGGGTATATTCTTGTTTCCAGCCTCCTCCTCCTCCCTTGCCTCTTCTTATTCTCCCTGCTTCTGGCTGCCACAGCATAAGTAGCTTTCCTCTGTCATATCCTTCTGCCATGATGTTTGCCCCCAACCAACTGTGAACCAACCAACTGTGAGCCAACCAGCTGTGAGCCAACCAACTGTGAACTGAAACTATGAGCCAAAGTAAATCCTTCTCTTTAAATTATAGGTCAGGCATTTTGTCTTGGTAATGGAAAGCTAATTAATACACTAATAACCTGGAATCCAGGTCTAAAGACTCCATTATGTCCAGGTAATGTTTAAAGTATTCCTGGCAAGGCTATGTTAAAGGTGAAGTGGGGACTTCACATTACATCTTAGGAGGCACACATTGGCCGCTTTGCCTGCTCTTAGAGGTCATACATTTTACCACTTGGTAAGGCACTCACTAGCACATCTCGTGATTGACAGATATGTTATTGCTCTTTGTCATTTGTAAGTAACAGTATCATGATCCCACCTCCCAGTAGTGCTGTAGGCTGGGGACCGAGCCTTCGCACATGGGCCCGATGGGGATGTTTCTGAAGCCAATAAAACATAGCAAGTGTGTAATGAGATAAAAAAGAATCTTTGCAGGGAGAAGAAAAATTCGAAGGCAAAGGCAAAATGAATATAAGAGCAGTATATGAATTGCTATTATAACTACAAAACAAGAAGGGAAGGTGCTATTAAAATGACAAAAAGGATGATCCGAGAAGAAAGAATGCTTTGAAATTAAAGGCAGAAATAAAGCACTTCAAAACAAGAAATTCAATAAGAAGGTCTAAAATATAAAGTTGGAAAATAAGAGTGAAGATTTAAAAGGTTAGCGAAAAAAACAGTCTAGTAAGTCTGACATTCAAATAACGATGGGGGGGTACCTCATTATTTTCTCTGAACTGAAGGACATGTGTTTCTAGATGGAAAGGGACCACCAGGAAGTATTTCGGTGCCTAGGCCAGAGAATGAAAACAGACCTGCCACAAAGCACAGCATCGGGACTTGTGAGAATCTCTGGGAGAAAAGAGGGATCCGAAGACCTAGAGGGAGCAAACAGCAGCATCAGCAGAGGCACGAACGGTCTTCTGCAGAACGCCTTTGAGGTTCTCAACGCGGCACTAGAGGCTAAAGTCAGCGTGAGCAGTGCTTTTCCATGTATGCGAGGAAACTCGCTTTTAACCTAAAATGCTGTACCACAGTATCTGTTAAGAGAATAGAGGCACTTTTCAAAAGGTAAACCTCAAAAACCTGCCTCCTACCATCCTTGTTCAGGGAGAGTGCAGGGTGTGCGCCGCCGGAATGAGGGCGTGACCATGACAGAGGGTTTGCCGGGACCCAGGGACGCAGACCGCCCGTGTATGAGATGGGCCTCACTCACGCAGCTAACCCCATCTCGCGCTTGCCCTCACTGGCTCCTCCTAGGAATGTCTGTCACACTTAGACACCAGACCACCCCAAGGGCTTGTGGGGAGGAGGGAAATCTGGGAGACGAATCCAGGAAGCACGCACTTGTGTTGAAAGGCCCAGCAGGATGCCCGCACGTGGAGAATCTCAATCAATGACTGGGTTGACTTCACTAAGGTTTCTTAATGCATCAAGCAACAATACTCACTATGTTTGACAAGATTTCGCTATTTCAGCTCCCGGGCTGGACTTAATTTCCCCTCTTGCTTCTTTATACTTCAGATTTAGGCAGTTGGGTGAAAATTTAGGAGTAAATTATTTTCAAAGTTTTTAAGATCAAAATGCACATAGTTCTACAAGTTAGTATAAAAAGCATCAGAGGTTGAAGGATCTCTTGCCTTTTCTTCCTTTGATTTTTTTGGTGATACTAGGAATGGAACCCAAAGCCTCACAAACACTAAGCAAGTGCTCTACGACTGAGCTGCATTTCCTGCCAGACCTCTTGCCTTTTATCTTCAAATTTTTATTATGAAATATTGTGAGTATACATTAACGTACATAAGATAGTACAACTAACATCCATGTACCTGCTATACCTGCTACCAGGATTTTTTTTTTTTTTTTTTTTTTTTTGTGGTGCCGGGGATCGAACTCAGGCCCTTGTGCTTGCAAGGCAAGCGCTCTAATCACTGAGCTAAATCCCCAGCCCCCTGCTACCAGGATTTAACAAGTATTAGTGTTTGACATTTGTATCCTGGAATCACTTTTTAAAGAAATAAAGTGTGGCTGGTAGAATTCAAGTCCCTGCTGTTCTTTCCCCAGTTCTAGTCTCTCCCCTCTCTCCCCACTTACTCTCCTCTCTCTGTGACCTGCCTGAACTTGGTAAGTCTCCTGGGCTTCCTTCTTTGTATATGTTTATGTAGCCAAAGTGATATATTATGATAGGCTGTGTTACACATTATAAAAATATATATAAGTAATAAAAAAATTGTATCCTTCAGTGTGCATTTCTTTTAACATTATGTTTTGGGAACATATCCATGCCAATACATATATACAGAGTTTGTCTGTCTTACTAGTTATGCATCACTCCATATTGTGAAGTAATTTATTTGTCTGTCTGTTGATGGACATTTAACATATTGATGGATTTTTGTTTGTGCATTTGCTATTACAAGCAATGCTTTGATTTCCTTTGAAGCTAGTGTATGCTCAACTGTGGTAAATATCTTATATTTCCTGTGGTACAGAGTTCTTTATACATCAAGTTTATTAAGAGTTTTTCAAATCTCTTATTTTTCCTGTGATTCTAAGTGTTGAGAAAACAATATGAAAATTTCCACCAAATTTATCAAGTTCTCTCTCCATAGCTTTTTAGTTTACATGTTTTGAGCCTGTGTTGTTAAATTCAGAATTGTTCTATCTTCCTGGTGACTTTTTTCTTTTGTCGTTGAATAACGATCCATTTTAACCCTATTGATTCTTTTTACTCAAAGCTCCTTCGTTTGAATATCATATTATATACCTGCCTTCTTTTTATTTATTTATTTATTTTTTATTTTTACCAAGAACATGTATTGGTACATTGTATACATAATGATCATAATCAACATGATTATTTTGTACCTGTACATGATAATCTTGGTCTGCCTTCTTTTTATTAATATTCATTTGGTATGTCTTTTTTTAAGTCTCCCCCACTTTCTACTTTCAACTCTTCATGACATTATATGTTAGGTACGCCTTCTATAAACAGCAAAAACTGGAATTTTTATAAAATCCAACTTGAAAACAACCATAAATTCATATAGCAACTACTGTGTGTTAAACAGTGCTGAGTGCTTTTTAAAAGCTGTATATATTAGTTGCTTTTCTAGAGTCGATGGTTTGCAAGAGAGCAGCTATGATACAGGACGAGTCCAAGTTACAACATTCACACACACAAGCCATATGCAGAAAGAGTGCAGAACATCTACTTGTACACTGGAGACCCAAAAGATCCCATCAAGGGCTGTGAGCTCACGGCAATGTCCCATGTAAGTCCATGTCCGCACTAAAAGGCTGAAGAACTCTATGCTGGAACCAGAATACGACGCTCAGAGCAGAGATGAAGACAAGAGCTCCCCTGAAGTGAACAGCAGCCATCCTTGATGACAGCAAGGCCCTGAGCTCCTTCTGCAACCAGAACAGCTGAATTCCAAAGAGAGCTGAATCTCCCTTCGGGAGAATCAGCCGCAGCAGATTCTCTCCTGGGAAACACCCCGCCGCTATCTTCCACAACCGTTCTCCTTTATGTTGTGTTGGCAACAATCTTCAGGTGGATCTTCTGCACCCAGAACCACCAACTCAGTTCACCTGGGCGTTCCTGCTCAAGTTGACCATAATAAGTTCACCACACTATATTAAAGTATTATTTTCACAGACCCTAGAGGTAAGTACGGTTATTATCCCTATTTTACAAATAAGGAAACTGAGGCACAGAGAAGTTAAATAACTTACCCAAAGTCACAGAACTAATGAGAGGCAGAACTTTAACCCAGCAGTCTACTTTTATGTGCTAATTTAATCTGTTGAAGTTTGCTGTAGTTACTGATTTAACTGTGTCACATTGTTTTGTATTTTCTGTTTACTGTGGGATTTCTTTGCTTCTTAAATCTTCTTGCTGTCCTACTACTACTTTTCTGTTCCTTTGAAGAAAGTATTTATTTTTAAAGTGCTGGGGATTGAACTCAGGGACTTATGCATGCTAGGCAAGTGCTCTACCACTAAGCTACAGCCCCAGCCTTTTAAATTTTTGTTGTTTTGAGACAGGATCTCACCAAGTTGCCCAAGCTGGCCTTGAACTTGTAATCTTCCTACCACAGCTTCCTGAGTGGGCAGGATTACAGGCATGCACCCAGTGTGAAGGCTTGGGTTCCATTTTTAATATAAAAAACATTAAACACAAAAAAAGCAAGAGATCACTGATATCAAATCTCTAGAGAGATAGTGAGGAAAGGGCTGGGGAACATGCATGGATTTTGCACCCCAAAGACTCCTGGTGAGCTGCGGGAGCAATGCAATACGTAGTGGGTATAAACACTGGAGAGCAGGGAACCGAGGAAAAGTGAAGGCAGTAGGGTATGAGCAAGCATTTAATGGAGATGGGGGAGGGGGTGCGAGGAGGAATGCAGGGAAGGTCTACCAGGCCCTGACCAAGGGCTCACATGAAGCTAAAGACCTTGAATTTGCAGTGACACAAATTAGATCATTTTCTCTAACAGGGTTCCACAGAGCGAGGCTAAAAATGCAGAGGCCAGAGGCATCCTGGGTGAGGATCTGGTGGGTGAACAGAAGGGAGAGACCAGAGACTTGTGCAAGAGCCGGCTGCTCAGGAAAGCTCAAGGTGCAGGCCCAGTGCGTGCGGAGAGAGGGAGAATGGGATGGGGGCCTGGGCCTGTGCCTGGGGAGGATGTCTGGGAGGACTGTGCCAGAGGCAGAGCATCCCAGGCCTCCAGTGCATGTGTGTGCTGAAGGGAGACCAGAACAAGGTAATTGACATAGGAGTTAAGAGGGGAAGTGTTGGATGGGTTTTCCCCATGGATTCTGAGGTCACTCTGGGGATGACATTTGCCAGGGAGACCATCAGGGGATCAGCTAGGAGCCAGAAGCCCAAGTCTTCAGTGAATATGAAAGTCAGTATTACGGCTTGGATCTGGAATGTCCCCCAAAGGCCTCATGTGCTCACGGGCAGGGCTCTTGGGAGCGACTGGACCGTGGGGTCAATATAGCCGACTTGCTGTTAGGAGGCAGAGTCTGGTTGGAAGAGATAGATCACTAGTGGTGTGATCCGGAAGGGTTTGTCTCCCACCCCACCTCCTCCCCTCTCTGCTTCCAGGCCATCATGACGTGAGCAGCTTTCCTCCCCTAGACTCTTCTACCATCCTGTTTCTGCCTTGGAGCCAGCTGACCATGAATTGAAGCCATGAGATACAATAAACCTCTCCTCCTTTAAGCTATGGCTGTCAGGGGTTGTGTCACAGCAACAAGGAAGGTGACTGGGACATTCAGCAAGGACAGGGAAGGAGGGGAAAGAACCAGCCTCCATCAGATTGCTGTCCTGGGCTGGAATTGGAGGCTCTGCCTGTCGGAGGGAGCAGAAGCAGCAAGAAAGCAGCAGCCGGAGCCCAGGGCAGGCCTCAGGGAAGCCAGGAAAGGGAGCAAGGCCAAAGGTGCAGAGCAGTTTTTCCCAGAGGGCAGTGGGAAAACTGGAAGGAACAGACCTTCAAGATATAGCACAGGAAACAAAAACAAAGGAGGATGCAGGACAGGGGAGGGGGAGACAGGATCAGAGCCTCCTGTCCTGCCACGGCCAGTGACCAAGATATGAGGCACAGCAGGTTTAGATGAGGGGTGACTGTTCCACATGGCTGAGACCTGGAGGGACAGGACCATACTCCCCGCTGTACCCTTGGGAAAAGAAGAGTGGCTCAGTGCGGCTAGGCTGTGGCGGTAACAGGTGACCCAGCAAGGTGGCCTGGGCACTTCCCAAATCTCTCGGCCTTGCTGAATCTTGCCCTAGAGGGGTCAGAAAGACTGAATTACAGTAATTTCTCCATTGAGTACTTACCACATGCTGTTATTATTGTTTTCCTTCTTTCACTTACAGAGAAAGTGAGGCTCAGGAGAGGGCAGTATCCTACCCAAGGTCTTGCTCTGGGCCAATTCCAGATCTTTCTGCCTCCTCTGCCCATGCTCAGGGTACTGTCTCATGCTCTGGAACTAAGGGAGGACCCTGCTCCTAAGACCAGAACCACAACCAAAGCTTCTTCCCTTCTTACTGGGAGGAGCCAAGGACCCACCATGCTTAGGAGGAAGTGGAAGTTGAAGTGGGGTCCTACTCCCCTCACCCCAAGGCATTTATGGTTGGGAAGAGAGGAGGCTGTTGAAGTACAGGAAAGCCAGATCTACATGTTAGCTGATCTGGGCACAGAAACGGCAGATTGGGGCCAGCCAGGGAAGGAATAGCCAAGCCAGTTACAGCTGCCGAGTCACCCTGGGAGTTGAGACCACCTATCCCTTCTTATCCTGCCTGCTCCTCACCATGACCCTCAGTGTCCCCATTCTGCTGGCCCCTGCATAAGCAGGACTGGCCTAGCTAAAGTCGGGACACAGCGTCCTCAGGTCCTCAGGCTTGTCACTGTGACCTGTTTGCCTCCCCAGACCATGGTCCACGGTTCTTGGGAGGCACTCGGAGCTCGATGTTTGTGTTAGAGGCACCTGCTGGGTGGCGTAATACTGGGTGGGACCAGTGACGTGGACAGTAACACCACAAGATGTCCCTAGGACACTGAGTCAACACAGTGGTGGTGTGCCAGACAAGATAAAGACTGTAATTGTTTATTTGTTCGGGTTCTGTTTGTACAGCCCGCTTCATCACCAGGAATTCAAGGCTTCCCGAAATGAAAATTGAAATGATGATAAAAGGAAGAGGTGGGCTGGGGATTTAGTTCAGTGGTTAGAGTGCTTGCCTTTTAAGCACAAGGCCCTGAGTTTGAACCCCAGCACCAAAAAAAAAAAGGAAGAAGTGAGGGGAAGAGAGAGAAACTTAGGACCAGGGAAAATAAAAATAAGAGAAGAAAGATAGGACCAGATAAAGAACACAATCATGAAAGCAATGAGAGATGACAAGGTTGCAAGGTTGCAAGAGTTGACCTTCATGTTGGCTTTGAGTTTCCTGGAAACCCATGAGGAGGTAAATCTGGTTATGTCATTGTCATAATCAGAAAGAAGAAGGCACGCTAGACTCGCGGGAAAAATAAAAGCTTCTCCAAACATCACATTTCAAAATAAACATCTCTGTGGAACTTTTTGTTTCTTTATTTTAAGAGATGAGGTCTTGCTATGTTGCCCAGGCTGATCCCCAAACTCCTGGACTCAATCGATCCTCCTGACTCAGCCTCCTGACTAGTTAGGACTACAGGCATGTGCCAATGTGGGACTTTATATAGAGAGTCCTTTAAGTTATATTAAAAAGCCACTAGCTGGGAATGTAATTCATCGGTGGAGCACACACTTAGCATCAGCAGGGTTCAATCCTGGGGGCCAAATAAAGCGACTCTAAGGAAAGGCGATTTTGCATAAGACTAAGGTAGGATGAGCAGATGAGCTTCTGTCTGGTCACCCGATAGGATCCATCGACAGAATTATGCATGTCTGGCCTTTTTAGTATGAAGTCTCCTCTACTATGATATTAAAATGTTAATGATATTAAAATTAACAAATAGCTTTATATTTTACTCACATTTAAAAAGAATACAATACAGAAAAGAAAAGAATACATTACAGAAAAAGTATAAAATACAGATAGGCAAATAGAAAAATAATCACCTGCAATTCTGCCATCAATATTTGTATATTTGTCCACATTATCTAGGCCTATGTTTATATATTGTTTTTCCTTTCTGTACTGGGGGTTGAAACCAGGACCTCTGCACTGAGTACATCCTCGGCCTTATTTTTACCCCCCTTTTTTTTTTTTGACAGGGTCTTTCAAAGACACTAGGTTGCCTGGGCTGAGCTTGAACTTGCGCTTCTATTGCTTCCATCTACTACAATGCTGAGATTACAGGTATGCACCACAATCCTGACAGCATACATTTATACATTTTTTACAAACTTCTTTTTATGGGACCACATGTTTCAGAGTCCCAGATTATCATTTAAAGGATGTGTCGTGCTGGGGATTTAGTTCAAGTGGTAGAGCACTTGCCTAGCAAACGCAAGGCTCTGAGTTCGATCCCCAGCACCGAAAAATAAATAAATAAAAGATGTGTCATACACATACATTCATGTCAATAAATTTTCATTCATTTTATGACTTTTAATGAACGATAATATGGATATATTGTAATTTATTTAACAATTTTCTCTGCTTGTATGTTACACTTTCCTATGCTAATTTTTAAGTTATAATAACACTGCAGTGACCATCCTTATAGCTAACAGCATGCGTTCCATGTTTACTTCTTTAAAATGACTGTTTAAGTGGAAGAATGTTCTTCTGGACAAGCACCTTCCTGTCCACAAATCCTCTGCTGTAACATGGGAGACCTCCCAGGTGTGTGGGACCAGCACTGTAGGCCCCAGAGGGATGGTGAGCCTCGCAGCCCTCGGCCACCAGTATAGGCTTCACCTGTGGTCTTCCACTCACACACTGCAGATTGAATGCATGTATCTAATCCACTTTGTTCTGAAACTCTCCTAAAAATATAGTGATTTTTTTATTATTTTTAGAAAATATGCAGACCCATAGAGAATGGAAGAAAAGATCCACAGCAAACATTTTGGAATCTCGAAAGCAAGTGTACCACTTATAACAAATTTAGCCAGACTGAGAATCCTACTCTTAAACTGGTAGTAGGGAGAGATGAGCTTCAATCTGATTCACCCCACTAGATTCCCAAAAGGGCAAGGAATTGTAGAAGAGCTGCTGTACCTGTATCTGGATTAGGAATAACCTCCTCTTTGTCAAGACATTCTACATCTCTGTGTACTAGTTAGCTTTTGCTGCATAACAAATCACCCCAAAACTTGGTGTCTTAGAGTAATAATAAATATTCATGATCTCTCACAATGTCTAGAGGTCAGGAGCTTGGCTGTATGTTTCCAGTTCCATCTGTTAGGTTATAAACAAGATGTTGCCTGGAGCTACAGTTATCTGAAGGCTTGGTTGAGGATGGAGACCTTTTTCCAAGGTGGGTCACTACTGGGCTGAAAGGTTGGTGTTAGCTGTTGGGGAACCTGGACCTCTGTTGCTTCCAAACTGGACCTCTCCACAGGGGGAACATACCATGGTTTCCACAATAGCATTTTTTTTTTTTTTTTGCAGTGCTGGGCATTTAACCAAAGAGTGTTCTACCCATGAGCTACACTCCAAGACCAAGAACAATTTTTTTTTTTAATTTTTTACCAAGAACATGTATTGGTACATTTTATACATAGCGATCACATTCATCATGGTTATTTTGTACCTGTACATGGTGTATCTTGGTTTTCCCCCCTCTTCCCCTCCCCCCTTCTGTTCCCTCTTCCCTATTTACAGCAGGTTTATTTATATATATATTTATATATTATATTTATATTTCCATTTTTCCTGCAATGACATCCTAATTCAACTCTAATTCAGCCCAAGAGAAGTGGGGAATGAGAAGGGTTAATCAGAAGCAAAGCCCACTTCATTTTTTTCTTCCAAACTCGAGCATAGGAAATTCGAGGTCAGCCTATCTTTACAGCCCCATCTGTGCACCTTTTGTTTATTGTAACCAAAACAGCTGCAAGATTGCAGGAAGAATGTTACACTCTCCTATCTCCACCTTACCCTGGGACTCTCCCTTTCCTAGCCAGCACCAAGGCCCTGACCCTTTTGCCTCCTTCACTCCTCTGGGTATCAAAGATTCCTCACAAAAGGAATCCCGCCCAGCCTTACATTTACATAATTCCTTTTACCTCCCCCTAGTGCCTAGCATCTTTAAAATCCGCTTTGACTCTGCAACTTCTCATCCTCCCAAATTCAGGCAGAGTGACACAAACAGAGATAAGTTGACAGGAAGGCCAACACCTAGTATAAACAATTACTTATTGTATTGCTCAAAGGAATTCAATTGAAAATCTCATTGTTTTAGATAGAAACCTCTTAGACTTTTATATTTAATTTATTCATATTTCATTATAATTTTTTTGATAACTGTTGGGTGTGGCATCAACAAACTGGAAAACTGAACAAGCCTTGTATCAGTGAGGGAACTGGACAGAATTTGGTATAGGCGGCCCTTCAATCGCAGACAGCATTCTTGTCTGTCAGGTTTTATTTTTTTTAAATTGAAGGAGTCTCCATTAAGTCATTTTAATAATTGTCTCAGATGATGCACTGTAACAGCCAACTATGTTAAATTACTTATGTATATTATCTCTGACCAAATGTATTATTATATATAACAATAGGCATTACTTTTATAAAACTAACTCTGGACGCTGTCTTGGTTACCTGACAGTCTTGATGGAAACACATTATTAACACTTAAGATACCTTTATTTATTTACTTATTTATTTAACTGATTTTATTTTATTTTTTTATTTTTGTTTTTTATTTTTTGGTGCTGGGGATCGAACTTGGGGACTCGTGCTCGTGAGGCAAGCAATCTAACCACTGAGCTAAATCCCCAGCACCTATTTAACTGATTTTAAATTTAGTCTACCGTTAAACTATGTGAATCACAGTTGAGCTAATGCCATGAATGTCTACTCGTTTATAAGGTGACCCAAATAGAACATATATTTTAAGATTTATTTAGAAACATATATAGCTTATATCATATAAGACGTTTGTTCTCAGATTCTAAGACCTTTATTCATAAGTCTCATGTAACTTTGAAGTCTCTTAAAGGACAGCTGAGACCTGGGAAGGAATGACTGATATAAGGGTCAGGGCGATAGCCCCCTTATCTCTTGAGTACTACTATACTTACGTACATAGTTCCTTCCATAATTGCAACCTCCATAAGCTTTTCTTCACCATACAGTATTTCAACTGTCAGCCCTGCCATCATTCCTTTTTTCCTTCTAGCAGAGCAAAACTTCCATCATATAAAACCTCATATCAAGGGTACACTTTCTTTTTTTTTTTTTGTGGTTCCGGGGATCGAACTCAGGGCCTTATGCTTGCAAGGCAAGCACTCTAATCACTGAGCTAAATCCCCAGCCTCCAAGGGTACACTTTCTATAGCCCTTTTTTATATTTTCTCCTCTTACCATAAACTTTTCACAACAAACAAGGTAGCAGTCCTTTTTATTTTAAAGTGTCCCTTTCTCCTGTTGTTTTCCTCCCAGGTCTCAGATTACTACAATCTCAAACTTGGTAGACCATTAACAGACCTTGAGTCAGTGTTTTAAACCTACAGAGCAGAAGGAAGGGCAGGTCAACCCAATTGTAACATAAGAATTTATAAAACACAGAAAATATTTCAAGTATATTAGTTGAACAAAAATACCAGTTTAAACAGGAAGCAAAAAGTAAATATATCAATTAGCTAAGATTTGTGACTTGATCTCTTCTTTTGCCCAGGGGGACTTTCTTCAAGGGGAAGAGGGATTTAGTCCCTGTAGCCCTCGAAAAATGAAAGATTCTGAACACCTCCTGAGCACCCATTTAATTTCTCTTAAACTGAGGATAAGGTCAGGTTTTTTTTTTCCATATGCAGCTGCGGTAGCCACACCTGGGACGAGACTCCTCCGTTGGTGCTGGCTCCTGTTGAGCTGGAGTTGCTGGCCTGGGGTGCTGGGGATCAGGCTGGGGCAGAAGAGACTGGAGTGCTGTTGTTGGGCAAGCAGCTGTCCCAGCCAATGCTGCTGGGTTGAGGAGCCAGAGACACAGGTGGGCGTGGCAGCGGCAGAGCAACAGGCGCCGGCAAACTTTAGAGGGTCCTGTGTGGAACAGGGCACCAGGGGTGAATCTTCTTCTTAGTAAGTCCCTGAGTTTTTAAGGAAAAAGGACAGTTTGTCCTTTTTACTAGCACTATGTGACTTTATATTTTCTCTCTTTTTAAATCAGATCTTCATTATTAAATTTAGTCAACAATTGATATTCCCAGTCCTTGTCCCATCTGAACTTTGGCCAGAAGACAGACGGGGTGAGGAGAGGAACTTCTGGCCAAATGAAACAACAATACCTTACCATGCAAGTTAGAGCAGGCAGCTTTGAAGTTCCTTTTTTTCCCCTGTAATGGCGGGAGGGGCTTGCCTGTTGGAACTTTTACCTGAAGGATTTACATTTTAAGGAGCACTGGTGTCTTTACTCCTGATATGCGATGTGTCTGATATTCCCAAGCTGTGAACAGTGGTAGGTGGAGCCATTGGCAAGCTTCCCAAGTGGGGCAGTGGGTTCAGAGCACTGACTCAAGGAGAGAGGTGAGGGCCTGGGGTTTTCAGAAAAGGGAGAGTTCTGAGCTTTCTAATTATAAAGGTCAGAAGTGGAGAAAGGCACATAAATAAGGAACAGATGATTTCTTGAGTAGGCCCCTGGAGGAGGAGTTGCCTCCCAGACTGGGAGAATTGGTGCCGGTGGGATGATTTGGCCTCCTTGTGTCCGGACTGGAGCCTGGAGCTGACGGAGAGGGTCCAGGAGATGAAGGGAAGGAGAGGACGGGAAGTGTTCTCCAAGGGAGGAGTGGAAGGTGATGAGTCCGGGGAGTGGGAAGAATTGACAGGAGATGCAACTGAGGATGCAGGGGCAGAAGGAGTAATTTGATTATAAGGAGGTGGCAGTATGGCATCCTTGTCTGATGGAGCTGGCAGAGCAGGGGAAGTTTTAAGCATATAGGGCAGTGGGGAGTCAGGACAGGACTGATTGGAGCCCACAAGGAAGGTTAAAGTCCATACTCAGAGAAAGGGGAACTAATGCAATCAGAGATCCGGGAGTCTCAGCAAGCAGGCAAGTTGCCATTTCCCAAACGGCAGGAATCAGAACAAAATTTAAACATTCAAACACCAAATCCAAGTCCGCAACTTACAACCCTAAAACCAACATTCAGACCAAATGTCAGAACCAGAATCTAGTCAAATTAAAACCATTTCTTTCTTTGTGTTCCCCACCCTGCAGCGGTGGCACGAGACAGACAAGGGAGGGGAGCCCCCTCTTGAGAGGAGACCACACAGATGCTCCTCTGGCCCTGTCCGCAGGAGCTTAGGTGAGTGCTTAGCTGTAGCGGACTCAGCTTTGTGACTTGCAATCAGACTCTAGTCCAGTACCGCCCTGGACCATGTGCACTCACCACCACGGAAGATCACAGACAGCCCAACCGAGCTCCGCGACCTTTTGGAGGCCTGATGGGCATCCGATCTTGGAGCTACAAACTCGTCTTGGTGCGCATGCAGGTCAGGATGCCCATTCACACAATCACTCACTCACAGGTTATGACAGTTCCCACCCTTGTCCCACAATGTGATCAAACTAGAACAATGCTAAAATCACTGACACAACAAGAACACACAACAAACACAAGACTAGAGCCAGGAGTTTAGATTTAACGGTCTCCCCTCCGCCAACGTCTCAGCTTAAGGAGTGGAGCAAATAGAGAGGACCCCTTGTCAGCAGTTCCCCTCCCAGACCAGAGCAGACAAACAGACAGAGGGACAGACACTTACTAAAGGACTCAAAAATTTTTCTTTCTTGGAGGTGGACGGCAGCAGTCTTTCCTGGTCTTTCGGGCAGCTGCAGGGAAAATACCGGGCCCTGGAACCTCTCAGGTGGCATCTCCCCTATAAATTCCGAGCCCGCCCGCCGGGAGACCAGGAGCAAGGCCGGGTCCCCTGGCGGCATTCGATCTCGCTGGGGCCTCCAAACGAAGTGGAAGGCCGGACCAGACCACGGGCTGGCCTGCTCTCACCCCACTTAGTCACGAGAGGGAGATGCCACCCAGATACAAAGAGCCAAATTTGAGTCTGATTGAATCCGCTTTATTAATAACTGGCGATCGCGAGGGTATTCATGCGCAAAAAAGGGCTCTCGATGCCTTTCTGCAGTTTGACCAAAGCTTTTAGACAGTAGGACAGGTGCTTACATTTTACAATTGGAATTCCTTTGAGCAATACAATAAGTAATTGTTTATACTAGGTGTTAGCCTTCCTTTAAATTTATCTGTGTGTCTGTCTTTCTGCCTGAGTTTGGGAGGATGTGAAGTTGCAGAGTCAAAGCAGATTTTAAAGATGCTAGGCACTAGGGGGAGGTAAAAGGAATTATGTAAATGTAAGGCTGGGCGGGATTCCTTTTGTGAGGAATCTTTGATACCCAGAGGAGTGAAGGAGGCAAAAGGGTCAGGGCCTTGGTGCTGGCTGGGAAAGGGAGAGTCCCAGGGTAAGGTGGAGATAGGAGAGTGTAACATTCTTCCTGCAATCTTGCAGATGTTTTGGTTACAATAAACCAATAAACGAAGGGCACACAGATGGGGCTGTAAAGCGAGGCTGACCTCGAATTTCCTATGCTCGAGTTTGGAAGAAAAAAATGAAGTGGCCTTTGCTTCTGATTAACCCTTCCATTCCCCACTTCTCTTGGGCTGAATTAGAGCTGAATTAGGATGTCATTTCAGTGTCCCTCTCAGTGTGAGGCTCACTGGCAGGCACTCAGCTTCACAAAAGCTGTTTGCTCATTGTCCAGTCCCCAGAACAATGACTGGCACTTCAGGGGTGGTCAATAATTATTTGTTGCCTGAATGATGGAGCGGGTTGCATATTGTGCCTTCAGGTGATGTGTGACATCTTTTTTTCCCACCTCCTCTAGGAGCGCTCTCCAACTTACCTCTCTAACATACTGGCCCTTCCTCCTCCTGTAGTCTCACAGCTTGGCTTGGGCCTCAGTATCCCCTTGAGTGTTCTGCCAGACATCTGCTAAGCTTTGTCCATCAGTGCTGTCTTCCTCCCCCCATGAAGGAGTCCCATGGGGCTAATTTCTTGGCAACTTTATTGAATATGGAGAAGGGGCGTCACTGCCCACTGGGCATGTGTCCTCAAGCTCATACAAGAAGTGCTTAGGGACTGATGGGCAGACAGGAGGCAGGGCAGGGCAGGTGTCCATGGTAACGGTGTGAGGACACCAGGGGCAGCTCAGCTCTCCAAAGGGGTAAGCTCTTGCTGCTCTTGGGGTTGCTCCTGAGGCTGCTCCTGAGGCTGCTCCTGAGGTTGCTCCTGAGGCTGCTCCTGAGGCTGCTCCTGAGGCTGTTCCTGGAGCTGCTCCTGGGGCTGCTCCTGGGGCTGCTCTTGAGGCTGCTCCTGGGGCTGCTCAGGCCCTGCTCCGGGAGCACCCTGCTCTGGGAGCTCAAGGGCCGGGGGATTGTCCTGGTTCTCCTTCTCCAGGGTGTTGAAGAAGGAGTTGACCTGGTCCCGCAGGTCCTTCTCCAGGAAGCTCAAGTGGCCTTCCACGTCCCCCACGTAGGGGCCCAGCTTCTGCCTGAGCTGCTCCATTTGCTGCACCAAGGCTGTGTTGAAGGTCTCCCCATAGGGCTTCGTGTTGCGCTGGAACTCCTCCACTTGCTGGTCCAGGTGGCTACTCAGCTGTTCCAGTGACTTCTGCAGCCCCTCAGTGTTGCCCCGCAGCCTGCTGCGCACGTCTTCCACCACAGGCGTCAGCCTCTGCTGCAAGTCATCTGCATTGGCCAAGATCTTGGCCTTGAGCTCCTCCGCGTTCTTCTTCATCTGGAAGGCCAGACCCTCCAGCTGGCGGCTGAGCTGCTCCTGGACGTCCTGTGCATAAGGAGCCAGGCTGCGGTGCAGCTCCTCCACATTCTGATCGATCTTGGCCTTGAGCCTCTCCGCCTGCGGCGTGAGGCGCCCCTTGAGCTCCTCTATGTTCTTGTCGAACTTGGTCTTGAACTCGTCAGCGTAAGGCGTCAGGGAGGCCTGCAGGTTGCCCACATTCTCCCGCAGCACGGTCTCCATGCGCTGGACATAGGGCGTCAGCTGGCTACGCAGTTGCTCCGCCTGCTTGTTGACCTGACTGTGCAGCTCCTCGGCATAGGGCCCCAGGCGCTGCTGCAGCCCTCGCACATTGTCCCCGATCTTCTGGCTCACCTCCTGGGCGTGGGGCAGCAGGCGAGCACGCAGGTCCTCCAGCTCCTTCCTAATCTCCTCCTTGAGCTTCTCCGAGTCCTTGGTCAGGCGCTCGTGCAGCTTCATGGCAAAGGGCACGAGCTTCTTCTGCAGGTCACTGGTGTATGAGTTCACTTCCCCAACTTTGTCCTGAAAGAGGGTGCTGCAGGAGAAGGGCACAGAGAGCCACGGTTACCCTTGTGCATCACTCGGCTTTTACACACCTGCCCAGCACAGGTGTTTGGGGGTCCCGAGCTCACCAATCTTTTTCTCTTGTGACCCTCTGTTATGGTTTGTGTCTAGATGTCCCCCCAAAGCCTCATGTGGTAAGAGATAGCTGGATCTAGAGTGTGTGATTACTAAATTGATCCATTGATCGGTTTGGCAGGGTTCTGCTGGGATCAAGGATGTGACACTAAAATTAAGGGTGGGAGTGCTACCCGCCCTAAGGGCAGGTAGCCTAGATAAAAGGTACCGGAAGAAGCTAACTAGTTGCTTGTTTGCATTGCTTATTTGCGTACATTCCTTGGATTCCTCACTTTTGCTTTGCTGCCCTCGGCTGCCGGTCGGTCAGGCCGGTCTGCCCTGCCTCTGCCATGCCGCCCTGCCTCGGACCCAGCGGACTATAGACTGAAACCTCTGCAGACTGTGAGCTAATAAACCTTTCTTCCCTTAACTTTGGGTGTCGGGTATTCTGTCCCAACAACAAGAGAAAAGTAACTAAAACACCCTCCCTACCTGGGGTCCTGCAAGGAGGGAATAGGCGTAACAAACTGTTATTCCATTGAATTTGTATCTCGGCACCTCCCACTAATTTTGAATGTCATTATCTACCCATCACACGACTGCAAGCAGTTTGCTTGCCCTCCTTGTCTGTGAAGAGTAGAGGTGGACCTAGAGGTCCCTCCCAGCCTGGGTGTGCCGTGACAAAGGACCCCATTGTGTCGTAGAATATTTCCGACCTCAGCGGCACAAGGTGCTGATTTCCTCGCATGTGCCCAGGAGCTTCCCAAACACCCTTCTCCCGATTTCATGGGAATCTATGCTTCCAGAATACATTAGAAGCCAGCCCAGGTGACATTCCTCTCCTTCCCTTTCTTCCATGAGCTTCAGTGATAGGTTGTGGCCATTTGCCAAACTCTAGAACATCACAGCAGGAAGACGCCTCAGAGATTACTCGGCACAGCCTCCCTGCTTTCATCAAGGCCCCAGTCAGTGGCAGGGCAGTGAGGACCCTAAGTGCTGTGTGCAGCCTTCTCACTCAGCCCTTGCCAGTGCTTCGAATGGCCTTAGGAAGCCCTGCTCCGTAGGCTGTGCCACTCCCCTTCCCTCCTTACTTGAGCTGCTGAGTGATTCCGGCCTTCTGCAGATGTTCCACAGCCTCCTTGGCATTGTTGCTCAGCTGGCTGAAGTAGTCCCACATCACAGTAGCCACCTGGTCAGGACTGACCTCTGCCCGGACACCTGGGCAGCGAAAAGAAAGCAGTTCATGCACACCTGCCTCTTTCCTGGCTCCTCGGCTCCACCTCTGGGATGTAGACTGGAGGATGATGAGGGAGCCCCGTGCACTTTCTCTCTCTGGGTTTAGCCAGGTAGCACCAACGCTAGTGGGCCTGCCCACCACTCTCCCGCCAGCCGTGTGGCAGCTGGGTGACCCCTGTGTCCAATCCGGGGCTGATGGGTACTCTGAAGCACCCGCTGGCCTTGCCCTGGCTTCTCCACCCTGCCCGCTCAGTGCGGCAGCATGACACCCCACCAAAGACAGCTTCTACTCACTGGTGACAGCCACCAGGGCCAGGCCCAGCACCACCACCTTCAGAGACATCCTGAGCTCCATGCTGGGCTGGAATCTCAGCCGGTCTGGGTCCCTCCTGGAGTCAACAAAGGACAGGTCCTTGGCTTCCCCGTGCTGCTATGCAAACTGACTGGAGCCCAGAACCGGCCAGGCATTTAAAGCTCCTCTAAAATGCCCTCTCCACCTCTCTCCCCAGTGTGACTCCACGCTGGAAGGTGACACATTCCCAGGAGGCCTCTTGGACTTTAGTGACTAAGACTACGTGGAAGCTGAAGGCACACTGGGGCTTCAGCAGCAGTGGGAAGCGGCTGTCCTGGCCTGGGCCCCACCCGGTGCAGGAGGGAAGGAGGGGGAGCCATGAGCTGTGGCAGAAACGTGGCCCAGAGGAGCCCCAAGCAGGTCGATGCCCCAGGTCCCCTGCTGGCTGCTCTGGGTCTGTGCCAGGCTGGGGGAACAAGGTCCACATTTCCTGTCTGCCACAGTGGAGACGGCCACCCACTCCCACAGGTGCCACCAACACAGACTCCATCCCACAGCAGCAGACTCCGGACGGGACCCATGCAGGGTTGCAGATGGGCAGCAAGCTAAAATCCTGTGGAGTTGTGCCCATTAGGTGTTGTGCCCAGAGGCGCCTATGACAGCCCCTCAGCAGACGATGGGATGGGCAAGGCCCTGTACCGAAGGGGTTAATTGTAAGTGTGCTTTGTGTCCCATGTGTTGCCCTAGGTAGTTAACTATTCAAGACCCCAAGCCTCAGTGTCCCGTTGGAACAGTGATGGTGCCTGTGAAGCATGCAGTATGGTGCTGGGCACAGAATAAGCACTGAAAACTACTCGTCCTTGTTATTAATACTCACAGTCTTTTCCAGATTTGGACCAAGGTAGGAAGTACAGTAGAGGGCTCACTCTCTCTGAGGGTGGCCAGGTGGACTAGAGAGGTAGGTGAGTGGGGAGCCTGGGGCCTAATTGCTACCCCCAACCCCACCCAAGGCTTGCGCAGAATGGCGAAGCCTGAGGCTGCCAGGTCTTCTATGTGGACTTCTTCCGGCATCTCCTGAGAAGATGTCACACCCCGTCAGCTGAGGGCTCCGCTGGACCGCGTGCCCCCAGTGACTGTGAGAACACCGCTGCATTGCACTGTAGGCTGCTGTCCGGAGCGCCATGCTGGACACAGGTGGGCACCACTTCTTTGTGAAATGAGAGCCATCAGGGCAGAACACAGCTGTGCTGAGTCTGATTTACTATTTCTCCGCCTTCTCCTTTTCCTCCTTTCTTTTTTCTTTCTTTCTTTCTGCCTTTCTTTTCTTCCTCCTCTATCCCCCTCCTCTTCCTCTTCCCCGTCCTCTTCTTCTCTTCCTTTTCTTCTCATATTCCAGAAGTAGCTCAGTGTCTTCACTGCCGCTAATGCCTGCCTCCCTCATGCTGGGTCTCCACTACCCTACAGTGCTCCCCACATCACCGTGATTGTCTCTACCATCCAGGAATTCGCTCCTTCCTGGAGCAGCCCATGCCAGCTCAGGAGTGTTTGAGTTCAGACTCTGGCATTGGAATACTGGGTTTCTGTCTAGATATCCCACCCCACCCGCCCCGGTCTGCCTTTGCGGCCTTGGGCAGATCCCCTAACTTCTCTAAGCCTCAGTTCCTTCCATGGAAGTAATCATAGTACCTGCCTCCTGGGCTGACAAGCCAGCAAGATGGTCTATGTAATGCTCACAACAGTGTCTGGTGGCTTAGTAGGTGCTTTTTAGATGTTGGCCATGTTTTACCCTAAAAGGCTCACCTTCCTGCAACATTGACATATTGGTCCCCATCTTGCTGCCAATCAGGCACAGTCCCTCCTGGGGCCGGTGCAAAGGTCAGTGCTCAGAGCCCCGATCCTCCCCTTCTGCCGGGCGAGGAGGCGTGAGTCACGCAGGACACCTCAGCTGCAGTGTGCTGACCTCCTGGACTTGCAGGTGCTGGCAGAATGGGAGAGGTGCAGAGGTGCTTCTGAGTCACCCACTCACCAGGTGTCCCCACACCAGGAAGGCCTGTGTCACACGAGCGTGCCTAAGAGCACCTGCCAGGATGAGGATTCACAGATGTGTACAAACATCAAAACTGTCTGTGGCACAAAATCCTGGGCCTAGGCCTAAGGGGCTGGCGCAGCTGCACGCACCCCAACCCCCGCAGGGAGGGCATGACGCCCAGAGTACCGTCCTTCCTTCCCCAGGTCTGCACGCTGTGTGTACCCACCTGGGGGTTTGTGTTGGCCAGGGAGAGAACAAGAGCCCCACGTCTGTGCTTTGAAGGGAAAGAGCAGACTCTGCCTTCCAGCTGGGCTTGGTCCTGGGAGTCAGGGGAATTCAGGCCCAAAGGGCCCGTGTGATCCTGGACAGCTACTTCCCTCTCTGAGCCTCAGTTTGCTGGTCTGTACTCAGACAGATTTCATGGCTGGTGAGGCAATGAGGCTGATAGTCTGACATTACCTACAGCTGCTGCTGCTGTCTACGCAAGGGACCGAAGCAGGGGTCAGACCAGAACCCAACATTAGGGGCAGACACCTCAGGCCCAGCCATGGATAGGATCGGCACGGGGCAGGTGCATCACACAGATACACACCCCCACTTCAGCTTCCTGCCAGGTCTCCTTCCAGGGCAGAACAAAGTGGGGAGAATCTGGGTTGGGCACTAGGAAGAACTTGCAGCGTGGAGAGGCAAAGTGAAGGGCTTCTGGCCTGCAGGGCTGCAGTGGACCAGGCCAAATCAGTGGCAGGGGTTTGGATCCGGGGACTCGTATACTAAAGCTGCCCTGGACACACAGAAAAGCAGAGGGAGAGGGTGTTCTCAGTCACAGTGGATGTCCTCAGGCCCCCTCCTTTCCCTACCTACCACAGGCTCCTCCCCGGACCTGGGTCGGCGGGCAAGAGGAGCCTCATTTGTCCAGGGGAGTCACAGAGCATGGCAGGCACAGCTCAGGCCAGCCACCGAGACGGCCACCCAACAAGAAGCCCTGGCTGGCTGGCTGGGAAGGGCACAGGCACCTTGAAAGACAGTAGATCCCTGGAGATACCACACACAGCATACCAGCTACATGGGCACAAACCTGGTTCTCACCACTCAGCACTGCCACCGGGGCTCTCACCCATGTCTTCCGACCATCCGGGCTCAGTGACCTGGTGCTGTGCAGGGGGAGGACAGGTGGACAGGGACCTGGCCAGCCACTTCCTAGCCTTGGATAAGATCCCCACTGTCCCCTTTGCCTCTGGGGCAAGGAACAGGCTGGCACAGAAAAGGAAAGTGGGCACTGTGGCCCCTCTACCCACCCCAGTGTCCAAATCTCCCAGGACTCTTAGTCACCTTCCTTCCTCCCCACCCATCACCAAGTCTGGTCCCAGGAAGTGAGCTGAAATGGATTTGCTCTGGGCTGCAAGTGGCTGTTAAGTCTTGAGAGTCTCACCTCTCCAGTCTGTCTAGGTGTTTACAGCCTGGGTATTTACAGTCTTGATTTCTGCCCTACCATTTCCAGCTTGTGTGCATGTGGGTAAGTCTCTCCCTATTTAGGTCTCAGATTTTTTACCTATAAGATGGAGTTAATGTTCAATCCACAGGGTTCTGATTACTCTCATGTTAACAGAAAACAAAGCCTGCAGATAAAGGAATGAATCTTTAATAGAGAAATTTCAGGTTTCTGCTATAAATAAAGAATTCTGAAGGTAGGGCCAGGCCACTTTCTCAGGACTCTGGCTTCACACTGTGGGGTTAATTTCCTCCTCCTGGGAGGATGGTTGTCTGCCGAAAGCCCTATGTCTTTGTTGATGGCTCTTCCTACCTTAAACTAAACTGTCTGGGGAAGGACATAGTGTTTAGCAGGGAGGGAGATTTGTGGAGCCCCCTCATAGACCAGCTGCTTTGGACATGCAGTATTTCATTAACTTGTCTCCATAACTCTAGAAAAATCAGTATTGGATTCCCATTTTGTAGAGGAGAAAACTGAGGCTCTGGGATGTTAGAGCTCTGGTCACGAATCACATGAGTAGGCATCATTGAAAGCTAGGATTTCCTGGCTCCAAAGTCCTAGCAGCCAGAAGGCAACGTCCCCTGATGCTGCCATCCTCGCTGTGGCTCTCAGTGAGCTCTGGGGACATCTTAGCCCTGAGAAGCCAGGGCAGTGCCTGCCCCCCAGAACTCCTCTGTCCCCCCCCCCGCCAGTTGGCCTCCCTACCCCTTGCTCCTTCCAGGTGCCACCAGGCCAAAGCTGCAGGAGGAACCCGAGGCCCAGGGCAGAGGAGTGTCCCAACCTCCTGGTTTAGGGAGGGCCCATCTCAGAGGCCAGCTCCTGCCCTACGGATGTTATCAGTGGGTCCAGAGGGCAAGGTGAGGAGCATGGGAGGAGGGGTAGACAGAGGCCTTGGGCTCAGAGTGGCTTTTGCCCTTCTCCCAGCCAACCCCTGCCCTGGCTCCACTGTTGGGAACACGGCGTGATAGAAGCCCCAAGGTGGAGGTGCTGAGGGGCTATGTGAACCTGGCTGTCACCTCCCCATACAGGCCCTGCCCCTTGCTCTTCTGTGTTGCACTCCAGGCGCCCCCGGCCTACCCCACTGAGTGGCTCTCAGGTCTGAGGAAACCCATCACTCCGACTCCAAGCTGGTTGGTGCAGCACTTAGCAGGGTAGCACACTCCTGAAAACTCAGGTGTGCAGAGCCAAGGGGGCTCTGAGGCCCCTGGCTGATCCCCAAACCCTCTCCCTTCTCACCTACCTCCCTAGGGAGTCAGTCTGTGGGAAGGAATGGGGTCTCCCAGACCTGCCCCAGGAGCTGACCGTGAGCCCTTCGGGGGTGGGGGCAGGTGAGTAGTAGGCACAGTCCCCAGGGATCCCGTCAGTAGGTGCAGCTGGCCCCTGCCTCAGGCCCTGCTCTCCGCTGTCAGCAGGTGACCTTTGCCCTGCTCATTGGGCCCTCCGTGCCTGCTGTCCTGCCCTGGGGACAATATAAAACAGGTCAGAACCCTCTCGCCTGCCTACTCAGTTCATCCCTAGAAGCAGCTACTCCAGGTAATGCCCTTGGGGCAGGGAGGAGGGAGGAGGACAAGGGTGGTTAGGGAAGGCTCCCCAGCCGGCAGGCCTAGAAGACAGCTTGCAGGAGCCCAGGAAGGCATGGGTGGCACACATGTCCCCCATACCCAACTGTTGCCTGGGGAAACATTGGCCCAGGAAGGAGAGGTCAATTGCCCAAAGCCACATGCAGGGCAGTGGCCAAGCTGGACTGGAACTGGCCCCAGTCTGCACATCTCTGCTTGCTGAGGGCTAGAAGAAGCCTTTGACACCCACCCCTAGTGCAGACAGGAAACCGAAGCCGATTCCCAGTCTGGGGTGTGTCTGTGGCCTCCCTGCCTGAAAGCCCCTGCCCAAGAGCCCATGTTAGCCTCTTCTCCTTCCGACCCACCCTGAGGGCTCTGAGGTGGGGGAATGCGGGAGCCCTCACAGGACTCTTCCCTGCAGGAACAGAGGTGCCATGCAGCCCCGGGTGCTCCTCGTTGTGACCCTCGTGGCACTCCTAGCCTCTGCCCGTAAGCACTTTCTGGGGACTGGGGTGGGAGCAATTCAAGAAGTGGTTTGGGGTTCCTGTGCCCTGTGAGTGGTGGCCAGGTTGGAGCCGAGGGCCCCCCTGGGGACCGAGCCACCCCTGTTCAGTTCTGCTCTCCCGGCAGGAGCTGCAGAGACCGAGGAGGCCTCCCTCCTGGGCTACATGCAGGGGTATGTGCAGCACGCCTCCAAGACGGCCCAGGATGCACTGACCAGGGTAAAGGGCTCTCAGATGGCCCAGCAGGCCAGGTATGGGCCTCTCCTTCTGTCTTCTGTGCCAGCTCCTCTGTCCCCACCAGGCCTGCCCTTCCCAGGCAAGAGCTTCGGTGGCCAGAGTGTGGCTCTCCCAGCCCTGCGCCTCCCCGCACCTCCCTGTTCCCTCACAGGGCCCTTTCCAGGCTGCCAGGGGAGGGATCACCGAGGTGAAGTCCCCTTCGTCTATTGCCCTCTTCTCTCTCCAGTATCTTAGCCCTCACTGTCATTTTCCTCTTCTCATTATGCGGCTGGAGGTTCGCGATTTCAGCCTGGAGTGGAGGGCTGTGTTTCCCCCGTTCCAGGCCCTAAGGCTAGTGTGGGCAGAAGTCTGTCCTGGCTTTCCCTGTCCTACCCCAGAGTGCTCAGCTCTCCCGGTTCCCTGGCTGGCTTTGGAAGCATTTGTGTGGTAGAGGCTTTTGTGAATGTGCCTAGTCCTCATGATGGGCTATGGAGTGGGTATTCTCCTCACTTTGCAGAAAAGAAAATTGAGGCTCTGGCTCAGAGGACCTGGCCAGATTATACAACTAGTCAATTCCCCCAGTTATTTTCCTTTTTTTTTTTTTTCTTTTGGTGCCAAACCTTTTCGCAAGGGTAGGGATTGAACTCAGGGCCTTATATTTCCTAGGCAAGCACTCTAACCACTGAGCTAAATGCCCAGCCCCTCCCAGTTATTTTCGGAAAGGGAGGAAGCCAGCTTCCCTATCCCCTGCCTCAGCACTCAGAGCCCCCAGCATACACAACACCAGGGACATCATTTGCCTGGCAGGCAAGGCAGCCCTGACCCTACACACCTCCCACCCACCACTTCGTGCCTCAGCCGTGGGATGGTGGGGTGGGGGCGGGGCAGAGATCTGACCCAACCTGGAGAAATGTGGGGTTATGCTGCGCTGGTTCCTTTCGCCACCTCTGCATCTCTTCCACTGAGGGGTGGCAGCTGCTTGTGGTTCCTGCCTGAGGCTTCAGGGGCATTGCTGGGTAAGGCTGGGGGGAAGTGGGAGAGCCAGGGGAGACGTTGGCTGGTGCAGGTCCGGCGGCTAGATGAGCTCTCACACCCACCGATCACTGCCGCTCTCTGATTCCCCCCCAGGGGCTGGATGAGTGATGGCCTGAGCTCCCTGAAAGATTACTGGAGCTCCTTCACGGACACGTGGTCTGGCTTCTGGGATACCGCCCCTGAGGAGGCCAAGCCGACCTCAGCCCCTGAGGGCGTCTGAGGCCACGAGGCTCCAAGTGCCTGTCCGCCCATCCTGCCAGCTCCCTGGGTCCTGCAGCTCCAGGGCTGCCCCTGACTTTGCTTGAAAGGGACAATGCTCTTGGCGCCCTCCCAGCCCACCCCAGACCTGGCCACTTCCAATCACGATGCCTCCCAAATAAAGCTGGATGAGACGCTGCCGTGAGCAGGTACTCCTCATGTGCCATGTATGTGTGGGCACCGGAAAGAGCTGGGGCCGAGCCGTGTGGCCTCTGACCTGAGCGTCCTTGTCTGGGGGGTAGGAAGAACCCACATACCCTGCTTGCCTTGACGGGTTTGTGTGAAAGGTCAGACCAAACAACAGATTGGGCAGAACTGTTATCAATGTTGAGTGCTGTGCCGCATGACTTGAGTGTGTGCTCTACACCGGGTTGGCAACTGTTACGTCATTCTCAAGAGTTGAGATTGTGTTTGTTCACCCAAACTGAGCAGCTGAATTTCATTCCCCAAGCCGTGGGGGCCTCATAAGCACATCCGGTGGAAGGAGGTGGGATGGGGTAATGAAGGGAGTAAGATTCAACTAGGCTCTTGTCTTGGCTCCCCCACTTCATATCGGCTTCAGTTTTTGATCTGTCAAGTGGGCACAGTAATGCCTCCTCTTGGTCAGGTGTGAGGCCACACAGCTGTGATCCCAGCACTCTGGGATTTGAGTCGGCATGGGCTACACAGCAAGACCTTTTCTTGAGAAATCAGTTATAACAATAATAACGACACTGCCCCTCCACTGTAGGTTTGTTGTGAGAATACAACGGCACAGTGTTTAAAAGCATCTGGTACAGCACCTGCACCATCCGTCGAAGATGCCTGATAAAGGATTGTCAGTTACAGCTGACCCAACTGGCCTCTTGGGACCAGGACTGGAATGGGACCCAGTATCCTGGGAGCCGAGAAAGGACCACAGGGTCACCCCGGCAGGGGTTGTTCTCTGTGTCCTCGCCACCCATCCGATACTCTCTCTCATCAGACAGTTCCAGGACCACAAAGGGGGCCTCCCACTCTACAGATGAAAAGACTGAGGTTTAGAGAAGTGAAAGTACTTGCCCAGTGTCACAGAGCCACCAGATGGCAGGGCCAGACCTTGACCCTTCCAGCCCAGGTCAGCTGCCCATATTCTGTTCAGCTGACATGGGGGAAAAAAAACTCTTTCCTGGTCCTCTGCCAGCTGTTGGGAGTGCTGTTCCAGGTCTTGATGGCACCGGCGCCACCACCAGCCCTACCTAGTCTGAGTCTTCTTTGTAAATCCACCTGGCTTCTCTTCTTGCCCAGCCAGCACCAGGGATCTCAGTGCCCACACCTGGGAAATGTGCCCACCCAAATCTGATTGACATCGTCTGCAGCTCTGGGTGATTAGAAACAAGCCTGCTCCTTTTTCAAGCAGTCATTGAGACATCCTGGGGACAGGAGAAGGGACAGAGTACCCAGAGGCCCACACCCTGGGGGAAAAGGCCCTGCAGGAGTGGGGAGGGAAGCGAATGTACTGCCCAGCTCTGGGGACACACAGATGAGCATGTGCAGAAGGGACAGCTCTCCAAGGAGGGATGTACATGTGAAAATGTGCACGTATGTGTGAACACTTATAAGAAGTTGAGTGCTTGGCCACACATTTAAAAAAAAAAATCATAAATGCCCAAGGCAAATGGGGCTCAGATGAGCACCCCAGCCCATTCTGCCTTCCACCCAGCAGTGACTCCACATCTCCATGCTTGAGCCTCACCATGGTGATGGATCTAATGACAATCTACCCAGACTTTGGGAAGGCTGCAGTGAGATGACAGATACGAAGGCATCTAGGAAATAAAAAATGTGCTAAATATCTTCAAGAGGCGATGGTTATGTTTCTGACTTGGGCCGGAGCTGGCAGAAGAGGGGTGGCAGTGCCTGGAGCCGCATGAGTACCTGGCTGCTTTATAAAACTGTGTGTTTTAGGGTGGGGGGGTGGGGCAGGAGAGGGGCCCTGCTCTTGTAAAAAAAGAAAAGGGGAATGTTTAAGGGGTCTTCAAATTAATAAAGAAGGAAAGGGGCTGGGGATGTAGCTCAGTGATCAGAGTGCTTGCCTTGCAAGCACAAGGCCCTGAGTTCGATCCCCGGCACCACAAAAAAATAAATAAATAAATACATTAAAAAAAAAAAAAAGAAAAGAAGGAAGAGGCGGGCTCCATGCTTGTCATTTGTACCTGCCCAAATCCTTTGAGGTCTAGTGGCTCCTGGAGACCCATCACATCTGGCTTAGAGCCAGAAAGCTGGAAGCAGCTCTCGTCCTCTGCCCAGGTGGACACCTCCACTTCCCAGGTCCCACTGGGGACCATCTCTGGGGCAGCGGGCCACTTCTCCATGGAGATGCAGGTTGAGCTTCTGCCAGGCACTTGCCATTGGGCGATCTGTCACTTTGCCTGGCCCTCTGTTACCTCCTGTCTGAGCCACATTAGGATAGGGGGTCTGCTCCCCACTGCTCTCCAGTCAGGCACCCTGCAGACCCTCCACCGCAGAGAAAGGCCCTGCAGGGGTCAAGCCCGAGCTCACCTCTGCTGAGCGCAGGCAGGAAGGCCCCACTGCAGTGCGGAAGCCTCTAACCCCATCCCAGCTCCCTTGGTGGTCCCCTCCAGCGCCCCACACTTCACTTCTGTTTCTCCCCAAAGAAAGAAGCTGTTTCTCACTTTGGAAACGTTTATTCTAAGAAATTGAATGCAAGAAAGGAGAGGAGGCGGTGGCAGTGCTGGGCACCTCACTGGGCACTCAGTTGCTTGGAGGCCTTGTCAATTTCGCTCAGGATTCTGGCCTTCAAGCTCTCCAGGATGGGCAGTAGGCCCTCGTGAAGGTCCTCCAGCGCGGGCGTGGCCTTCTCGCCGAATGCCTTCAGGTGCTCAACGGCCTTGGCCTGGTACTCGGTGAGGCTGGCGATGTCCTTGAGTGCCTCGAGGCGCATGGCCAGGCGCTGGCGCATCTCATCGCTGTAAGGCCCCAGCTGTGTGCGCAAGGTTTCCACGTGGGAGCGCACTTTGTCGCGGAGGTCCTCCCCCAGCGGGGTCAGAGTCTTCTGCAGCTCTTGCAGTTTCTCGCGAGCATTCTGCTGCAGCTCGGTGCCCAGAGGCTCCACTTTCTCACGGTAGCGCTCCACCTCTTCCTGTACTTTCTTCTGGAAGTTGTCCAGGTAGGGCTGCACCTTTTTCTTCACCTCCTCCAGGTCTTTGTTCATCTCCTGCCTCAGCCACTCTGTGTCTTTTTCTACTTTATCCCAGAAATCCTGGGTCACCGGGCCAAGATATTCACGCACCTTACTGACAGTGGTGCTCAAGGTGTCCCAGTTGTCTAGGAGCTTCAGGCTGGAGTGGGAGAGAGAAGGCTGAGGGGCGGCCTCCCAGGCACCCCGGACTGCCTGGGATCTGCAGGCCCTGGCGTCACCCGTGCTAGGTGCGCAGCAGCTGCTCCTGGCTTTACCCATGTGCCCTCGAATCTGACTCCCCCGCCCTGTGTCCCATTGTGCAGATGGCCTGAGGTACAGAGAGGAACTAGAAGGAGCCCGAGCTGGGGCCGGTGCCCAGTGTGGAAGGATGCCCCTTCTGTCTGCAGACAGCCAGACCAGGGAGGTGCAAAGGGGCAGGGGCTTGCTGCGCTGGCAGTTACAATGTGGTGCTGGGGTTGCCGATCATTGTAGTGCCCATGATCCTCCTGCCTGAGAATCCTGTCCCTGTATCTCCAGCCACATCTGCTACAGGGCTCTGCTCATTCAACAGCAGGAGAGGATTTAGCCAGTCTGGCTACCTCTTCCTGCAGGCCTTTCTGCCTCCTGGACCTTCCCTTGCCCCAGGCCCAGGCTGAGTCCTTACTTTAGCTGTTTCCCCAAGGCGGAGTCTTCCAGCTGGGCCACATAGTCTCTGCCGCTGTCTTTGATTGCATCCACATACACGGTAGCAAAATCCTTCACTCGGTCCCATGAGGTCTGGGGGTCATCTTGCTGCCAGAAGTGCCGGGCCTGGCTCCCTGGGGGTAGAGACAAGACCAGATCAGGCCAGCTCTCTGATGGGATGTGGGACTAGGGGAGGGGCAAGTGAGAAACTCTGTTTCCTGTGCCCCGCACGGTGGGTCATGAGGGCAGAGAAGGGCCCTGGTGGTTGGCTCCCTAGGCTGAGGGCACCTACCAGTCAGGAAGAGCACAGCCGCAGCCAGCACCACCGCTTTCATCCTGCAGGGCCCGGGCGACCTGAAGGCAAGAGGAGCCTGGCTGAGGGGCATCCTCCAGCAAGAGGAGCTTCGTGCTCCCCAGCCAGGGAAGAGGAGGGGCCTAGAGAGGGACAAAGTCCTATAGGAACCTGGATCCCTGGCCAGGTGGAGCAGAACCACCATCAGTTTCCTGGAGCTGGGGAGCCAGAGCAGCCCCGGGCAGGGAGCAGCACTTACCTCCCCGGAGCTCTCAGGCAAGTCGATGAGCCAGTCTCTGAGCATCCAGCTCTCCCTTGACCTATTTATGCCTCCAGGCAGGGGCTGGGCTGGAAGGCTGATAAGATTAGATGAGCCCTGTCACTGCTCACTAGTGCTGGCGATGTGGAACTGAGAGTTCAAGGATCAGATTTTTCCCTGGGCCCGGGCAAATAGAGTGGGCAAACAGGAAGCTGTGGGGGCTGCAAGAACAGGGGTCAAGGGTGCAGGTGGGGGCAGGAGAGAAGTGGTTGGGGCTTGAGGATCCCTATGGGCTCAGCCCAGGCAGCTGCACCATCCCCCTGCCCTGCGGGAGTGCATGCCATTGTTTCTTGTGGCAGCAGCAGGGAGAGGAAGGAAGGGACCTGGGATTCCTCCACAGATCTCCTCCCCAACTGACTTCTGGCATTCCAAAGAGATTGTTTGTTTACAGGGCTTGGGGCCCTGCCCCTGTCCCTGTGCCCAGCACTGGTCTCCTGTGGCCCCCAAGGTATGGCACACCTCTCTCCATCCTCCACAGTCTCCCAAGCCTCAAGCCAAGGGATCTGGGGTGCCAGGTTGCTCCTGGGGAGAATGCAAACCAGAGGCTCAGAGCCCCAAACTGAGACCACAGATACTCATTTCAAAACAAATTCTAGAGACCAACACGGAGCGGCCAACTTCTAATTTTGTGCTGTAAAAATGTTATCCCTGCCTCACCTCAGAGTTGACCTCACCAGCTACCATGGCTATCGCTTCAAAAAGGATGTCTAATATCCAAAAGGCATTATCTCAGGAGTAAAGAGCAGGATTTCAGCCTCTGGCATTGAAGACTTACGCATTTGCATTGTTTGTATGTACATCAGATGACACAGGGATAGGAATGGATACCAGCTCTTAGGACCCCCGCTGTGGGGAAAGACCCTTTTGTGGACTCTGGTGGCAGAAGACTGGTTTTTCATTTCGTTTTGCCGCCATCTTGCTGGAGGCGGACCATGAGTCAGTTATGTGCTCTCTCTAAATCTCCATTTCCTTTTAGCAAAATGGATTCGAGAGTGGACAGTGGTGTTGGTGCCCCTGAGAGAGCCTGTGAATAGAAAGCATTGTGTACTGATGAATGTCAGGAGCACCATCTTGCAAGCTTTCTCTTGGAAAGCCCAGGCCCTCCCACCACGTCACTGGCCTCAGGACCTGGTCACAGAGCCCATAAATGTCCAAGCTGAGAGGAACTTTAAGACCAGCTACTCTGGCTTGTCCCTACTCTACCCCCTTCCAGATGAGGAACTGAAGAAATTTTCTTAACATGTCTCATCCTTCAGAGTTAGAGGCCAGTCTGGACCTGGAACCCAGGTCTCTGGACTTGGGACCCAGGGCGGAGATGTGCCCCACACCGTCTCTCCTGGAAACTCCCTAACTCTCTAGAAACCACCCTGGTGTCTCTGTCTGCCAGATCTGGGAGTGGCTGGTCTCATGCCTTTTGTGTGTGAGAAGGCTCTGACCAGAAAACCTTAGGGTTGACTCCTGGTCTGTATGACCCTGGGCAAGTTACATAACCTCCTCACACCTGTTTCTTATCTGCTAAACAAAGATAATGATAGAACATGCCATCTCTTAAAGTTAAGTGATCAAGCGCAAAGCCCCAAGTTCGATCCCCAGACAGCCCCTGACCCATGCCAAAAAAAAAAAAAAGTTATAGCAGGGATCGTGTGTGGTGGGAAGAATAATGGCCCTTCAAAGATGTGCACATCCTAATATATGGAAGCTGTGATTGTGACCTTACATGGAGAAATGATATTTTGGTAAATGTGATTAGGCACCTTGAGCTGGGGTGCTTAGCCAGGATCATCCAAGTGGCCTCACTGTAATCACGGGGGCCCCTTAATATCCAGGAGAGAGGGGAGCATCAGTCAGAGAATGTGAATGCTGAAAGGGGCCATGTGCAGCTCTGCCCCAGAAGCTAGGAGATGCAAACGACCAGATTTCCTCCTACAGCCTTGAGAAGGAACATACCATGATTTTAGCCTAGCGTGACCCATTTTGGATTTCTGACCTCCAGAACTGTAAGATAATAAATTTGTGTTGTTTCAAGCATGAAATTTGAACATGTACACAAAACTGTTAGAAAGGTAACTAGCAAGGTTACCTTTACTGGTTTACTAAGGTAAACAGTAACTATTCTGTATCCCTGAATCTCCAGCTTCTGAACTCTATTCCCTTATTGCCACAAACACACTTGCACTGAAGACCTTAGCTAGCTGCCCAAGACCTCAGCTCCCAGCAGCACAAGTTGGGTAAGGCAGGGAAGTCCACATTTCTGTTTGGCCTTGCTTGCAGGTGCCAAGATGTGGAATGTCTTTCCCAGCACAGAGCCAGCCCCAGATGTCTGTGGGACTGTGCAGAGCGGGAGGGGGCCCGCTGCTGGCCATCCAGGCTGTCCATGGTGTACAGAGAGAGAAGGAAGCTGACCCGCTGTGGGGCAGCTCACTGGATCTCAGGCCAAGGGAAATTCCTGTCTCTTGAAGGCCAGAGCTCACCCCAGCAGCGTGAGGCGGGCGGGTCTCAGCAGCTTATTTGTTCAACTACAGGATCCTTGCTGCTGTTTTACCTTTCTCTTTGGTTTCCTACTGAAGTTATTATGGCCAAGCCAGTACTTCAGTGGCCAAAGCACTTTCAGTTAACTTATTATTGTTCCCGTAAGACTGGGGGCCATTTTCCCCTTATTTTGTCTCTCAGCAAACTAGTTCAGAGTTGAGCTACAGGGCCTTCCCAACATCCTTTAGCTGGTGGAACTGGGTGCTGGCAGGGCTGGGAGTCAAGGAGGCCAAACTTCTTCGGTGGTGGCCTGTTGGCTTCTGTTTGCCTAGTACTGTCTTCAAGAACATCTTGGTTTCCTGGCTCACAGATTCCAAGGCACTGGGTGGAAGGTGCTGTGTGACAGCCTGTTACCAAGTGGGAAGTTTCCTTTTTAAATATATTTACATAGTATGATTGAAAAATGTGGTGAATGCCTAAGTTTAAAAAATTTATCACAGTAAAAGACAGATTACCATCAATCCCCTCAAAATACTCTCCCTCTTTTTGAAGACACGTATCTCAATGTTCTTGCCACTTTCTGAAGCAGTTCTGGAGGTCCTCTTTTGTGACTGTCTTTAGCTGTGCTTTTGTGGCTGCCTCGGTGTCCTGAATCGATTCAAACTGTTTACCTTTCCTTGTCATTTTGACTTTGGGGAAGAGCCAGAAGTTGCACGGTGCTGGGTCCAGTGAATAAGGTAGAGGAGGATGCACCATAATGTTTTTATGAGTCTGCCTTTCCACTGGATGTACATAGCAGCCACAGTCACTGTATGTTTGATCACATCTCGTAAAGACAAAAAGATGTTCAGAACTGCTTCAGGAAGTAACAAGAACGATGGGGTGTATTTGAAGCAAAGGGAAATATTTTGAAGGGGATAATGGCAATGTATCTTCTACTGTAATACACTTAAAAGTTTAGACATTCACCAGATATTTCGATCACACCTCTTATTCACTAGTGCTTCTCTATTTCACTGCAAAACATTCGGCTTAAGTTCCTTCACAAACCTCTTTTCCGTTCTAGAAACGAAGGAAGGCTTCCAAGACATGGAGGGAGGGTGGAGGGACAGGAAGGGAAGGGAAAGTAAAAAGAATTGAGATGTGTTACATACATGTATCAACTCCCCAGGATGAACTTATGTAATCATTATGTGCTGCAAATCAGTACTAATAAAAAATTTAAAAAAAATTTTAATAGAGGAAGGCAGGCTTATGGAAAAGCTAACAACAAACTGGGCTCATCACATAATCAGACTTACAGTCCAGTTACAGAGGTATCAAGTGCCCAGGGACTGAGCTGTTAAGTGGACACAGGTCCATCAACGTAGTCCCACCCCCTCCTTCCCTTATTTTGGGTGACTCCGGAGCAACCATTTTTGAATTAGGTCACCAAGCACTGGCCCTGACATATGCAGGGGAGCTGGCAGCTGCTCTACGAGTGGATTTTGTTAGAATGACTAGCAACCTATTTCACAGTTTATGTCCCAACACAGTGGTCACTCTGCATGCGGGAGGACTGTCTCTTGGTAGGCCTGGCACTGAACAGACACCAAATATTTGCTAAATGAATGTGACACTGGCACACTAAAGGAAGGCTCCTCAGACTGGCAAAGGGTCACAAGAAGGAGCGAGTCTCAGGAGACTCCAAACATGAATATTCAGCCTCATACCAGACTCTTGTCAGAGCCCCTAGCAGCACCCAGGGGCGGGGTCCTGAAATCAACTCTGCATGATCCTCCTGCCCTCCTGCTCAGAAGACAGGGCAGGCCAGGCCAGGCCAGAGCTCATCTTTGGCTAGCACGAGGGAAGCATGGCTGCCCCTGGACTCTTACCTTTGCAGTTGGGTTGGGGTGGGACCTGGCATGAAGTCAGAATGAGGACCAGGTAAAGATCATCACATAGCTTCTCTTTTCCGGAGCTCACAGATCTGCTGGTCTAGATCTAGTGAGCAGTACCCTGCTTTCTCCTGAAGCCCACACTCCCCGTAGTCTAGTGGTACCCTGGCTGACTTCAGGGGCTAGTTGGGAAGTACCTGGGTGTATCACTGGGTTCAGACTTGCCTGAGAGGCACACACCCCAGACTCCCAAAAGGCCCTTCCTGTTCTAAACAGTCTCACAGTGGCTTTCTAGTCCCCCGTGGACTCTGAGGATTTCCTAAGTCCTCTCATTTTCCTTCCTGTAGACTGAGCATTTTCAGCTTTGATAGCTTTCTTCATAGAATGTAAGCTGTGCCTGGGACCTCACTGGGAATTCTACTCTGCCTTGTCCAATCCATGTATGGAAAAAGAGAAAATAATAGGAAAAGTTCCCTTTCGGTCCTATCACTTATTTGGCCATCATGTCACCAGGCTAATGGGAACCTCAAAAAGGCTCCAGCTGGTGGGAGCTTTCCAGGGCTCTTCTTTCCATTCCTCCTTCAGAAGGAGCTTGTTTTCCATCCAAGTCAGCAATGTAAATGCTCCCTTCCAAGGAAATAGAGTCCAAACTGGGTTCCCGGGGACACAGTGTGAAGCTGAGTTAGGTTCATAAGGCAAAGCAGATAATGACTGCTTCAAGCCCCACCCTAAGCTTCGTGCCTTCTCCAGCCTCAGCTTCCCAGCTTCCACCCACCTGGATGCTTCTCCCAACCAGACCTCTGAACCATGAGGCAAGTAACATGTCAGCAATAGAACATAATCAGCTTTTATTTTCACAACCTCCTACCGTCCAGCCAAGTTACTAAGCTATAAATGCCTCACACAAACAAGGACAAAAGGTCTTAGCAACTTGGGTCTGGAGATTTTGTAAAATCCTTTAGTTCGACATAAATGAGAAAGAAAAAAATACTTCTGACATTTTCAAAGAACAGAAATAGTAAAGTATATTCATATACATTCAACATATACTGTGCATGTTGGCTACTACAATACAAAGCAATGTCTTTAGAAGAGTAGTTTGCAAGATGACACGGTTAGTAGGCTCACTGGCGTTCATCTGCACGGTTGCTGGAGGGTGGCAATCTGCTCTTTGTCAGTCAGTTCCATGTAAACAGATCAAGCTGAGTGTGTGATAGCGGTAGGGCAAGTCCGGGGGCATCAGAGTTGGAACAAGCCCAGGCAAGTCAACAATCGCTTCTAGGGCTTACTTGGTGAGTAAACCCCCTTCTGGTGAGTGGCTGGCGACCCCACCAAGTGGAGGGGAGATGGGGCCACGAAAACCTTGGGCAGATCTCCAGAAAGGCTCTTGCACTGAGGAAGTGCCCTGGAGGGACAGCGGGCCCTGGAGCTGAGCTGCCGGTGTCAGTGGAGGAGGACAACCTGCGTGGGAATCCTGCCGGCAATGTCAGGATGGCCCTCGCTTTCTTCTGTGCAAATTCAGGATGAAAGAGTAGCAGGCAGCAAGGGACCTTTTACTCTCCTTTCCCAGAAAAAAGGATCAAGAGTCAGTATATGTAACGTCTCTCTCTGGTTTTGAAGATCAGAAGGAGATAACCCAGATCCTCTGTCAGCCCCCAGCTAGCAGAGAAGACTTTGGTTTCTAACAGTGAAGAGGAATAAAGGTAATGGCACAACCAAGAGCTATTGCATATGCACTGCTGCAGCTGGGGGAAGGGGCCCTGTGTCTGTCACTGACACAAGAAAGCAGCTCACGATTACAATGCTGAAGAAAATGCTCTGAACAAAAGGTGCAAGTCACAATGCAAATAGAACAGAAACTGATTAAATATTCTCTTTTAAACAAAAATTCCTTTCGTCTTCAATAATAATAACAACAATAATATTGACATTTACCAAAAATAATCCCTCCATGATCGAGAATTAAAATAAAGGGGCTGAAGATGCTCAGGGAGGAGGCAGTTAAGAGAGGCAAGAACCTCCTGTTCTTTTTGCCTGCGACAAAGAGGCTGATGGGAAAGACATACATGTCAAACAATCCTCTGTGTAGCAAAATACAAAATGAGGAAGAAAGATGACACAAAAGACATAGTACACCACTGTTGGGTTTCAGTCCAGGGGTAGAACCAGCAGGATGGCAAAGGCAACCAACTTTGCAGGTTACTGGAAGGCAGCAGAGTTATTCACCAAAGAGGGTCCAGCTGAGACCTTCTAGCTGGCAACTTTGGGAGCCAAAGCACTGCCAACCTCTCTGCTGGGCCACAAGTGTTTCTAGTGGATCCCAGCCATAGAGAAGACCCAGGCAGGGGCCAGGCTCAGGGTCGGTCTCGGTTTCTGTCTGTCTCTGTCTTTTGCTCTCTAAGGACCAGACACCATCACCTCTGCTCCTCTCCTCTTCTCTGCTCTCCCCTCCAGGTTGCACCCATGGTGGAGCATGGAGAAGACCAGTGGGTGCTCTGATGAGGAGGGCTGCAGGGCAGGGCCTCAGGCCCCAGGCCTCTGGACTCTTTAACTGCTGGCTCCTATCTCAAAAACAGAAGAACAAAACCAAACAAAACCCCACAGACACACACAAAAGAAAGCAGGAAGAAGTGGAGGGAGGGAGGGAGGGATGGAAGAAGGAAAGGAATCACTTTCAAAAGAAAATCCTGAAAACAAACCAAACCAAATAAAAAGCACAAACCCCCAAACCAACCAAACAAGCAAACAAAAAACCCAACCAACTCAAGTATACCAAATACACCAAATACACTTTCAGAAATGATGGAGAACATGGATTTCCTGTTTATTTCCTTGGTGACTTGGTTATACAAGCAAACATGGCAGACCCCTTCGGAACCCCAAAGAACAGCACACTGATGAGTCAATGTGAGGAAACAGCCGTGGCGTTCTGGGTGGGGAGAAACACAATGGCAATTTGGCGCAATGCTGCTAGATACTGTTGGTTTAAAATCAACCTTCTCATTCCCAAGTTGTACACAACCCTGCAACAAATCAGACAGGGGAGAATTAGCTTGAAAAGAGCAAAACTCAATATTCTATTGGTGCTTTCCCTCGCACACATACATACTAGGGATGGAACTCAGGGCCTCACGCATGCCAGGCAAACACTCTACCACTGAGCCACAACAGTACCGACTGCATAGCCTTTGCTACTCCAGCCAAGCCAGTCAACCTACCCATTTTTCTACCATGCTCTCTGATCACGTTTCCCCTTTCTAGAATACCCTGCCACCTGTTCCTTAAAAAATATGATTGGGTATGTTTTCCTATAGGGTTTCGTTCTTTAGGACTGAGTTTAAAGACTACCCCCTCTTTCCTTACTACGCTGGCCAGCGGTCCCTGTCCTTTGGAGTCATATCGTACTTTCTCTGTGAGGGCAACTGGACCCGCAGGACACAGTGTGTCATATCTGCATAATTTAGCCCCGGGGACTATGTCTTGCGTTCCTTTCATATGTGCCGACCCACACCCCCAAACCAGCACAGTGCTTAATGAAAAAGCAGGAGGAGGTGATGACTGTAAAGGGAAGAGTGGCGCTGTCAGCCTCAGTGGCTACCACAGAGTGGAGGAATCTCTTGCTGGGATTAGGAGCTGCCACTGGGCCACAAGGCTGGACTGGGATGGCCCTGCTCAGGGTGACACTCACTCTGCTTCCTGTTACACGCCTGCCTGCTCCATGCTGAAGGAAACCTCAGGGTGCTTGTAGCTGAGCAGAATGTCTGTAATACACGTAGATGGATAGCAAGAGGAATTTAAATGCTGGCTGCCATCATTCAGGTCTGGGTGCTCGTGACCTCCCAGACTCACCCCACATTCTGCAAGACCAAAGAAAACATGTGAGATTGGCAGGGAGCCAGGGCGGTTAGTGGACAAGGAGGGAGAGAGGAGGAAAAGGAAGCGGCCTGTTTGAGCACTCTACAACCTGACTCCTGGCCCTGCACTCTAGTTCGCCGCAGCCCCGCCAGTTGTGAGTGACCCTCATTCCCCTCTAAGTGTTCCCTCTTCCCTAGTCCTTTACTACAGCATTTCCCACCCAGCCTGGGCAACTTAGCAAGACCCTGTTTGAAAATACAAAATACAAAATAGGGTTGGGGATATAGCTCAATGCGAAGGCCCTGGGTTCAATCCCCATCACTGCAAAAAACAAAAAACAAAAAAGCCTTGCTTCTTGGTGAAGGAGATGATATTGTGCTCACAGGTGCCCATTCCTGGGCACTCTCTGTTCCAGGGATCGTGCTAAGCACTCTGTCCTCAGTAAGCCAGCAGCCCTCCCTCACAGCACAACCTAGGATACAGGCTCTGTTCCTTCTGCCACTTTACAGACAAGCACCTGGGGATTCAGAAAGGTTAAGTGCCTGCCTGTGCAGCCTGTGAGGGGCGATCTGCCCATCCCAGACCTGTGCCTGTGTGGGTTGACACCCTGCCAGGACTGGTTCTAAGGAGAAGTAGAAATGTCTCATTAGGACACAGGCCCTCTAATCAGAACCAGAAACGCCGCTATTACAGGTGTATCTTCCTGCAGCATTAGAAACAGCAATGTGACCAGCTGTGGTCAGGAGGAAGCCAGGACTCCTTCACTCACATTCAGGGGAGACACGTGGGGCAGGGTGCTGAGTCCAGCTCTGCCTCCACTGGGTTCGTGCCACAGAAGAGGGAAAGTGGTCCCTGATGAAGGGAGCCTCCCTAGGAACTTCTCTGGGGACCCCAAGAATAAGGCCCCTTACCCTCGTTTTCCCCATCCTGAAACTGCTGACTGCCCATGAGCGAAGACTGACTGAGAACTGCATCTGACATCCGGGCGGAACTAAGTGCTTTCCCAGCCACGAGACTCATCCCTGGCAAGTTATCCAGCTGCACCTGCAGAAAACAATTAGGACAAGGTTAAGGACACCAGAGAATGAGCCACTCTCAGGTGACCCTTAGAATACCTGCTCCTGTCAGAAGGGCCCAAAGGGTGGCTTGGGGCACCACTCTCACACGCCCTCTCCCTGCAGCCCCATCCACCCTCCCAGGGGGTCCTGCCATGGTGGCAACGTGGGAAGCTGCCTCAGCTTCCCCCAGCACAGCAGGTAGTAGTGCACGGTTAGCTCCCCCTTGACACCTACCTGTGTTTTTCTAAATCCAGGTGCTGACCTATCGCCCCGCCTCCAGGAGTCAGCACTCAACACAGCACTGCTCAATGGTACCGTACACTGACGGAACCTCTAAGATATGGTAGCTACCAGTCTTCTGGGCTACTGTGCATGCAGAGTGTGACCAGTAGGACTGAGGACCTAAGTTTGTATGTTTAGTTAATTTTAGTAAATTTAATTTTGAATAGCCACATATGGCTAGTTGCTCCCATAGAGCGCAGCCCAGGAGTGTGCCCTAGACAACAAAGCTTTGATGAGCCACATCGTTTTCCTTCTAAGTTCAATGTAGCTGTTGGAAATGCACCAAGAGCCTAGGGGTTCATTTGCTGGGGCCCAAGTTTAGACTGTCTGAGGAGAGGTTTAATAACTAAGACTCCAGATGGCAAGTGTTTTTGATTGCTTGGTCTAAAATCTAGAGTAATGAGTCTACTGGGATTCTACTGGAGTGAAGGGCTAGTCTGCTAGAGTAGATCTAAGGAAAATTTCCCTACTTCCCAAAAGTGCTGGACTCTGCATGAGAAGAGTAGACAGGTGGATGCAACCCTATATTACTATGGCCTATTTCCAGTTGGGACTGGTAGCATCCACGTCCAAGAAGCAGGAAGGACCAACGTACATAAGCGTCATCACTGTTCTGGATCGTGTGGTGTCTCTGGAGGGTGCGGGACCTGTGGTGCTCACTGACTGAGGGCCGTGCTGGGTATCCAAGCCCATTGTGGTCTGGCAGCTCCATTGCCTGTCCCGGAGAACTTCTATCCATGCAGTTCCCTATAACAGACTCTGAGGAGACAGAGCAAAACAGGGTCAGCAGGCCGGCAGCTTCTCCCAGCAACGCCAACTCCCATGAAGGAAATGAAACACCCTGCAAGGGACAGTGAAGTGAGGACCGCGTTTGCACTACCTGCTAATCCTGAGCCAGCTGGTCATGGTGCTTAGGGGAACCTGACAATCCTCCTATAGCAAGTAGGAGTTTTTCAGTGGGAGCTGGGTGAATCACACAACATTTTTTCCCTTCACTTCTCTCTTGACCTAACTGTGCCATGTTCCCAAACCGCGACGCACACACAAGGACTCCCAGAACTTTCAGGAACCTCTAGCCTGGGAGGATGGCCAGGGGACACCTATTCTCTCCTTCTTTGGTTTCTACCTCAGTACCATGGTAACCCTCTCCTTTTTCTACTTCTCTAACTGCTGCTTCCCACTCCACCCTTTACAAGCAGGTGCTCCTCACATTTCTGGCCTGATCTTCATTCTCGCCACAGTTACTTTGGCAATATCATCTATGCCCACAGCTTCAACTATATTGCCTCTATTTAAGAATTACTGAAATGTTCTTATAAGTTCCAGATCTATACATCCAACTATTTACCCGCGTCTTTCCTTAGATATCTAACCAAGATGCAACACTTACCATGAACAATTCCCAAATCATCAACCTCTTCCATAACCTGTTACTCTTTCAGACATCCTTCTTTTGGTACCTACTTTTCCAGGTAGGACCCCATAAGCTCTTGGGGTCACTACTGATTTCTTACTCCTGGTTCCACAACAGCTTCAAGTCTGAAGAATCTACCTGTGCACTGAGGATACTTTAATCCCCATCTTTCCGTCACTGAAGCCTTATTACCTCTTGCCTGGATTAAACCCCACCATCTCCCTACAACTACCCTACAAATGTTAATCTTTCTCTAGAATAGTCCATATACTTTCCTTTCCCTATCCGCATGCTTCATGCGAGGTAAGCACTCCACCACTGAGCTACTTCCTCAGCCCCCACACTTCCTTTTCACAACACTGCCCTGGCCTAGCTTTCAATCAGCCTCACAAACTATGCCCCTTGCTACATTCTAAACTGGGAAGTATCTAATGGGACCACTTCACTTTTCCCTACCATTCACAATCGTATGCATTTCTCCTGCTGTTCCCTCTACCTGGCAATTTCTGATTATACTTCTACCCTGCCAATGCAAATCAACTCATCCTTCCAGGTCCTCATCTTTAGGAAACTTTTGCTTGTGAACAGAAATAGATTACTTGTTCTTTCAAATTTCAGAAGGCTTCATTCATCTGATTGCTCTAACACTATCCCTGGTACCATGTTCAACTTTCTTCAATCATGCCTATTAATGGGAAGTTTATGAAGGCAACAGTTGTATACTCTGTCAACCTTCTGTGTTCCCTCCCTTCCCCAGTATTTAATTACTGTCTATTTAACTGATGTCAATGAGTGCTCTCTTAATATGGGTTGGTATCCTATCAGTGTCAAGGAACTCTATGGCCTCAGTTTAGAGGGAAATGGGTATTTCTTCTTGATCAAGGCCAGTCACAAAGAATATCAGGATTGCATCTAAGCTGACAGGATCTTCCTGGTAGCACTTTTGACTTTTGTCTTTAAAAGCCCGGGACTTAAACTTATGCTTGGTTGTTTTTTTTGAGGCAAAGCTCCTAGGCAACCATAGGATTTACCTCATGCACTGACTCTTGGCAAGACCAAGTTTTTAATGGTGCTGGGGATGGGGATTGAACTCAGGGCCTTGTGCTTGCTGAGCAAGCACTTTAACCGCTGAGCTAAATCCCCAGCTAGACCAAGTTTTTAAAAACTTCTTCCTATGAAACATAGTACCAACGCTAATGGTGCCATCCTAATATTTAAACAATAAAAGTAAACACACTGCCTGAGTGCTGGGCAAAGGGTTTTATGTCTCTTTGTAAATGGCCTCCTGTGACAACCAACATGAGACCCAAGTTCAGAGGCCAAAGTAGGAAGGGCGGAGATGGCAGGTCACTTGACCTGCACATTAGTAGAAATGCAAGACATTCGCAGGGAAAATGATGGTGGTGGTGGTAGGGCTTCCCAACTACCAAAGGTGAAAACAAATGAGAAATCTTTTGAAAGTTCTCTGAGTGAAGAGGTCAAAGAACAGTCAGAAGCCAACTATTTTGCTACTGAAAAGGGAGAAGCTAGCAGAGAGAAGATAAAAGCAAACCTATACAAGAAAACAGACTTGCTCTTTGGGACTAGCTCACCCATCATGCCCACTCAGCCAGTTCCTCTCAGTGGGCACAGCTCCCAAGAACTCTCAGGGCCAACCAAATGACTGGCAGGAAGTGGTGCCACACTGATTCTGTGGGAGTAAGGACCTGTTGGTCACTCTGTCAAGAAGCAACACCCAGAGCTGCTTCTCATGTTGTCACAGTATCTTCTAATGCCTATGTCCGCTAGTTGGAGAGCCAACACCATCCACTCAATCCCTTTGCAGTGATAGGGTCTTTTCTCCTGTAAGCCTGGTTGCAAACCTCAGTGGTCTTACTTCCTTGCTTCCCCAAAAGACAAGAACAAGTGCTCTTCTGTTGAAAGATTTTGAAAGGATTGTTATCAAATATGATGAGATGGCATAGCTAACAAACAGTCAGTTTTTCGTTAGTGTCTTCCTCTCCTGGAGGTTCTGATGTGTGTATCGGTTTTTCATGTCTGTTTGGTCCCCTTCCCACTCTCTCATTTTAAATGTTTTTATTCCCGAGAATGGCGTTTCTCCAGATCCACATGTATACCTTCCTTTTGGCTCAGGCTTTGGGAAGGTGAGGTGGATTTTGTTCTCCTAAGTTTCATGTCTGATGCCAACAGGCTGAGAGCAACACCAAGACAGAACAACCATGCGATAAGCCTTCTGACTCTAGAGTCTAGGGCTCATACCTCAGTCAAGGGGACTGGACATGGCAGACATGAGCCTAAGTCTGGTAAGAAGATTAAGGCTTGAATCCTGGCTTACTTGCTTCCCAAGTAGGGGAAACGTGGGCAAGTTATGCAATTTTCTGGGTCTCAACTTCTTCCTCTATAACTTAGCACCTACTCACAGGTGTATAGTGTGCTTAATAGAGCTTGGTACACAAAAGAGTTTGGTAGAAACTGGTATTCACAGATTTTTTTCTCTTTTTAAAACTTTTTTTTTTTTTTTTTTTTTTTTTGCAGAGCTGGGAATTGAACTCAGAGACTTGTACACGCTAGGAAAATGTTCTACCCTGAGCTCTGAGTGGACGAGGACACACTGAATTAACTGACAAAAACAAAGTGATTTTATCACAGAACCTTACTTGCAGAATTTTGCAGGACAATTTCCCCATATGTAAATGAACAGATGAGTTACTGAAACTTAAGTGTCCAAAGAAGAAGCCTCTGCTTTGGGAGAGACAAATGTGGTGAAAAACCAGATGAAGGGTGGGGAATGTGGCTCAGTGGTAAGGTGCTTGCCTGCATGTACAAGGCTCTGGGTTTAATCTCCAGTAAACAGAACAAAACAAAACAGCCAGATAAAAAAAGTATATAGGAACTGGGCTCTGTCCGCTTAAACCAGGACTTTCTGTTCAAGTTGCTGTGTAATCAATAGGTCAGAGATCTGGAAGGACAAGCATCTTTCATTTGGCAGCTGAGACTGTAAGGTAGAGAGTGGAGACAAAGAGGCTGTTGTGGTTTGCATATTGGTCCTTAGTCTGTGGTGTTATTAGGAGGTGGTAGAACCTTTAGAAGGTGGAACTATTGGATGGAAGTTAGGTCATTGTGGGGCATGTCCTTGAAGGGGATGATTAGGGCCCCCCATTCCTCTTCTTTGCTTCCCAGCCACCATGAGGTAAGCAGTTTTTGCTCCACCATGTGTTCCCTACCATGATGTCGAACCTCATCGTGGGCCCAAAAGCAATGGAGCCTGCCAAGCATGGGCTGAAACATCGGAAACCATGAACCAAAATCTTTCTCCCTTATAAGTTGATTATCTCATGTATTTTGTCACAGTGGTAGAAAGCTGACTGACACTGAGCATTAAAGGAAGACGACCAAAGAATCAGAAAACTTCAAGTTAGGATCCAGCTCTAGCACCAAGAGAGTACATAAATTTGGTCAGGTCGTTTAACTTCTCACACTAAGTTCCTTATCTGCAAAATGACAGTCATTTGGGATGTCAAGAAATAATATAAATGTGAGGGGCTCTGGTAAATTATAAAGGACTACACGAGTATTTTTAGCAAGGATGCTGAGTCTGCATCTAGAAGTCCTCTGTGACACTCTGCAGATAAGACTTACTAACCAGCTGCGAGGTGTTAAGTGGACTAACTTGCTGATGAGCAGATACAGGATTTAGGCTCAAATCTCTGGTATTCTTCACACCACTTCAGCAGCTAGAGGAATGGCCAGGCTCACTGATGGATATACAAATAAGGTGAAGAAGATGAGTTCCAAAAGATCCATGCACAAGTATTTACCAAGGCAAAGCTGAGAGCGTACAGAGGGTAGAGTATTTGTCTGATCACACATGGGAAAAAAAAATGCTCAAATGCATACAATGCACACTACTCACCTACCCAAAGAACTCTAGGGCAGCTTGTACAACTTTCTATTGAATCTGTCAATGTTGACTCATCCTTACACACTTACTGGGTTTAGAAAAATGAAAGGACACGTTTGCATATTCCTCTTAAACGCTCTAAGGGGTAACCTCTCCCAGGCTCTTGGTGCTTTACCCCTCTATGAGGCCCAAAGTAACAATGCTGAAGCTGACTGAGCTCAGAGAAGAGGATGTGGTTTTCCTTGCAAGTTCAAACTGGTAATCTCATTGTGTAAACCGGTTGTGCTGTTGCATTTATTTATTTGCAAAGTCAAAAAAACCAAGTCTATGTAACACCATGGAAGGAAGATAATCTTTATTTTTACTTCTCAAGCAGCAGACAGGGAGATTATAGGAGACACAGGGCAGGGACAACTCTGATACTTTCATGCAAAGAAAACCTTCGGCATGCAGCTTGCTCAGTTCTAGGACAATGCCTGGTCTCCTGCTGGCCAGTCAAACAGCCATACAGAAAACAGGAAACCATCAACGATGATATGATCACATCTGATTTTCCTTGACTAACACCATGATCCCTCTTCATCTACCCTCAAGAAATTCTAGAAACGTCACATGAGCTCTGCTCTTTTTAATTAGACCTCTTGAAGCACTCACTATACAGCACTTCATGTTAAAGTTCCTGGCTTGTCTTGCTTCCCCCAGTAGAGCAGAAGCTCCCTGAAGACAAGTCCTCTTATCTTTTCTTCTCTGAATTCCCACAGCAGCTATAATGTGCCATAAACTGTACTGAATTTCCCTTACCATCACAAAAGCAGCTGAAGTGTTCGTGGATTAGTGTGTCCCTACATAGAGCTGGAGGGATCATTAAAGGAAACAGCAGGCTTTTCTCCCTGTCTAGATAGAAAAACAATGGTGAGCTCCACACTTGCCTCCCAGATAGTGGGGCAGCACTATAACCTTTCCTCAGCAAAAGTGACAGCAAAGATCGGAAGATTTTTTTGTAAAATAAGAACGTAAGCTTTCAAGTTTTTAAAGGTCAGAAGATCAGGTCAAAGCATTACCACTGAAAAAGGGAATCTTAACATACACTTTCCAGGGTGGCTGTGTGCCAATGTACTGGCACACACAGCAGGACCAAAGGTTGGAGCTTCTAGAAAAACTCTTATTAAAGGTCAGAGGGAAAAGATGGATGAAAACTGAGGAGGAGACCCGGCAAAACTGGGAAGCTACCAGGTCAGGAAGTGGACACGTGCACCCTGACAGCGGTGTCTGTAGAGGTAACAGCAGTGACCACGACAGTGACGTAAGAATGCAGAGAGAAGGTGGGGAGAGAAATAATGGTGGTCAACTGGAGGAAGAAGTAGCACAGAGTGGACAGAACTACCACAACCATGAAGTACTGACCTGAAGTGAAGTCCTTAGACTTGAGGGAAGGGATCTGACAGGGACCAACTGACAGGCCTGAGTTCCTCTGAAACTGCCAAGAGAGCTGAGCAGTGTGCTACAATTCTTGTGGCACATTCGCAGCTGGATCTAAACGATACTGTGCATTTAAGAGATCCTGTCTTAGTTTCTACTAATTTCTTCATGATGCCACACTCCAAACTAACTGAGCCTGCTTGCTGGCTCCAAAACTTCCCTGAGACATTCGCCCCACTGTTCTTTTCTCATGCTTGTTCTCTAAACCCAAGTTTCAAAATCCTCTCCATCCGTCGAGATCCAACCCAGATGCCATTTAACTGCTGGAAACCTACCCTCCCCTCTGATGCAGAGCTGACCCCTCGCTCCTCAGGCACTGCCCCATCACAGGCACAGATCCAGGTCTGCCTACTACTGGTCATCGGCAGCCTGCCACGGGGAGTTCTGACAGCTAGGGGACAGTGGCAAGGACAAGCCGTCCAGCCTCTGTGTACCAGAAGTCATACAGGAGGGAAAGTGAAGAGAAATTAGAGAAAAACACTTCAAAAGGTATTTAAATACATGGCTGGTCAAGGGCCAGGGTGGGATGGAGGGTGAGGCAATACTCACTTCAGCTTTGTCCCACCTCAGGGCCTTGCAAACCAGGGCACACTCACTCAGACTCTGCTGGGGTCTAGTTGCCACTTGCTAGCCCTTCACCTTAAAGGCAAGTTCCTTATCTCTATGACTCAGGTGTCTCATTGTAAAATGGAGACAGTGGGTTGTTGTAAGGATCCAATGAGTTCATGTACGAACAGCATTTTGTATCTGGCATACAGAAAGCGCAACAGAAACATTCGGCATTTTCTTTTTTATGCCAGCTATGAGATGCTAATCTGCTAGAGGCTTTCCCCACAAGCATTCCAGACTTGGTCATCCCACCTCTGCCAAACACTCCTAACAGGAAGCTTCCAGGTAGGCTGAGGTAGCCTGTTCTGTAAAGACCTTAGACAGCTTGGTGGAGGATGGAAATGTGCTGCACCTTCTATCCTGACCTTGGTTCTGCTCTATCACATGAACCAGAACAGTCTAACCCCTTTGCACAGCCGTATTTCTCCTTACTTGTTCCACTCTGACCTTAAACACTGCCATTTCACATCTAATCTGTTCTGAAAGCTGCCACCTGTCTAGATTTGCTTGAAGTACAGCAGCCACAGATGGTCATGATACATTAGACAGGGAAGCTCTTAAGCTGGATGATGTGCTCCCATTTGGAAGTCCAAGATTTAATTGCCTTTTATGCAACTACATTTCCCTTCTACTGGAGCAGACAGTGAATACACATAAAACCACCAGGACTTTTTTACTTTATCTGTTTGGTGCAAGGTGTTCTAGCCTGCTCTGTGCTGCAAGACCTAATTGCCCTTGGTGCTGAGTTTTGTGTGCTGACTTTACAGGGCAAGGCAGGGGATACAAGTAGCTCCACGGAGGCAAGGATAGAAGAAATGCTCAGTTTTAAGTTGTACGGATGGATAAACTCACTTTTATTCCTTCAATGGCTATGGTGAAGGGTGGCAAACTGGAAGTTCTACGCTGGCAGGATGGAAATGCCTAGTTTTGTCTAGGATGAATGGTAAGATGTTAATGGAACTACACTTCTGTGTATAATTTACTGATGGCAATCTTTCCTCTACTTCAGATGAAAATGAATGCACTCATTAATTATAAAGTGATATGAAATGAAATGGCATGGAGCCTCTTACGATGCTGTAATACCCTATATTTAGTCCATTGATGAGATGCTCAGGGTAAACTCACTGTTTATACATTTATGTCATACATTTTGGAATAGCAAATGTTTCTCTCTTTTTCTTTCCCATGCAAACATTATGTATAAATAAAAACACATTTGAACCATCACAAAACTTTGCAAAGGACTATCATTCCTCTTGCTTCTTTTTCATAGATGAGGAAAATGATAATCAACTAGTTTACATGATAAGGCTACCACAGTCATGATACAGGTAAGACCAGGATTAAGGTGCTTTAACTCTTGGCCTTACTAGTTATACTAAATTTCCTTCAGGCTGGCTAATGTTTTTCCTCTTATAGAAGCTATTTTGAAGATAGGAATTTCTGGGTTCCAAGAAATCATGGTACGAACAAGGGAAATAGGTAATACATCTTACTGATTGTACAGTACTAGGTGTTGTCTGCCACTAGTGTTTTGCTTGGAAAATGAACCCCACATCCATCAATACCCAGCTCTCTATGCTTTTCTCCAAATGGTCCCGAAGGTCTTCTCAGGAATTCTTGTTTCCTTAGGAACAGAGAATACTAGTTGAAACTAACTGCCATTACGGGGACACATTAGGGCACACTGGACCAGGGCTTTTATTTTGGGAGACTCTTACCTCGGCTGGACACCTTATTTCTGTTGAATGCAGCAGTTGACTGATGTCCATAGGGATGTATCCCCAATTCTTGGGCATGACTCACAGTTCCTAGCAAAGATTCAGGATCCCCAGGTCTACCAGTACTCAAGAGTAGAGGGCTGTCTTGGCAACTTTTGGTCAGTGAACTCGAACACTTGCCATCCAGAAAGCTCTCCTTGGCCCCCTCACACAAGCAGTCCTCCTCCATGCTCTCTGAATGCATGAGTGCCGGCTGGTGAGCATACCCATGGGTTGGGGCAGGCGAGGCCACCTGCGAGATACATTCTTGTGCCCTGATTTGCAGAAGATGCTGGGGGCTGGTATGGTGGTGGTGATATGAGTCAGCATTTTGATAGGATAAAGCCTGATGCTCTGTCATACTCTGTCCACCAAGGCTGGGGGCCAGACTCCCAGCATCCCCTTGGTTCATTTGCCTGAACAATTCTTGGTATTCTTGCTGTTGCTGCTGCTGTTGTCGTTGCTGTTGCTGCCTTTTAATAAGCTGTGCAAACTCTGCTGGAGGCAGCCGAATGTCCGAGTGGCCAGTGAGTGAATGCCGGGGAGAGAGAAGTCCTTGAAGGATGTGGGGTACCTGCTGGTGTCTGGTATAGTCTGGCGGCGTGGGGGACAGCAGGGCCTGCTGTAGTGCCGATGTGGTATAGTGTGGCGGCTGCTGATGTGTACTGGGAGGGAAGGTGGGGAATTGGTCAAGTGGAGGAACTTTCAGGGCTTGGGCTGGAGGGAACCCCACTCCTTGTGAAGGGCTGTAGCTGCTGGGGGAACCCCGGGACTGGTCCGAAAACAGATGGGGCTGTAAATGCTCCTGGTCGTAGTTAGCAGGGGAGAACCGATTCACGTTCAAGCTGCAGACACAAAAGGGAATGAGACCAGGAATTCATGTAACATGCGTGCTAGACTCCCCCAGGGAATAGCTACTACTCTTCCTCACCAGGAAGCACTCTGGTTCAGAGAGCTGTGGTACAACAAGGAAGAGGGGCATAGAAGCATCTGCCCTATTTGTCCCCTACTTATCCAGAGCTTCCAAGGGACTTGGAGCACTACTAGCATGATCACCTTGAAGGCAGCAACATGGCCTACCTTAAAATACCATCTAAGCTCCTAAAAGGCCCCAATCTCTTAGAAGAGTGACAGAGATGGAAAGACTCCTAAAAGAACAGGCAAGAGAACTGATGATTTCGCACACTCTTCTAATAGGAGCTTTTTTGGGGGCAAACAATTAGTAAGGTTGTTTTGCCTTCCTTCTTTGTCTCATTAGCATTTTAATCCTAGGTCCTTAAAATCATTTACAGGTTCATGCCCAACCCACCACCTTGATTTTAGTAAGGGTAAAACTGAGTAGTCTAGTCAGCCCATTCTCATTCCCTGCTAAGGAGTTTCCTCCCACCTAGATTGCCCAGAGAGAGGGCTGGGTGACATGAGGCAGCCTCACCTGTGGGCCTCTGCACTGTCAGCACTCAGCTGCTTGGACAAGGGTCGGTGCCCATAGCTGAAGCTGGACATCAGGTTGGTACGGTGCTGCATCTGAATCTGATTGGCACTGGGGCTGATGGAGATGCCCCGCCCAGTAGAGCCTGCAGCTGTCCCTGGCATGTTGCTGAGCAGATCAACTGGCTCTTGTACTTGGATGGTCACCTGTTGTGACTGGGTAGGCTGCTGTATGCCCAAGCAGGTTAGTGCTACATTGGGAGGAGGAGAACAGTTCTCGGGCTGCTGCTGGAAGATTGCACTGCAGGAGGGTAAACCTTGAAACTGGGAGGGAGCTGCAGCACCTGGAAAGAAAGGGACCTCAGAGTGACCAAGTGCACAAGTTATGTGCCAGCCTGAAGTATGGAGCTGATGAGGAGGCTCACATCAGATAGCATCCAACACAGCCTTCTCAAACTATAGTACATGTAGGACAAGACCACAGAACCTATTTAACAAAAAGATTTCCCACATCCTACCCACAGAAGTATAATTCAGGAGGTCAGGGTGGGTTCCCAAGCATTCGTATTTTCAAAAAGTCCCCCTAAAAGCTGGTCCATGGATTATACTTTGAGTAGCTCAGATCTAAGCAGTGCTTCTCAAACCTGAATGTGTAATCAAATAGCCTAGGGATCTAGTTAAAGTGCACATTCTGATTTAGCAGGTCTGGGATAGGATCTGAGATTGTACTTCTCTTGCCAATGTTGTTGATCAGGGGACTACACTTTAGGACAGGCCTAAATGGAGATTCTTCTCAAGGATGCCGAAGAAGGTTGACAAGGATCTGGACTGTGTGATCTCTGAAGTGTCATACTCACTCCACCTCCATCTAAACTCTGACAAGAGAGGGTTCCGCATGTACCATGGTAACCAAACATAGGCCTAACAACAGGAAAGTTCTGGATGCAGCTTTGTATTTGCTACGGTTGGAGGAGTTACTGGTAAAAATATCAGTAACTCAATCTTTATTAGGCACTATTTGTATCAGAGACTGTTCCCAGTGCTTTACACACATTTATTCATTAGATATTATTATTACTGACAAACTTGAAGTACACAGAAGTTAGGTAATTTACTTAAGGATCTAAAGCCAAGAAATTAGTGGAACGAGGATTAAACCAAGGTGGTCTGGCTCTAGAGCCAATACCCCAAATACTATGTTATTGTGCCTTTCAAATGGCTCACAGCACTCAAAATTAAGACGGTTAAGACAAGACAAAACAAAACAAGAAATTAAAAAAAAAAATCAAAAGACTAAGATAGTCATTTTTCTTGTGTGCATATATGGTTCTGTCTGGGCCTTTTCACTCACCATGAGACTGGATCACGGCACTGTTCATGGGGGGAGGACTATTACTCGGTTGCCTGAAGAGATGGTTGTTGGGGTGGTTGGGAGGTGGGCTTGAGGGCTGAATCCTTAACCTTAGAATGACAAAATGGACAAAGAAACTTCCTGAGGTGACAGAACAATCTTAAGTTTCAGTCATACAACACACACAAGAACCTACTTTTTTAGTTTTGGTAAGTCACCATGGTAGAAAACCATACATAAGTCATCCACCCCAGTAATTAAAAACCTATCCACATCTTGTTTCACCAGACTTTTCTACCACAGAGGCAGAACTAACTTTGAAACTGTGCCTGACCTCCACTAGTAGATATCAGGTTACTTTATTCTTGGGGTTAAGAAAATCAACTGGCGTAGGAAGTCAGGATTTCAGAGAGACTCTTGAACTTTAAGTTGGTTTCTCCGCTTTTCAAGTAGATTCTTCCAAAATGAATGCTAGAGTCAGTCAATATCTCCCATAAGAGTCAGGCCAAGGATACCACACTTTAGAACCAATGACTTTGGTATAACATGAAGTGATTCATTACCTTTGGAGCTGGTGGGTGAGGAGTGCTGGCTGATTTTCACATGCAGTCTGAAGAGGCGGAGAAGGCTGAGGAGGACAGATAGAGTCCTAAAACATACAGAGGGGAAAGAAAAAGAACAATTGTGAGCTTGAAGATTAATCAGAGCTATTCCGAAGGGCAGAAACAGAAAGAACTATCCGTGACTCAGATTTATGCTTTTGTTGCTCATCAAAAGGTTGAGTTACCTTTATTCAAATGTGTCAGCCATATATATAACAACTCCACTTTGCCCTGAGTGTTCTGCTCCAAAATGCACAGGCAAACTGGCCTGAAAGCAAACTCCAAACAAGTTGGAGAAAGCAAAGAATGAGAGCCTACTTGAATCTGCTGCTGGAGAATTTGATGGTGTTGCTCCTGCTGGTATAGCATATGCTGCTGCTGGGTCTTCTCCAGGGTTCTTTCATCAATCTGCCCCCCGTACATCTTCTGCAGCTGCTCACACTCCTGAAGGGAAAGCATTTAATACAGATGGGATGCAGCCAGGCCCACTCCATGTAATGATCTCAGCAGATCCAGATCTGCCCCAAGGTCTCATGGGCAGAAAGAATCACAAGAGAAGAACAATGTCTTTGATGAGTAGTTGACCCACTTATACAGGTATCTATATACTAAATATCTTCACACTCTATTCTGTGTGAATGAATGGGAAACACCAAAAATACACCAAAGCCTGTGTATGAGTAAAGTACCCAGTGTGAAATCTTGTGTACAAGGTATTTGCCACTTGAGATGTGGTGTTCTGCAAGGCAGAAAGGAAAACTGGCCCTTCCTAGAAGCCTGCCTTTAGAAGCATCATACCTTACCAAGTGGAGAGTATGACAGGTGTAAAAATGAGACCCAGCACCCTACATCACAAGGGAATGCATGACTTAGAAGTACCTTGCTTCCCACTCAAACTGAAGCCCTGAAATTCCTTTCCAAGGAACTACACCTACACAGACAGGAGAAACATTTGGTCCTTCATGGGGTAAGCAGGTTTGACCCTGGGGAGAGCTGTGCCTAACAAGAAGGAAAGAGTAGCAGAAAGCTACACTTTAACCTATAAAACTGTAGCGTGGCTGGCACGAAGGGTTAGACAGTTCACCACCCCAGTCCTCTGTAATACCAGTCTGCTACCCACACTTCTGCAGAGATGCCTGCCACCTCTCCCATTACCTGCTGCAACTGTTTGATGCTGCTGTTGTTGCCCATTTTTTCCAAGTGAGCTTTGAAGGCCTGGATGCTTGCAGCCCCATCTGAGAACCGGCGCACAGGGGAGAAACGCTCCGTAGGGAGGTGCAGGGTGTTGGAGTCCTTGTAGGTGGAGCTGAATACATGGGAAGAGAAGGTTAGGGCTAGGACTCAAGGGTTTTGACCACATCACACAGGGACTACTGTTCCAGATGAACACCAAGACGGCTGACTGCATGTGTAGCCCTGTGTATTATGCTATTTCCATGCCATTTCCAGAAGAAGGTCACTTCCCTAGCCTGCTTCCCTTTAGAGGGCTCCAGGTACACATTTTCCATCTCCATGTACCTTTGGTTGGCCTATTTTCCAGGCCTGATGTGGTCCTGGGATCAAATACATCCAATTCTTACAAATCTGCTCAACCAGAGAGAGAAGCTCCTCACCACCCCCAGGACCAGCTGTACAGGAGCTCTGGCTTTAAAAAAATCACATTTCTATATGGGACTTCTAGAGACCTAAAAGTCACTGTTTGGCCCACAGTTTTCCCTGAGCAGTAACCTCTGTAGGACCAGACTGAAACTGTAGTCAGCAATGGGGTCAAAGGTCTGGCCTTGGACTCATAGTTCTGTGCTAGAAAAGGGAGGGTGGAGGCCGAAGTGGGGGAAAATGGGGACTTCTGATCCTGGGAGGGAGACAGCACATTCTTGAGGAATGTGGGCCTCAAGATCCTGCACGTACCTTGTGAACACAAATGAGGTTACCTACTGTGAACACTAACTTCTCAGAGCATCGGCGCCCGCCCAGCCTCCTATTGACAGAAGAATCACGTGCATTACCTTCAAAGACCCCGCTGCTCATTCAGAACACAGCCAGTATCTTACAGAAAGAAAGAACAAGCTATTGATAAGGAATGCTTTAGGCAGCATCAGGGTTAGAAGCTAACACCTCTAACATTCCCTAATCACAAAGAGATGTTTATGGGTTGAGGCAAGCAGATAAAAGACTGCCAAGGCAGCATTCAACAGCTGATGGAAAGGGTCAGGGTTTCATGTCCAGGGCAGAGATGACATTACACTGAGCTGTGGGTGAAATGATGGATCACCTTGCCAGTTATTCATTTTGGACTGAAGCAGAACCACAGCTAAGGAAGCAGGTTAATAAGCGAGTTCAAATACAATGCAGACAGAAAGGGACTTAGGAGGAATAATGACTATGCAGAGATGTCAAAAGAATTCTGGCAGCAGATGAAAGCCCTCTATGTCTCTTTACTAATGTTGACTTCTGTTTTAGACTTTACCCAAAGCTTGACAAAGAAGTGAGCTAATGAAATGAGTGTGAGCATATATTTGTTTCAGTAACACAAAAGACAAATGATTTGGGGGGACATAATCCAGAAACGGTGATCATGAAAGCTGATTTCAGAAGCATGTATTCAAAATTTTTTGTTTCTACTTCAGATTTGAGTTAAAGTAAGCAAGTATTTTCTCCTAAAATTCAACTCCTATACTTTTAATATTTTCAGATAATGGACACATTATAACAGACACATTTCTGATTCATTAGGAAAGCTGTGTTCTTCAAGCAGTCAGTACAGTCTTTCTGCCACTTTCTTTCATCAGAGCAGTAATATCTCAGGTCCAGGCATTTCATGACTTTCAGAAGCTCAGGTTGTGAAGAGACTGATTCCCAGGTCAGTCCAGCAAAGCAACTTCAGAGAAACGGTTCTGATGGAGTTGTTCATTTTAGGATCACTGGTAGTTTTTATTTTTCTTAGCAATCATGTTCAAACTCGAGAAAGCCTCACATTAAGCTATTTCCCACTACACTCTTTAAAAGGGAATTGGTTTCCCACCTGGATAGAATCCATCTTGTGTTAATTTTTTTTTTACTTATACTCTAAAAACTTTAGAGCACACATTTCTAGGAATGGAAAGGTTGAACAGACCCCTTTTCTGTCTCCATGTTGGACCTCATCTACTGTACCAGTGCAGAGGCCCTGGGTTCAAGCCCCATACAAAGAACACACACACACACACACACACACACACACACACAGAATATGAATGGAATTCAAATGGAATTCAATAACCTATTCAGGTCATCCATTCTTGGTGTCTTATGGCCTTGGAAGTTTCTCTTTTCCCTTGAAGACGAGCTTCAATCTCTTGTATTTCATATTTGGATAGCCACTCCACCAAGAATGCTGAGTTTACGCAAATGTTCAACTGTATCTAATCTGCCATTCATTTGCTTCCAATTCAAAGTGCCTTGGCCACAGAAACCCAGAGAATACTCTATGAAGCGTGTTCACATGAATACAAATAGTAGATAGATTTCTAGCAGGTAAGGCCTTGACAGTGAGTAGACAGGCTGGATATCACACATACAGAGCCGTACGCATCAATGTGGTCTTCCTCTAGCAACTAATGTCAACATAATACAAGTTCTGTGACTAAGGCTAACTGAGGAAATGTACTGCTCTTCATTTTCCTGAAAGAATAACTCCTGAAGGATACCTAGAATTAAACAAAAACACCTGAAGGACATAAGCTAACAGACCTTGATGAGGGCTAAAAATTTAAGTGTCAAATGTAGAAGAAAGAGAGATGGAGATGAGGGAAAAGTATAAAGCATCTGTTGGGTAACCAGTGCAGAGCCCAGAGTTATGAGAAGACACAGGAAATTTACAAGAGGAGGAGCGGGCAGCTCCTCAAGAATCACTCAAAGTGCTCTTTAATGTGCGCACTAACAGTGTCAGTCCTGGGAGATTTTTATTTGAAAAAGACTGTCTTTCTATGCCATCAGAGTTCTGAGAATCTTCATTCTTGCTACTTCTAACAGACCATTTCTGTTTAACTATTCACAGTCATTTATAAAAACTTATCTTCCTTCGCCCAGAGTTCCAACGTGGCACTAATTATGTCTCCGTCTGCTCAGAGTTCACCTGTCTCTGGTGATTACATGATGCCTGTGGGGAACTAGCACAACAAAAACACTGTGTCAAGCTTGCCTGTGTGAGCTGGTTGCAAGACTTCATAACAACATACATGGAATCTTTATTTCCTTAGAATCTGTCTGTTTTTCAATCTTTCAAAGTAGGAAGTCTTTCATTGTCACCCCCAAAAGGCTGAAATGAAATAAACTGTAGCCCCTGATGACTCTGAAAGCGGGGGAGGGGGCATGAGCTTGGGATAGCTTCAGAATGGATATCACTAAGATTTTTAGTCATCAAGATATTCAGAGAAGACAACCATTTTCTTATTCTGGGCAAGTGTCATTCCCCCTGCTTCTAGGCTAACTTAGAATCGATGAAGTTTTCCTGAGAAGGCAAGTTAAACTTGTTTTTATTTCTTCAAGAGAATGAATTATAAATGTAACAGAGACCTAGCACAAGAGTCTGTCATCAGAATACTACAAGAATGACTTCTCAAGCATCTCACTCAAGGGGATGCAACATCCTTGCCCTGCCATTCTCAAGGGACATATTTTCCTCCACATCCAGGCTACTGTTCAATGGTAACATGACATAAAGTGGTCATTCTTTTGCAAGTGATGGAGTATTAAAAATCAAGGCTGTTACTGCTACAAATCCTTTCATATCCAGTTGGCCTTTTGAGAGCTCCACTTCCTTGAAAGTTTCAAGTTCAATTCATCTATGAGTCAACATTCTGAATTACAGGAATCAACACAGACAAAAAACAGATCTGCAAGGCAATGAGAAAGAAGAATTTCACAATGCTCCAGGATGCAGTGGAAAACCTTTGCCCTGTGCAACACTCGTTGCAAGGAGCTGAGAAGATGTATGTTCAGGATGACAGCTGCTTTCTGGTTCAAGCTAGTCACCATCTTTGGGAGACTAGTCAGAAGGGCGCCTGTCTAATAAGCCTCAAGGAGCTCACACTGCCATGTGGCTACTCACCGATGCTGATCAGGTACCAGGTGAGGAGGCCAGACCCGGGAACGGAAAGGCTGCTGTCCTAGCTGCCGCTGTAGGTCCGGTGGGATCTCAGCTGTAGGGTTGGTCATAGCCAGTGTATGTCTTTTGGACCTATTTGCCAAGTACCTGCAACAAGCAGGAGGACATTTCATAGTAAAAAAGACAGATAGGAATATTCTTCCACAAGAAGTAACAGAAGTTAATCCAGTGCACTCAATGAAACAGTGCCAGAGCTCCAAAAGGGCTCCATGACAAACAGATCCCTGACTGGATGGAAATAACACCTGTCTAACTGGCCAACAAAAGTTGGCTTAATACTGAGGAGGGTGAAGTTTGAACCCAAGAGTAGTCACTGAAGAGAAGAAAGCAGATACATCTCACAAAGATAAGAGGACCAATTCTCCTTACTTTGTTCCAATGAACAGAAGAGCTTATTTTTCTACATGTTGATTTGATTCCTCTATTCCCTCCAAATTCTAAAATACAAGTCAGAGGAAATGAACCCTAATGTCTATTCTCAGGGAGAAGCCAAGGGGGATATTCAGAAGGATTCCACATATCTTCTGTTCCCACAGGCCCCAGGTTCTGAGGCTGGCCTTACTAGAGGCCACAGAAAACACACACTTCCATTTACGGATAGATGAGTTCCAAAACTACCTCCTCCCTTGTGCTTGTGATTATAAGTCAGTCATCAGACAAGAAAAATACTAATGCTGTCCCCAGGGAACCAACATTCTGTAAAGTATGAAGAAATAAAACCATGTGTAAGATTTAGAATGTTTTTTTAGGGAAAAAAGGCAAGGCAAAAGAATAGAAGAATTTCAAAAGCCCAAGAATTACATGCTGATGACTTTTTCTCTGAAGATCTTCCAGACCTACACTTAAGTCAACACCATCCCCAAGATACCAGTTTCCTTTGTCTGGTTGATGGTTTCTGCATCAATATTGCTCTTCTTGGGCATAAGAGAGGCTTTATTCCTTTCCATTCCACCAAAATTGATGGATATTATAATGCTGGTCTAAAGAAGAAACAAGGTGGCGCTGAAGGAAGTAAAGTCTAAGACAAAGAGGATAAAATATTGCTGTCTCTTTTAAGGTAAGAAGGCAGTAAATCTAATTTCTCATTTTTTCATGATACCATTAAGGGGTCATTTACAACCTTATATATCCTGGTATGAGTAAATTATAAAAACAATAGCATCAAGGGAAAAAAGTCACCACAATTTTTCTTCCATTGGCTAAGCTGTACAAAGAGCTAGCCCACTTGCCAACACTGCTGGTCACTACGTTTGTTGTTGTTGTTGCTTTCCACATGGGACTAACTTCTTTTTGAATAGCAGCTCTTACACAGAGCTCCTGGGGGTAGGAAGAGAGTCCCAGCCAGCAACTATCAGATTCTGAAAAAGTAGTCTTCGTGTCTTTCTTAATTACCTTATCCATTCAAGCTAAAATCAGTTAACAGACTGTAGGGTGATTAGTGATATGGAAACTTGGCAAAGAGTAAGCCATTAGTGGTTTAATATCCATATGATAAAGACACCCAAAATTTCCCCAAGAGCCCATGAAAACCACTTTATTTCAACTTCCCTCAAGAGAAAACATATAATATTAATGAACACCTGTATTTCTGGGAAAATACATGCTAGATTCTGCTGAAACCCCCTCCCCGGAAAATAAGAAAGACAACTTCCACAAGAGGTCATGCATGGAGCTGAGGACCAGGGCTAATGAAACTGAGATCAAATGAACAGTACAGCATGCCTGATGGTCACTGCCGGTCTCGGTAAATCAGGCATCTCCCAACAAGGTTCTGCAAACAATGGATATTCGCACTGTCCCTGGCCCCAATCCCGTATTCTTTTTTTACCCTCCCCCGCAATATCCCTTTGTTGGTACAAGGGAGTGGAAGAAACACACAGCAAACAGTACAAGAGGTATTCATTCTCCTGGAAAGGAAGAGTCCATGCCAGCGGTCCATGGCCAGACTAGCTAGGATCACTGTCATCCCAAATCTCCAATTCCTTTTCAGTAAACAGTTCTTGGCAGGTAGGAGCAGGCTTTGTGCCCTGTGAATACTATCAGAGTTGCAATATGAAGGCAGGGGGCAAGGAAGGAAGAAGGGAGGAGAAAAAAAGTTCTTATGGTTATTGCTGTCACTTAGGGGACTTCCAATGGCGCTTACAGAAATGAAATTTTCTGGGTAGTCTTCTGTTACTTCCATGTGGGGAGGAACATGCCATCTGGCTTGAGCAAAGAGACCACACCAATGTTGAAGCTGCATGTACCACCTCCTTGGGCAGAGGTGACCTTTCGTTGGTTGCAGGGGAGCCTGCCCAAGGACGTTCTGCAAGCACTGCCAGATGCCACATTACCTCTGCACAGCTTCCTGATCTGGCTCCCCATCCGAGCTCTCCTCATCCACGGGGGTAACTGCTGGCACGGCCTGAAGAGAAACAGGAAAGAAGAGCTCAGGGTGGCAGCATATTCTGTAGTGTCTCTTCCTCTTGTAACAAGCCAGGCTTAGGGCAAGATTTTTTATTAACTTCCTTTCACAGAACTCTTCTAGGATCCCTGGGTTTTGCAGCACTTTCACATATCTATGTTTCATTTTTACCTTGCTTAGGTAATGATAATTTGAATTTCTTCTCTTTATTCTTTTTATTCATTCTCATTCATTTACTCATCCCATATATAGCTGAATGCCTACTATGTTATAGGATAAAATATAAATTCACAGATATAGTCCTTGCCCTCTTTTAGAGTCTAGTGGAAAAATAGAGATTAGTAAAACAGACAATTACAGAAACATAACTAAGTCCTCTAAAGTCATCTAAAAGGGGGTGCTTGGGAAGCAGGAAAGCATTCTGGAGGAGGCAACTCCTAACCAAGACCTGAAGGACATGTGGGAGTTGGCCAGGCAAAGAGGAAATGGGTCACAGTTTTATAGGCTTGAGAGAAAAGAGAAAGCCTGCAGGTGTTTGAGGACCTGGAAATGTAGTAGAAAACTGCTTACCTAAAATGTCTAGGAACTGATCTGGTGTTTCATATTAATGTTATTGTCAGTGTTTAGATGTTTTAACTCTAGAAAAGCATCCTGAGTTTTTGAAAGTACATTTTCATATATAACATATACTTGGGTAGTTGCAATCAAAGCTTTGAAGTAGCTGTGACCCACCAAAACATGTAAGTGACATGAGAACCACCACAATGCATGCATCACTGTGACTGCTTGTTCCCAGCTGCATGAGAATTGGAATGCTATGCATCCCTGATAGTTACTCACAGTCTGGTGGCTCACATAATCACCATATCTCAGGCACTAGGGTAAAAAATCATACTTGAATTACTACAAAAGAACATCTTTTAAAAATGGATGATAATTACAATCAACACACATTTTGAATCACTGCATAATGAATTCTTCCAGGGTTTCTAGATCCTCTACTATAGTTCTACAAGGGCAGAGTGAACAGAGGTGGGCAGAAAGTGGCTCTAGCTGAGGCAGGGGATGAACACTGTGACCGGTTACAAAGGATATGAATACAACACAAGGAAGTTTATTTGGAGAAGGGTAATGGCAAATTACTACAGGATTTTAAGCAAGGGCATGACATTTTAAGGCTTGTACTTGAAAAAGCTAGCTCTGCAGTTGCCAGGTGAATAGGGCTGGTGGAAGGGATCAGGAGAAAAGGCTAGATGTAAGTGAGCCAGTTAGCAGGCCTTGGTGATGATTTAGGCAATGGAGGACAGAGACCTGAGTTAAGGTGGAGATGGAAAGAAGTAAAGATGTTTAACTCACAGGCGTCAGACAACAGATTTGATGGAGAGAATAAGGGAGAAGGAAGAATTAAAGATAAAACTCCACATTCCTCACCTGTACAAGAAACCAGGAGAATGACAGTGTCTTTCACTATCACCCAAGGGGAGGAAGAGGTTTCACAGAGTCAGGCTAAATTTGCTCTGAGACATGCTGAATTAAAACTGTGAGTGCCCGTGAGATAACCAGATATATCTATCCAGTAGGCAATCATACACACAGGTACCGAGAACTCAGAAGAGCATTCTGGGTGGAGAATCAACTGAAATTATGGGAGTGAACAAGCTCACCCAGAGGCAATATGTCAAGCAAGACAGGAATAGGGCCTAAGACAAAACTCTGGGTTTTGTCAACTTCAAGGGACAAGCAGAAAAGAAATCTGGAAAGCAGACTGAAAAGGAAAGGCAGGAGGAAAATAAAGAGACTGTGGTATCACAGAAGCCCAAAAAGGACAAGATTTCAAGGGGGAAAAAAGTAAACAGTGACTAATAGAGCTGGATCATCCAAAAAGATAAAGATTTTAAAATGTCCATTGGATTTATCAACAAGAACTTGTTAATAACCTTGGCAGAAACAATCCCAGTGGACACAGTAAGTCACCCTGCCTCCCATAATGTTCTTGATCCTTCCTATCCAATACTGATTTTGTCTACTCCTGAATGCCTCTGCCACCTAATAGTCAAATTATTTACTTTGGCACTTAACCATACATGGCTTTTTACTATTATTCAGATACTTCACATAATGTTGATCTTGTATTCCCATATCAAAACTCAGTATATCAACAACTGTGATATAAAATTCTTCTGTGTCCTGGACTGTAGTTTTATTGAAAGTATAATCATGAACTCATGCCAGTTTTGTTATCAATCCATGATAAGGTAAGTACAGAAATCAAAAGTAAGCCTCCAGACATTTTTATAACAATTGCACAGAGTAACTTTGTTGAAATGATCTTTAAAAATTAGCCTTATATTTTGTATGTTTTTAAAATTTCATTTTTAACTGATTCATTTTTATTGTATTTTACAAAAGCAGCAATTCACAATATATTGAAGAGGGCAAATGGTCCTTAATTACAATTTAAGATCCACTGTACTAAAATATCTCATAAGGACTATGGATATAGTTAGTACCCAATCTTATGGTGCTATGAGAATGAATGAGTGATGTATGACAGAGAAATAGCCAGAAATAAACAGAACTCATGGGAGGAAAAAAAATCTTTGAATGTGACCATTATACAAAAACAAGTGATTGATGCATAGCAATTAACTATGTTTGAGCCAAATAATCAAGCAATCTAGGTTGTATCAAAAATGTCAGGTGGTGCTGATAAAGGAGAAAGACTTGGTGAGGTGGTAATTTTCCAGTCTAAAAAGCAATTCCAGAGAGCACTGTTTAATTCAAGTGCCTTCCACCAGGGGAAAGTTCTCTGTAAGAAGGCTCCGGGTGAGGCCGCTGCTCCCGCCGTCACACAGCAGGAGCGCAGCTGTACTTAACCAGGCTGCCTGTGCACAGCCCGCTGAGAGGCTCTCCAGGAACAGGGTTCTGGGGAGAAATCATCTGAGGAGTAAGGAAGTTAGTAAAAAATAGACACTGGAAAAGTCTGAAGAAATGGGAATACACTGAGCATCAAATGTTTGGAGAAAGAAGAAATTCAGACATTTAGGTTGGCCCCAGGTTCCCAACTCTAGGGTCCCGACCTCTTTATCAAAAGCCTCCAAAAGGCATCTGGGCTGTGCAGCTTACTCACTGGTGTCATGGTGACAAGTGGGGAGGGTCCCCGTGGGCGCTTCAGCAGCTGCTGGGCATGCAGCTGGATGTTGGCGCCTCCATCTGATGCTCTCCGGCCAAGGGGGCCCATTCCATTCAGCAGCTGTAGAGTGGGCGGCTGTAACAGAGACTGCTCCTGCCACAATGAGAGTGGTGAGACAGACTGGTGAGGTGGGAATCAGAAGGAGTGAAAACAGCAGCACTCTGATCTACTAAAATCACGGGATTCCCTGATTGTGATGCAGACTGGCTCCTGGGGCAAACCTTCACCCACATCCAAGTACCTTGTACTCAAGCTGCCCAGCTGGTTGCAGGTTTTGCATGGGCAACAGGTTGTGCATCAAGTTTATGTTAGGGGCCACCTGCAGGAACGGAGCCTGTGGGCTGACTCCAGGAAAGCCAGGTAGGAGCTTTTGCAGATCTTCCATAACTTCCGTGCTGATAGAAAACAGGAAGACAGAGAAGTGTGGTTAATATTCTTATTCAGAAGTGTTTAAATTCCAAAACCAACGACACTGCTATGTTTAGTACAATTTATTTTTTACTTCTCTCTTACATTTGTATTTTTCTCTAAGATCCCAAAGCAAAGCAGAAGCCTAATGTGTAGAATTTGACTCTCTACCATTTTTCCACTTGGGTCTGGGAGTCACTATTCTTCACTGACCAAACATTAAAACCCATAGCTCTGGGCCAGGAGGAAACACTGGCTCTTGGCCAGTTCGGGTTTTCAAAGCCTAGAAGTGAACAGCAAGTTTCTGGACAGCATGAGCCATCCACTAAGACAATGGCTGCCTGAAGTAACAACTGATTCACCAGGGAAAGAATGCAATTAGTCCTTCAGTGCTGACAGGACAGATAAGTACTGGATGTACAGGGCTGTCATGCTACAAGAGTAGGTTTTACAGCAGACTTTAAAATGACAGATCTTTCCACTAGCAGCAACTCAGGACTCCACCCCTTTGCAGCTGACACATCCTGTGGAGCCAGAATGTTCTCCTATTGCCTGTTTGATCATAGGCTGAGAACAAGGAATATAAAGCAAGCAAATCAGCAGGCAGGGAAGTCTTTCTTAGAAATTCACTCAAAGAAAACAGATATTTATAAGAAAACCAGCTCTGTTCCTAGGTGAACTCTCAGGAGAACTCTTGCCACAATCTTCTCTTCTCTACTTGGTCAAGAAAATATTCAGAGAAGAGGTAGGCCATTTTTAATGTTGGGAGTCTTTAAATGTAGAGCAAAAATGGAGTGAGGTGGCCTTCAGTCCATTTCCCCAGTGTGAGGGGATCTAGAAATATGAAAGACAGCTTTGGGGAGACACTTTGGAGAACTGGTATGTTTCTGGATTCTTGTTCACTTAATTTTAATTATCTAGATAAAAGTTACATCTTATCATTTGTCCTCTCTTCCTAGATGAACATGTGGCAAACATCATCTCTAAAAGATGTCCCAACTAGCCAGGTGTGGTAATCCCAGCACTTGGGAGGCTGAGGCAGCAGGATTGCCTCAAATTCAAGGTCATCTTGAGCTACATAGGAGTTCAAGGCTTTTGAGACATAGTAAGACCCTGTCTCAAAAAAAAAAAAAAAAAAAAAGCTGGCCAATTTAGATGAATTTTAAGGGGTACTTCTGTGTGACTTAGATTGGAAGACCTCAATCTTTGTAGTTAAAAGGGCTCTCATATGACTCACCAAAGCACTGTGATTAACTGGTATGATTCTTTGCAATTCTTTAGTCAAATCAGTTCTCTCCTATCAGGGTCTCTAATGGGTTAAAACTTGTCTTGAGCTCATCTGGTAGATCCCATGAAGCAGGGAAAATGTGCCATGTGGGAATCCTTAGCATTGCTGTGGAGCAGAGATTTTGCCCAGACACTCACCGTGGGTCAGCCACACCCACTGTGTGCCTCCTCATTGACAAATAGCGAACCAAGGCCTCAGGGGAAGGCTCCTCACCCTCATCGCTGTCCAAGTTCAATGTCCCATCCGGCTAAGGTGGAAGGAAACGCAATTAATAGAAACAAGAAGGAAGGAAATGCAGCTACGGGAAGGAAAGCGGCTTCAGCTGACAGCCAGCAGAGGCTGCTACTTGCCTCCACAATCTGGTTCTCTGGGTTGATCAGCTGCACCTGGGGAACACTCATGTTCATAGCCGTCCCTGCCTGCTCCGCCTGGAAAGGATCAATACGCAGACACATACACACTTAAATGGTTGAGGGAAATAATGGTTTTTGGTGTTTTTTTTTCAGTGTAGTCTGGGTGGCTAAAGTCTTTGATTCCTTTGCTCTTAGAAGCCATAATAAAGAAGCAAAGGGTAACGATTTGCAATATCTTAAAAAGAAAGGAAGAAGAAACTAACAATTGTTGGCATCCATCCTCTGTCAAAGAAAGGTTTTTGACTGGCCTCTGACAAAAGAGATGACAGAGTATGGAAGAACAGGAAACTTTGACTTGGGGATGGTGAGCAGCAGCTAACCCTTACCCCTGGTGTTACTTGTCCTGAACTAGGTCGCTGGAGATATTGCCCACCTGGATATTGACTGGTGCTTGAAATGCCATGGCTCGGGGCATGCTAGGAAGTGCTCCGAGACGCAGGGTTTTATGTCTCTTATGTCGATCACACAGCAGGCTGTAGATTGCACTATAGTGATCATAGGCATCTGATCTTAATGACTACCAAGAGAGAAGGGAAAAAAGTAAAAAACCCTGATGAAATGGCCTGTCAATGACCAAAACCCTTTCAATAATAACATCAGAAGACCAAAGCACCTTCTTTCCTTCCCAGGCCCAAGAGGGGCAGAGGAAGAGGAAAAAGGAAGAAAGCAAAAAGACCCAAATTCTCAGGAAGAAGAAAAAAGTGCAAAAGGCTGGAGAGGAAGGACCTCTATATCTCACTTTCTTCTCCACTCCTTCCTAGATACCTGTAGCGTACGCTCTTTGTCCAGTCCCATGTCTTCCATGGCCAAGAGGACATCTTCATTCAGGGGATCTGTCTGTCTTTCTTCCTTCAGTTGTTGACACTCAGCTATTAACTGTAACATAAAAGACAAGCTGTCAAATCATCAACTAACCATGTTAATATGGCATACCATATATAACTACCATGTTGTTCCATGCCCTTAGCCGAGTACGCTTTTGGCTTTAGACAAAGTCTAAGTGAGACAGCTCTGAGGATCACCTTTGAGCAGACAAGAGTCTCGTTTCCTCAACTCGTTGAGTACCCGCAATTGTCCTAGTGGTTTAAAATAAAGCTATGCCACAGAAGACATTGAACTAAGCACACTAAGACAAGAGAAGGGAGACAGCCTCATAGTGGTGGGTGAGCTACAGAACTGTGGGCTGTACTAGCTCAAAAGCCAAAACAAAACAAAACCACCAAAAAACTACGATTTGGGGACAAACGGCAGGGAAACAGTGTCACCATTCCCTAGCAAATCAGTTGGTTTTTACAGTCCTTGCTGCTATAGTTTCCTCATGCCCATCCTTTAGGTCATGGCTAGATTACAACCAAAAGCAAAACAGACCTCTGTTGCTGTAAGAAGGGTCCCTCAAGGCAAGTGGTGCCTAGCTCACCCTGTCAAAGTTGGGGTCAGCATCCCCTAGCTTCATCCACTTGTGCCGGCAGATCTGCTCCATCGAGAGGCGCTTATTCGGATCTAACACCAGCATGTGGCGGATCAAGTGTTCACATTCTGTAACAGACAAACAGCCTACCCTCAGCATCTGTGATGAGAGGGGACCAGCAGGGCTGAGGTACTAGAAGCTGGGCCACCAGGTAGATTCTCAAGCTCCTTCCTTCTAATTCTGTCTCTTATTCCTCGGTCCTTTACCTTCTCATTGCTTATTCCAGATGAGGCTGGGCAAAAGCAGAGAGGTGCAGAAAAGAGAAATTCCAATGTAGCAGTATGATTAATACCTTCACTGACCAGAAACATCTAAAGATAATCCATGGATCTCATTTATTTATATTATGAAAGGCCTCACAATTAATGAAGAATAGAATGTCCTCTAAAGAGCTGACTTAAAAGGCTCTCAAAATATTCAGTTCTATCCTCCCATAAGTATCCTGTATTATTACTTACATATTAATGATTTTGGTTTAGGTGTGCAATACATCTCTTCAAAACTTGGGTAATTTGAAAATGTTGACAGCACAAAATGGACGAACAGGCACAGGCCACCTCCCTACTACAAGCTGCGATTCAGTTAGCCTCTTATTGAGAATTTTTCTCAATATTATTTAAACATTCACAGTTATGTAAAACTGTATAGTATAACACAGATTCAGATCAATAGATATTTTTCTCTGAGAACTCATACTCCAAGTTATACCTTAGAAAGAACAATGAATTCAGAATCAAGAAACCTACACTCTGACTTCAAAACTACCTTCTAAGTTTTCTTATCTGTAAATTCAAGGTACTGAGAATCATGTGGAAATAGTCGTGACATGGGGCTGGTGATGAAAATACAGCAGTATTAACACAGTCTTCTGGGCATTTTATGATTATGAATCTCATTTAATCCTGAAGCAATCCTAAAGAGAATAGTCTATCATCATTCTCGTTTCAGAAATGGTAAAGTTAGGCATAAAGAAGCTAAGAAACTTGTCCTCGGTCACATGGCTATCAATTCAGATTTCAAACCAAACAGTCTGATTCTCTACCTGGTGCTCTGAACCACAATGCTACACTGCCCCTGTATGGCAGAGCTAATGGGAAAGTCAAATCTTTATTTTATTTTATTTTAATAGTACATTTTAGATGTACATAGTGATAACATTCATCATAGGGGATTTGTACCTGTATAAGATATATCTTGTTGCTTCTTTTTTTCCCATTCCCCTCCCCTTCCTTCACCCCCTCCTCCCTCCTTATTTACAAAAGCTCTATTTCCATTTTTTCCTTCCATTCCTTATTTCTCTTGTCCCTCTGTTCCCTTCCCCCTCCCTTGTTCCCTTTCCCATTTGGACATTTTCTTCCCTTTCCCAATATAATACAGGGAAAGTTGAATCTTTGAACCATCAATTCAAGGTTTATCCAAGCCACCTTCATTGTGTCCTTAGACTGCAAAAACCCTCCTCTCTAGTCTCTGTGTTGTCATTCTTGCTTCTTTACGACCTATTTTCCATAAAGAAGCAAAAGGAATTTTCCTGAAACATAACCCTGGGCCCATCATTACCCTGCTTCTAAATCTATAATCTCATCCCATAATCCTCAGAATGAAAACACAAAGTCCTGGGTCTACAGGCCCCTGCCTGGTCTTTAGTACGCTCCCACCAACTGGCTTTTACACTTGCTCCCCTAGCTGGAATGGCCACTCCTCCGATCTTATGGCTGGCTCTTTGTCATTTAGCTAAGAGTTTTAACATCTCTTCCTCAGAAAGTTCTTCCCCAACCACCTACTTGAAAGCAGGCCTCCAGTCACTCTCTGCTATCTATGTTACACAGATTTTCTTTACATCAGTGATTTCTTTGTGAAATTATCTTGTTATTTACTTGTTGTCTAACACTCCTCCAACAATGTAAGGTCCATGTCTTTTTTTCTTAGTGCTACACCCAATATCAAGTCTCCAATATCAAAAATAGTTACTGTATCTAACAGAAGCTGAATAAGTATCTACTGAATATATATGAATATATATTGAATATTTAATTGAATAAGATTGTATTTGTGAAAATACTTTTTATGTCATTTAATCTTTACAACAACCCTCAGATACTATTATTAGCACCTTCATTTATAAACAAAAAAGGAACATGACTTTGAGAGGGTAATGGGCTCAACATCACAAAGTAATGGTAAAGCTGGGACTTTAAAGCTATGCCTTTGACTACCCTGTCACACATCTTCAAGTGGATATAAAGTCTGTTTGATCTATTTTTCCAGGGCAAACTCAACCCTGCCATCTCATATCACTTGCTGGAAGAAATACTAAGAGTAACTAAAATGAATTACTCTTTTTTGGGGGTATGTGTGCTGAGGATCGAACTCAGGGCCTTGTGCTTGCTAGACAAGCTCTCTACCACTTGAGCTATATCCTCAACCCTGAAAATGAATTACTCCTAATTTTTAAAGTGTTCTAACTTTACAGAAAATACAACAAAGTCCTTAAATCAAAATGATATCATGTCAGGTATCAATTTGTTCTTGCAGTGTGAATAAAAGAATATTCCAAAGCAGTGTAGAGCAACAAAAATGCAGTTCCTACATCCCCACCTATAAAACAGAGTAAATGCCATCTACAATGTTAAGCTTTACTAAAATTGTATTTCCAGAGTAGCAAGGCTAGATTCTACAACTGTAGGATCACTGACATACATATTTATTGTCTGCAATTACTTAAGAGAAGACAGTAAATTCTTCATTTAGAAAGCTGTTAAAGCTAAAGACCCCTGTGTAGGGGCCAGGGCCTGCTTTGAAAGTTGTGAAGTAATTGTCAGTCAAGGCCTCTAGATGGCATCATTTGTTTTCCTTTGGCCTCCACACACAATTTAGGGCATAAAATCAGATGACCAGGGCCAAATGAAGCTCAGTTACAAGTTGCTTTAAAACAATTTTTTTTCTCAAGGAAATTTCCTTAAACAAAAAAACAAATACAACACTGCTATCAGTCCTAATTAAAAGATGTATCTAGTTCAATTTTATAATCCTGAAAGCTCTTTTGAGTCACCCATAACCATTATTTGGCCTTAGATACCCTGAAAAAAATCTCCAGGAAAATTTGTACAAGAAATTATATACAAAATTTGGGTGTTAATATTTTTTGACTGTTTAAGGAGCCAAAGAAGACTGCCACAGACTCTAGGTCTACAGGTCCCAGACTAAGAACTCCTAGTTACAGCGTCAATACCTCAAGGACAAGAGCTTTTATTTGTCTGTCCTGCATAATATCCAACTAGCAAAGGAACGGAAAGCTAACACTTTCCATCTGCTGAACAGATGGTAAAATATGACAAAATGCAGAATGCTAGCTAGAGTGGCATCATCAGTTCATACTTTCTCAGTGTCATAGCTCATGAAATTAAATTCAAATGAGATTTAAACACACCATTCTACATAAAATATGGAAAGAGGGTGAAAATGAAGGGAAAAAATGTTCCTGAACCTAATAACACAATCAATCACAAGACAGGCGATTTAAAAGAGTGGAAAGAAGATGGTGCCTCAGATCAAAGGGTACAAAATATCAACTTTTCCAGATGCCAAGTACTCTATTTTAATGCCTCAAGTGGCCCCACCACTTGTTCCCTCCCGAAGGGCAGAGCCTTTGATGCTGAATGAAACTGAAGTACTCTGGGCAGTGCAGGAATATGCACTCTGCCCGTGTGTGCCAGAGCGGCAGCTTCCCTTCTGAGGCTGCTTTCATCTGCTCTGTGCAAGATGCCAAGTGGTCTCTGCAGTGAAATCACCGTGGGCCCATGAAACTTGATATGCCAACAGAATGTTAACTAGAGGATGCGCGCCCTGCCGGCTGCGCTGACAGGCATTTGGACAACTTTGAGGAGAGCAAGCTTCTGTATGGGCAGGGTCCTAAAACGGGAACCAAGACTGCTAGTATGATTCCACCTAAAAAGGGAACTTTTTTCCTTTTTTGTCTTTGACAACAACTTTCCTCAAAGGGCTTAATGAGGGAAAGCATTGATGATGGGGATGGGAATTAAAAACCAACCTTAAATTCACCAGAGATAGTTTCAGAGGAGCTCTGCCTGCAGTTGCCAGGGTAGAGGAAGAAATTAAACAGGATTTCCCAGCTGAAACTGTGAAAACATACCACCTGAAGACACGGTAAAGGGAGGGAGGTCAATCTGTCTTGGAGAAGAGGTGTGGTCAAGAAGGGGCATGCTGGGTGCCCTTCAGGCACCTCAAGGACTTTCACAAAGAAGACAAAGTAGACTTGTACGATGCTGTCTGGGGGCCTGAACTTAGAATAATTAGGAAATTACAAGTTCAATGTGGGAAAAATCTTTCCACTTATCCGCTGATCTGATGAGAGTCCTAAGCATCTTAGGAAGGGGCCACTTAGGGAGACAAGAGGGCCACGCCAGGAGCACAGCTAATTTTATCCGTTTTTTTAGGTCAGTGTTCTGAGTAAGACTTTATGTGGAAAAGATGTCCAGAAACAAGTGCATGTGATGAACTCCTTGGTCCCCCATCCCCAACTCCAAAAACCACGTAACTGTGACAGGGAATGACTTATCCTATGAAACGTAAGCTTTTTGTCAGTGGAAATGTTAAATCCCAGGCTGGCATTTGAGATGCCATTAGAAGGGCTCCTCACCTGGGGCAGGAAGAAGTCTGGGAGTCCTTCAAGGATGGCGACTGTGTCTTACAGAGCCATGTATCCCGTGTGTAGCAAATACCTGACAAGGAACAACTTGAAAGAAACACTACCACTAGATGGCTACTAAAATTTTTTCTAACAACTTAATATCCACAACAGAATAGGCATTTTCCATGCTTCAAGCTGAAATAACCAGAAAATTAACATTCCACTTAAGATTTAGATGTGGCACTCTATGTGGTCAAAAGAGTGGATGATTTCCATGGATACCTCTGCCCAGCTGTCACACACAAGGGGGTACTTTACTCTAAGACTTTTTCTGAAGCTATACAGAATAATCTGTAATTCAGACCAGCAGATTACCACCTTGGGAGAAGTCTGCATGTGGGCATAACTCTAGCCTCAAGGTAATGATACAACAAACCAAAACAATTCTTGGCAGATAAATCTCCTTTGGAAACCCTGTGGATTTCACTTAAAATATTAATGTCCCTTTAGCATTCTGAGAGTAAGAGTGAGAAATATAAGTAGAAAAGAATAAAAAACAAAATGGGGAAAGGAGGGAATGAAAGATAAAGTAATTCGTTAAGATATTTAATTTTTTGCTCTTTATTTATATTTTGGATTTCTCATATAAGAGAAAGCATAATACTGAAGCTCATGTGTCAGCTCATGTGTCTGCCTCAAGGTACATCCATTTCCTACAAATGACTCAAGCGTGTCCTTCTTTATGGCAGAATAGTACTTCACTGGTAGAAGTACTACATTTTCTTTATCCATTCTTAGGAAACAGGGAGACAGATTTGCAAAAGACAAGTGGACCAAGAGATGGAGGGAGATGGGGCTGAAAAAAGAATTAAGATGTGTTATGCACATGTACCAACTTCCACAAAGAATGTAATCATTATGTACTGTAAACATATACCAATAAATTAAAATTTAATAAAAAATAAAAATATTATTTATTAATAACCACAAAAGTTTATTAAACACATATGATATGTGGAATGCTAAACTCTTTAATAATTTAAGCACTCAATTCACATATCAAATCCTATTACTATTATTTCCATTTTGTGGCTAAATTAAAAATCAGTGAAGAAACTTGACCAGATAAACTGGTGTGCGGCAGTGCACCCCTGTAATCCCAGCACTGGGGAGGTTGAGGCAGGGGTTTTGCTGTGAGTTCCAGGCCAGCATGGAATACATAGCAAGACCCTGTCTCAAAAAACCCAGAGAGAGAGATAGACAGATACTTGACCAGATAAATTCACGTCAGTCTTACTCCAAAGAGTTCTTAATCTAAGTAGTCGTCTAATCTGCCTTTAATTTTAAACTAATCTGCCATCCTCAGAGTCACCCACAAACTAAGGGCCAAATGGGCTGGGTAAACCCACTGTGTGATGCTGGGAAGTAGCTCTGAAAACACTCTGGGCGGACACTGAGTGGAGAAGATGACAGGCTGGATGAAACAAGAGGGCAGGGATATAACGAACGTCTGAAGGGAGGAGCGCCAACCTACTAATAATTTTACTAGTGAGGATTAAATACAGTGTAGAAGAGCAAATTTAGTTTATAAAGGCAATGAAGATTATGACAGAGGGCTATAAATAACAGGCACCCCCAATCAAGCAGAGGCTGAAATTTAGGACCATCAGAATCTTCAGGCTATCCTTTAAATTCTTCATGTGATGCCGAAGTGCAGACATGGCAAAGCAATCATTTTCAGCTCTGTGGCAGAGGACTGGTCTGAAAGAAACTGAGTCATAGATTCTTTCTGGCCACATAACGCTACTTTGAGCTGGTGGAAACACAAGACATCTGTGTGCTAGAAGGCATGAGAAGAATGCAAGAAAGAAATGATTAGCCAGGAAATCAGGCTTCCTATAGATGTTTGGAAGAAGGTGTGTGGGCTGGTTCTCATATACCCTTTCCAATCATACTAGGAGTGTTCAAAGGTAATTCGAAACACAGCCCAAGAGTTCTTTATTCTCGGTGATTTTAGCACATTTCTCAGTGATGTTTACTTCTTAGTAATGAAGTGCTTCCAGAGCAAGTAAAATTTAAAAGAGGGCTCTATTTTTCTAAATCGCAAAATTTAAAAAGGAAATACGATTCATTGGCTATTAATTAACACATCGGCTTCAGTGGAAAATGAGAAACTGTATAAAAACAAAATTTTAATATTAAATGGCATTAAAATTAAGCACTTCAGAACAAAGATACTGGCAATACAGTGCCTACTTGTGTTATTTATTGGCTTTGTGCAGCTCAGGTGTGGGTACAGAGAAGGGACGCTATCACAGCAGAAAAACAGAACACTACTGGTAGCCTGCGAGGAGTCTCAGGATAAGCCTTGCAGTTTTGGGAAGAGTCCACTCCTTATTTTATATGTTCTGGATTTACGAATGTTTGTGACTCAGAGTCCTCCTTAAAGCTGTTTACCTTTTCCAAAAGAAAAACCACAGACAAAATACAATGTTTTTGGCTTTTCTGCATGAAAGAAAACAAAGTATGTCATAATGCCTGATCCTTTCACAATCATGGGTAGAACAGTGTGAACATTTTGCAGTGTTATGATCCCTACAGAAATAATTTAAATTACTTTTAAACTTACAGTTTTTAAATTAAAAAAGGACCCCCCCCATACCTTCTTTCTATAAGAAGCTGGCTAGAGTTAAGAATCCTCACCCTGCTTGTGCACTGAGCCCTAGAAATGACTTATTAATACACCCAGGGAAATTATGGTGAAAACTATTATACACAGTCACTATTTTTAAAATCTAAGCAAAGTAGACAAATGATTTTTAAATGAGATATTTGTATGTATAAATAACATATATTGAATGTGCCAACCTACAAATGCTACATACAATCATAAAAAATACAAGGAAAAATCCACTAGAGCAGTTGATTAGCATGCAGTACTTTTAAAAAGTACAAGGTGTTGCTGGGCACAGTGATGCACATCTGCAATCCCAACATCTGAGAGGCTGAGGCAGGAGGAGTTTGAGACCGACCTGGGTTACACAGTGAGTTCAAAGCCAGCCTAACTACATAGTGAGACCCTGTTTCAAAAGCCGGGTGGGGGGGGAACCCCAAAAAAACAGGAGTTTGTTTTTGTCACAATGAAATTGTTGTATTTGATATTCCCAGGACAACAGTGCCATTAAAAAATACATACATAAAAAAATACATACATAAATTTATAAAACAATAGAGTTACAAGAATTTGAATATCTTGATTTTATAAGCTAAATTTTGATAGACTATGGTCATAATTGAAATATTTAAATATTTACTAATCCAAAGTTAAAGAACTGGTTATTTAAAGTAATAGTAATAGTTAAGGCCACAGTTTATACAACCAAACAAAACAACATAATTTTGGCATTAACTGTAATGGAACTTAATCTGAATCAACACTGGTTGTACTAAATTTTGACTTACAATAAATAAGTACTGAGATTAGCTTCTCTAACACAAGGGAACCAAGGAAAAACACTGTTTTAAAACCATTTGCTTTCAGTTCTTGTAGGAAAGAAGCATAGAAATCTCATACAACCAGAATACTTCTCTAAGATTTCTAGAAGAATATGACAACAGTAAGAGATCAGACAAGAAAGTGCTTTTTTTTTCTTAAAGTCAAAACCCTCTACTCCTTTTTTCTTTTTTTTCAATTCAATAAGCATTTATTAATCACTGAAAGTACACCGATGAGAAGTAGCACTTAGAGACATTAGGAGAGCTCTAGAGTTAAATGTGAATCTCAACACCACTGATTTCTATAGGTGTAATCAGAACACCCTAGAATAGAAATTAAGTTCCTTGTAACTCTAAGTCCTGTGACATTCCAGTGACTGAACATAGAATCCCTCGGGAAATGAACTGGAACTGGACAATCTTCCCTTTCCCAATATAATACGTTTTAGTCCTTTTTTACACTTTCAGTTTACTTCCAGTTTCTCACACCAGAGAAACAATGTGGTATTTAAACATGTGTGTCTGATTTATTTCACTTAAGAGGATGCTCTAAAGATGCATCCATTTACCTGGAAATATCTCAAGCTTATCATTCTTTATGGCAGAGTAGTACTCCACTGTATAAAGAAAACCACATCTTCTCTATCCATTCGTCTGTTGATGGGAAAGGGAAGAAATTGTTCAAATGGGAAGGGGAACAAGGGAGGGGGAGTGGGGAAAGGAACAGAGGGACAAGAAGAAAAAGAAGAAAAAAATGAAAACAAAGTTTTTGTAAATAAGGAGGGAAGAAGGGTTGAAGGGAGGGGAGGGGAATGGGAAAACAAGCAGCAGCAAGATGTATCATGTACCCTATGATATATCAAATTCCCTATGATGAATGTTAGCACTATGTATATCCAAAATGTACCATTAAAATAAAATAAACATTTTTAAAAAAGAAAATGAACTGGAACAATTTAACAAACAGATAGAGCTGGTAAGAAAAATAAACTGAAGTTGAGAGGCTTCTTTCAACCTGAGCTACAATATGAAGAAAAAAAAAAGTGACCTATGTATTACTATTAGAAAAACAACCGATTTCTGGAATTTCTTTCTGTACTTCTTATTCTTTTTTCTTTTCCTTGGTGGTACTGGGAATCAACCACAGAGCCTCGCACATGCTAGGCACAAGTCTCCCCACTGAGCAACACCCCAGCAAGCTCTCTGAACTTCTAATCAGGGTCTTGGTAAGTGTCCAGACTGACCCTGAACTTGTGATCCTCATGTTTCAGCCTCCTGAGAAGCAGAGATTATAGATGTGTACCACCCCACTCAGCCACTTTCCTCTATTTTCTATATAGGGTTACCATAAGCCAAGAGGCAATTTGCATGAAAAGACTAATAATGAATAAGGCAGGACCAACACTTACCCTGGCTTTCTACAATGTCAGGGAAAATCACGGGGATGGTCAGAGGAAGCCTGCTCGACTGTGATGTAATTCTAGCCTCTTTTTTAGTATCATCTGTGCTTTCTGCACTGTACAACACAAAAGCATGACAGACTTTCTCCCTAGTGCTGAATGCTTCAGAATGTGTAAGAGAACTGCTCTGAAGACTCCAAGCCCTTTTGTGTATGGGAGCTGATGGGTGAGCTACATTAATTCCCTGTCCCAGTCTGTCTAAACAAAGTGCTTTTAAGCCAAGCAAAATGCTGTGCAGTTCTTGATGAGCAAGCCTATCAGGGCAGAGTTGTTTGCTTGTAAGTGGAAGCTTTCTGGCAATAGCTGCAGGGTATGTTCTCCATCAGAGGCATTAAGTAAGCCTGGGTCTTGTATTTCCAGTGATAAAATGCTTATGCAGTATTACAACTAATTAAGTCACAATGAAGTCTAATCAATAAGGAATCAGAAATATTGTCCACAAGAGATTTCTATGTACTTGCCATCACTGCAGTTTTTTCATTGTAAATTAATTTTCCTTCAGTTAAATAAAGATCTTACTAAGTCTGCTAGCAGGTGGTATAGAAGAATAAGGCAAACTATGCTTTAAGAAGTTAGGCTGCTGTGGTTTTTTAAAAAGTACTGTTACTGAATTAATCTGGTACTGAAAAAATTTAAGTTACTGGCAGTGGGAGGAGAAGTCAAAAAATGCTTCAGGTGACATATGCGTCCAGGCCAGGTCTCATCTCTTGTAACAGCTCAGGAAAACAGGAAGTTTCATCCTCTAATCCTTCTATAATTTAGGCTCGGGTTTTACCTAAAGGACACTCTCTGGGATACTTGGAGGAATTCAACCCAAAAATGCTGATATGAACCAAACATCTTTTACCTGAGACACAAAAAGCCAACTGTATAGGAGAGCAAAAAACCTTTTAAAAACTAGAAGTCACTTCACCTGCTCATGTACACAATAACCCAAATAATATACAGACATGTACACACACACACAAATTGATTTGCTGAATAATAAATTCAGATCATCAGTGAAATTGCCTATTACTTCAGTAACACAAGAGTGTAATGTAAGATTCAACAGTAAAGTAGTGATTCACTTTGTCATTCAAAAAATATTGACTAAAAATTTATATCCTACCAGATACTGTTAGGTTTTATGGAAGATGTTGCTGTGCAAAACACAGTACTGCTACCAAGGGGCTTGCATTCTGGCAGAGGTGAGGGGAGAAAGACATATATAATTATAAAACTAGGTGGTATAAAATCATTCAGCCTGGAATAAATCTGTTAAACTTATACCACAGTCACTCCAAGTTGAAAGTATATGCTTTTAGTACATCTCAGGATGCCTATGAATGGAAGGCATAGACCAGGCACAGAAAGATCCATCCACTAACTGTGAAGACACTCATTCCACAAATTACTGAGAATAAAGAGAAGCTTAAAATTCTTGTAACTGAATTCATTTGTAGAGCATGGCCTCCTACACAGCTGGAGATACTCTGGAATTCAATTTGGCTAGGGGAAGCTAGATGATAGGTTCTTTCCTTCTTGTCTCTCAAGTGCTAATTTAGAAAACTATACCAGCTCTGCTGGAGTTTCTAGATCCTTTTAGCAGAAGAGTGGGTATGATAACAGCTTGAGAAGAGAAAGGATCATGTTCATAAGAACTTCCCCCCACCGCACTGTCTTTTGTAGCACAGTGACAGCAGACCTGACAGGCTCTCACCTCCACAGGAAGAATTAACTCTAAATCTGGTGAGGTTTAACTGTGCCCAGAAACAGGAGTTGAAGCAGAAAAAGGACTCTGGGGCAGAGTCTAGGCTTCCTTTAATGAACCTGAAACTTCATGATACTCAAAGATTGTCTAAACTGAAAAAAGAATGAACACATTATGGTTCTGTTTTCTCCTATGCTCATTCTTTTGATGGTGCCCTCTGATGGGCCGTGGGATTCAGACCTACGACGTCAGGCAATACATGTATGTTCTTGAGGGCAGGAGAGATCACCATGGTAAGTGGCAATTGTCAACTCATTTCCTACATTGAGTTGTTTCTCATTTTCTATACTTAATCTTCCAAAAACTTTTATTCTTACTTAGGGAATTACTTGCCTGGGATTACTTGTCTGGGAATAACAACATGATATTTAAGATAATCATGTTGGCTTTCTCTGAGTCTTTAAACTTAAACGCTAACCTATATTATATTATAAATATTAGGCCTTTCAAAGCACTTAATGCTATATGGTTCATTTCTAAGCACCAACAGATAGTGTGGCTGTCAGGTTAGCTATTTACCAGGACCCAATCTCTGAAGCCAGCTTTGGTAAGGGTTGAACAAGAATCTTTTGCCATGGAATGAGAGGGTGGGGCAGTGGGCAGAGGAGATCCAAACTGCTCACAGGAAGTACTGTGGACACTGGAAGAGCAGAGGAAGTGGTTTATTTATCTTGCCCTTTTGCAACAGTGTGGTGTAGCAGAACAAACACTGAATTTGAATACTGACTAAGTTACTTATTACCTGTCCGGATTTAGGCAAGTCAACTAACTTCCTTAAACTTCAACTTCCTAACCTTCATTAGCAAAATGATAAAATAACATATACTGTTACTAATTCCAGAGTATGGTTATGTGGCTCAAATTAGATCAAGTATAAGAAAATAATCTGTAAACTCTAAAACTCAAAGTAAATGGTTTAAACTGGAAAATGATATGATCAGATTTGTGTATGGTATGTTTTGTTTATTTTTATATTTGTGTCCTGGAAAGACTGCTCATGAAGTGACGTGCACAATGGGACAACTCTGGAGCCAGGAATCCACACAGCTGATTATTGTTTAGGGGAGAGGATGCTAATATGGTTTACAGACGTGGCTACAGAAATGAAGGGCTGAATCTACAGTATTTGGTAAGTGATTGCTGCAGAATGGTGGGCAAGAAGGATGAAGGAAGGCTTGTTTCTGCTTTGGTCAGATGGGGATGCCATTCGCTGTTTGGAAGACGTTCATTAACAGGTGAAAGAATAAACTGTGGTACATTCAGACAATGGAATATTATTCAGCAATAACAGGAAATGAACTAAAAGACACAGATGAAACTTACATACATATCACTAAGTGAAAGAAGCCAAATCTGAAACAGCTATACACTGTATGTTTCCAACCATATGATATTTTGGAAAAGGTTAAACTTGTGGAGACAATAAAGGGATAAGTGATTTGGGGGGAGGGTGACGAAGAGGTGTAGCACAGAGAATTTTTAGGACAGACAAACTACTCTCTGAATGATATTACAATGGGAGATACACATCATTGTGCATCTGTTAAAATTCATAAAATGTACAACATACACAGTGACCCCTAATGTAAATGGTGATTTGTGGATAATAATGCAGGGTCAATTTAGGCCCATCGATTCTAACGAATGTACCACTCTGGTGGAGACACTGACAGGAAGAGAAGCCGTGGGGTGTTGAGGCAAAGGGAATATGAAAACTCTCTGCACTTTGTGCTCAGTTTTGTTGTGAATCTGCCATTGCTCTAAAGTATAAAATCTACTTTCAAAGGTAAAGAATGGTAAAGTACGAAATACTGCTGGGCAGCTATTAGGATATAACTGAAGTTACGCAGCTGGTTAATGACAAGATTACTTGTTACCCTGACAAGCACAAGCTACTGAGCCATTTCTGTACTTCCTTCTACAGTAAAATCAGAAAGGGCTAGGAATACTTCCCCACCCTACTTTCCTTCCGTCCTTTTCTGTTGCATCTGCATGCTTCAGGCTTTTGTTCCTGCCACTCTACCACAACTGCACTTGAAGAACACCAATGATCTCTACGTTTCTCAATACAACCTTCAGTTTTGTCTTCTTACTTAGTAGTGTTACTCTTGGCCCCATTGGAACATTTTCTTCATTTGTTTCTTAAAACAAAAGGCTTTCTGGCTTTCCTAACTAGCTTATAATCATGCTTCATCTTCTTTATCTTTAAATACTGGTATGTTTACGGACCCTAATCCTTGGACCTCTTCCCTTCTCTATAATTACTAAAAAATAATCTCATAGTATGAAACACACCTCTGCACTGATGATTCCCAAACATACTTGCCCAAAACTCTCTCCTAAATTCAACCAGTACACAGTATCTGAAATTTAGATGTCCAATGGGCCTCTCAAACTTCACAAATCTTGGCTGGGTATGGTGGTCCACACCTGTAACCCTAGCTTTGGGAGGCAGGAGTTTGAGGCCAGCCGCAAGTTCGAGGCCAGCCTGGGCTACCTAGTGAGTTCAAGGCCAGCCGGGACTACATAGCAAGACCCTGTGTCAAAACAGAACAAAACAAACGAAAAAACCAAAGCAAAACAAACAAAAAAACCCTTCACATGTCTAAAACACCTCTCCAAAATGTAAGTATTCTGCCCTAGTCATCCCATTTGAGTTAGGAGTAAATTCATCCTGACTGCTCAGGCCAAAACCCCTGGAAATATTTTTATTTATTTTTTTTTGAGATGGGGGTCTCACTATGTAGTGCGGGCTGGCCTCAACTCATAATAATCCTCCTGCTGGCAGCACCACCAGGCTGAGCTGCAGTTACCTTTCACTACTCTCTCTCTCTCTTGCTTCAAATCTAATACTAAATGTTGTTAGATTCAGACTACCTGGGTTTAAATTTCGGTTCAGTCACTCAGTGGCAATGTAATCTTGGGGAAATTGTTTAACCTCTCCTGGCTTCAGTGTTATGACCTGTAAAATTAGGATGACAAGGTTATGCATCTCACAGGATTGTGATAATAAATAAGTTAATGTTTTCAAGATGCTTTGAATAATATCTGTCAGGCAGTGTGTAGTATCCCTTCAATCAGACCACTTCCTACCATCTCAACCTCCACATCCCAGAGTTTGGGAACTAGCCCCCAATAATCTGGATTATGCTAAATCTCCTACTAACTGGTCTCCTTCTTTTAGCCTTTGCACCTTTTGATCTACCTGCAATACAGCAGCCACAGTGATCTTTTTAAAGAAGTCACTGTTAAGGGTTAGGAGGACAGCTCAATGAAGAATGTTTGCTGGGCACGTGCTAGGCTCTGAGTTTGATCCCCAGCACTGGATAAATAAACAAACAAACAAAATAAAAAATAACTGTAAAAGGTTTTTTTTGTTGTTTTTTGGGGTTTTTTTTGGTGCTGGGGAATCGAACTCAGGGCCTTGCATTTGTGAGGCAAATGCTCTACCACTGAGCTAAATCCCCAGCCCCTGTAAGAGTTTTTCAACTGTTTTGCATGCTTGAAAATTTTCATGATGAAATTTGGGAAAAAACAGATGTGAGAGTACATCACTCCTCTGTCAAGACTTTTAAAAACTAAAGTCTAGGTAGGTCCGAAAACAAGCTCCCCTTACCTTTCTAACTCATCTCTATTCCCGGCATCACCCTTTCTTTTGGGGAAATACAGGCTTCTTCCAGTTTCTCCAATGCTCAGAGTTCCCTCCCCAGGGCTTGTGCCCTTTGGGCCCCTCTGCAGACTGCACTGACCCAGCCTTCATCTACTTCAGCCTTTCCCACACACCACTGTCCTGGACACACCTTTTCAAATGACTTCCCACTTATCGTGCTAAATTCCTCTATTTTACTTTTCTCACAGAACTTTTATCATTATCGGGTATATTAAGTCATCAATTCTAAGAAACTTAAATATAGTCCATGTTTCACCTACTTATTCTAAAATGTAATTCCATTGTGCTTATATTTTGCTGCCAACACAGTGAACATATGTTCTTCCTTAAAGTAAAAATAGACGAATAAGCAAAACTACACTATTTTCTGCAAAGTTTCTAAAATGCTGTCTTCTTAAATACACATAAATGGCGACAAAAACTACAGATTCTAGGTATCTGGCATCTTGTTTTTAGTGTTAAATTTTCTAACAGCTATTTACCCTACTGCCCACTCATTTAAAAATATTTTTTATTTGAGTCTGGAGGATAACTATCAAAGAAGTAGGAAACGAAATAGTAGCAAGACTAAGATACAAAGCATGCTTTATCCTTGGCATTTAAAACCACACTGCAATGGGGCCCCAGTAAATGGAAATTCTGTATTATAATGAAAGGAGGTGGGAGGACCAAGGTAAGGCCACAATATTTACTTCATGGCTACTAGTATATGCATTACTTAATTGAATCCTCAAAGTAACAGCCTTCATAAAACTCTCAGCCAATTTATAGATGAGGAAACAAAACCATCCAATGCCAAAGCCAGTATATTCTGTTCTGACTGGACCCTTCCTCTTGGAGGCACCAGGACAGCAAATTGGAGCTAAGGAAGGCTGTAAAATGGGTCATTTGTACTTGATCACTGAATTCTCAGGATAACTTAGCATCCTAACTTTTCATGAACCTAGTCACAGCTGTGTACTGGCAACTCCCTTACCTGTGGACATAAAAAATGGGATGCGGAACTTTCCACTCAGCACCCGGGCCCGCAGATTCTGCAGTGTGCTCCCATCAAATGGCAGGGCCCCGCACACAAGCACATAGAGGACAACTCCAAGACTCTGCATCCCAAACAAAGAGTATGTACAATTAATTGCATCAGAGGAAACAAAAGAGGTCATTATAGTGTGTGTGTGTGTGTGTGTGTGTGTGTGTGTGTGTATGTGTGTGAAGACCATGGTGAGCATACACAAGAGTACAGAACAGATTTTATTCTTTCTTATGAGATTAATTGGGGTATTGCCAAGCCAATCATCTTCAGAATAATGAACACTCTTCTTTGCGTCCAGACATGAATTCGGGGTAACAACCCAAACTCCTCAGTACTCATCCTCTAGGGATAAGGCAAGCAGCCAAAACAGAAAGAATCTCTGTTCTTGGCAAGTGCACAAATCCACGCTGACCTTAAGATCTTCTGCAGATGCAAAGGGGTGGCAAACTCGAGGCTCAGCTGTAAGGTGAGCTCTGGAGAGGCTGCTGCACAAAGGATTGGAACAGACGGAACAGGTGACCCAGCTCTCCACCCACAGCAGCAGCACAGGCCTCCAGAAGGAGGAAAGCGCCATCTGGTGGCAGGAGGATGGGGTGCAAGCGAAGTCAGTCACTTACCCAGATGTCCACTTTGGGCCCGTCATACTCCTTTCCTTCAAAGAGTTCTGGTGCAGCATAGGGCGGACTGCCACACCAGGTCTTCAGCAGCTGCCCAGGCGTGAAGAGGTTACTGAAGCCAAAATCTGGAAGGGCAAATGAACACGACTAATGTTATCACAACCCCGGGTCTAGTCACTGCAGCACAGATCCCAAACCATTAGGTCTGGGTACCAAACGCAAAAAGAGAACATTTAGAAAGTATGTAGCCGGCCACTTGAACTTAAGTAAATAGCAAAATAAAGATATAGATGAGCTGGAAGGCAAAAAACATCTGGATAACCAAAAGTAAACGTGGTTGATTTATGTGAGCAATACCAGCACTATCCCCGTCACAAGCCTGGGGAGAGTGAGGTGGGTGATACCTGTTCTTTTAAGAACAAAAATGAAACTGGATGACTGATGTTAAGAACATATTAGAATCAGTAAACACATAGAAGCTTCCTCAACTGCATCCAGAATTTTCATATCATTTTTATTTATGACAAACACATTTATATGACCATTTAAAAATTAAGACAAAGTGACATTAAGGTGGCTTATTCAAAATGAAGAAATGTGACTTATTCATAAACTGAACGAAGAACAGTTACATTTACATTTTAACTTAAACTCTTCCTCCCTCACTATTTTAACAGGGAGTAGAGATGGAAGGTAGGAGGGGAGAATCAAGGGGAGGAATACTAAGAAAATGAGCAAGGATGGCAGTCCAGAGGATGCAAATTCACTGATATAAATATTGTATTTTTACTTATGAACAACCCCTACACAGGCTAGAATTCCTTGCTTCAACAGGAACCCCTTCCTGCCCTGTGCATACCACTCCCTGCAACTGGCACCCCCAAAAGCTGAGTACCTACATGCTCCCTGAAACTCTTCACTTCCTTTCCTAGTTTTACTCTCACTTGTCATGTTGACAAGTGTCTCCTTTTGCTCTTTGCTGACCCCCCTTTACAGAAGCTGTTTCATCTTTTTGTGTGGGATCTTGCTGTGTTACGCAGGACAGTCTTAAACTGTTTTGTCTCAAGTGATCCTCCTGCGAGTGCTGGGATACCGGCACCAGGTGTGCAGCACCACATTGGCAAGATGTAAATATTTGCTCATATTGACTGCCTCTCCTTGCTCTGTATTTCCTCAGGGCTAACTCTTCTGGTCCCAGCAGCTTCCACTATCACTGATACCAGTCTTTAGTTCCTAGCACTAACTTCTAATATGGTACCTACTTGGAAAAAACAAAAACAAAACACAAACCAAGAATTTTCTAAAATCAAATCTGTTCTTCCCATCTTCACGAATGGGGCCGGGGATTTAGCTCAGCAGTTAGAGTGCTTGCCTAGTAAGCACAAGGCCCTGAGTTCGATCTCTGGCACCAAACAAAAAGAACAAAACAAACAATCACAAACAAACCAAAAAATAAAGAATGTGACCTATCCTCATGAATGGCATTAGATCTTATTACTAAGAACACTGGAGCCATCTTTAATTCCTTTTGCCTTCTCATTTCAAGCTGGTAATGGCACTCTTACTGCTTCTAGCCTATGTCCTGAATCCACCTTCTCATTTCTAGCTCTATTTCTACAATTGTAGTTCACACTCTTCTCACCTCTGATCAAGACTGATGCTTTGCTTACTACCTATGTTTTTTCTTTCCCTCTAAGCCATCCATTCATAGCATAGTAAATATTACACAAATCAGGTCTTGTTACATCCTTACTTCAGAATGTCTAGTGGCTCCCTTCTGCTGATAGAAGTCTTATTAATCTCTCGGCATTGTCCTTTAAAGCCTTTCAAGATCTAGCCCTACCCTACCTTTCCAATCCCTGGCCATGTTAACATCGGTAGACTATTACATCCTGTGTTTATATGCCTTTCTTATGTTATTTCCTCTCTGTGCCATGCCTTTTCCTTTATTTTCCACCTTCAAAATATCACTCATTTCCAAGGACCAGTCAAGTACTACTTCCTGTATGAAGCTTTAACTGATTTCCAGCAGAAAATACCATGCCAATGGCTTCCTCCTCTGTGCTTCTACAGCCCTTTGTTTACCTCTCTACATTCCAATTATCATAATTTACTTGCATTATACCAAAAGTTAATGGATGGACCTGTCATAGCTTTATTTCCCCTAGTCTTCATACCGCGGGTTGAATACATAGCAGAAATTCAAGAAACGGTCACAAAATTAACCTGCAATAAAAATCACTAGGCTAATCCTCTCCCAGACTCCCGGCCTCTGGCACCCTCTCATATTGACAATGGCAGCTGGCCTGCTAGTAGAGCCTCTACCTCCCAAGGTTCTAAAATTAACTTACTGATCACAAGGGGCTTGCAGGACAGGACCACACTAGACTCATTATAGCTATGAGAAATGGAATACTCTCATTCATCAACAAAAATAAATGATGCTTCTGTGAGGCCTCCCTGGAGTCCTTATAAGAAATGTCTACTACCTTCTCTGTATTCCCCTATTACTTTGTATTTCTCCTTTAAGTTGTTTGTACATATATGTATGTATGTATGTATGTGTGTGTGTGTGTATATTTCTCCATTAAGTTGTTTGTACATATATGTGTGTGTGTGTGTGTGTACACACACACACACTCTTCTTCTAGCACCTTAAAAATGCCCGATTTCTCTTGTAGAGATCTTTTTCACTTCTATTTCCTTAAGAAGTCTTTTTCCTTCTCTGACTCTATCATTGCACTAACATGGTGTTTTAACACAGTGGGCACTTACTCAATGTTGACAATGAATGAAACATTTAAAGCCCTACCAATTAACCTACAACTTTTGAAACAAAACAACTTTAACTTACAACTTAAGGTCTATACACACTGAGTACTGTCACAATTTTTCTTAAGAGAATGAGGATAGGTTACTAAAAATGAAATTCAACAAAGTAGAAGTCTTCAGGAATAAGGTAGAAGGATGATTTTTAATTTTAAAAACTGGTTTACAAAGACCTTCACCAGGCCCTTTTTTGTGACCAGTCTTCCTCTTCTCCACAGTGCAGAGGAGGAATGATGATGGAGTCTGACACTGGTATGACTAGAAAATAAAGTCCAGAAGAAACAACTGTGGAGTTGTTCTATCTACAATTAATAACTTTTCCATCTTTCTGCTCTGCCAGAGAGGGGGAAAGCATAAGTTTAACAGCATTAGCTTGTTTACGAGACTATCAAAGAGGAAATCTTTTGGTTTTTTTTGTTTTTTTTGTTTTTGGTGCTGGGAATCGAACTCAGGGCCTTGTGCTTGCAAGGCAAGTACTCTAACCACTAAGCTAAATCCCCAGCCCCCAAAGAGGAAATCTTTACAAAGAAAACAATATCAAAGGGAATGAGCTTCTGTGATGGCTGTAGACTTTGACTCTTAGGTTTTTTGGTTTTGTCTGTTTTCCTTTTTGTGGTACTGGAGACTGAACCCAGCATCTTCACACTGAGATATACTCCCAGCCATCTCTACTGTATTTTTTTTTTTGTGGTGCCAGGGATCGAACTCAGGGCCTTGTGTTTGCAAGGCAAGCACTCTAACCATTGAGCTAAATCCCCAGCTAAGTTTTTAATTCTGATGAAGTGTAATTCACCTGAATTTTCTTCTGTTGCTTAGGTACTTGGTATTAATGTAAAGAAACAAAATATGCCTTTCTGAAGAAGTCTGCAAACCATGCATGGAGGCAATAAGGAATTGCTGGGACTTTTGGAGCAGACAGATGACATGATAAAATCAACCTGAAAGCAGGATTAGCTTATATGATGTGAATGTTGAAGGCTTGTGCTAAAGTGTATTTATGAAAATAAGGACAATTCAGAAAGAGACAACAGCTTTTATATGGGGCCAAAAAGTAGAGAATATAGCCCTGATATGCAGGGGTTCAGAAATGCAGACAGACTTCAGAAAAATACAAGTTGGCTTGGGAAGGAAAAAAAATTATTTAAATTACATTTTCTTATGTCTTGAGTTTGAGGTGATAAAAATTTAAGTGGAGATGTTCTGAAAAACTGAGTTAAACAGCGAAAATATTTTTCGAAGATTGAATTTAAAAAGGGAATCGACAAGATTAAGTTTTGGGTAGTTCTTATTCCATAGGCACAAGAATAGAAATAAAGTTTTTATAAAATATTCCATTAAATAACAACAAAGTTTTTATGAAATAGTAATAATGACTTCGGGATGGGAGGGATTCTCAAGACACAGAAAAAAAAAAAAGCAATAAAAACACTAATCATAAAGGGAAAAGTTATATTTTAGAAACATTTTATAGTTATTTTATAAAAATTCCAGTATGAGGAAAGTATTTGCTGTAACATAAAGGACAAAAGCAGTATATAAAATTGTATACACTGCTGTATATACAATTGTATAAAATTATATACACTGATCATAATTATGGAAAATCTGTATAGGAAAATAAGGTAAAAGAAAATGCATTCAAAATGATGATACTCTTAGAGTTGGGATTACAGTTTGCATATTTAGAAATGTCTTCTTGTCCAAATTTCCTAGGGTCTATGTTTATATAAATCTATAATTAAATTTTTACTTTAAATATAAAGATGTTAAAATATCATCCTGAACATTAAGAACTAAAACAATGAGCAGTTCATTTCAGAGACTTCTCAGGTAACAATGTTGATAAAATATATCCTTTGTGTTTGTTTACTGGTAATGGGAGAGACTTACAACTTATAGATTCAATATTAAAATGATGAATAAGGGTTGGGGATTTAGCTCAAGTGGTAGAGCACTTGCCTGGCAAGCACAAGACCCTGAGTTCGATCCCCAGCACCAAAATAAATAAATAAATAAATACATAAATTAATTTAAAAAATTAAAAAAATAAAATGATGAATATTCTAAAAAGCTACAGGAGAATACAGAGTCATAACAGAAGAAACTAGTTAAGATGGATACTCACACCCACACAGCAGAAGCCATATGGGTGGAGTTGTTCTCTTCTTTGTGGCCCACGGTCATTTTCTTCTGCACTCATAAGTGGCTCTTAACATAATTTGTTAGATCTCTTTTCCAACCCCCAACACCCGGGTTGGTTAGCATTTGTCTGCAGACTGAAATGGCAACTTAAATCCCCTTCTCTTAACACAGAGCTGCAGGCTTTAATTTCAACCATATGTCTGTCTTCTAGCACGTTTTAAATGCCAGAGGTTACTATCGATTTTGAGAAATTCTTTGTTGTAGGCAAGATCAGGAGTCCGGGGCTATATAAAGTAGTGATGCTGAACCCCTAAAAATAAGTAATATCATCATCTGGATATGTGTAATACGGTACGGGAAAGAGGAAAGAAGGGGTGATTTAAAAATCAGGATTACTACAACAGGAAATTTTCTTCTCTGGTCTACCACTTCAGAGCTACACTCTTGGCTTCTTTTCTGGCTGACCAAAGAACAATCCAAAGCAGATGTAAACAGCTTAGGCACAACCTCCAGCAGTTCGGTGTTCTCAGTGTTTGTAAGGCAATGCAGTACAGCTGCAATCAAGGGTAACCGGTCTTCACTGCTGGATTACGTTTAAAGTAAACAGCTGGGGAGTGTGGAGCAGAGGGGAAAAGAAATGTGGGAAAATATTTATCCTAAATCAACAACCCTACCAAAAACACAGTGACAAGATCCTTCATTTTTTCAAATATAAAAGGCCTCTAAGGACTCATAACTTCAATACTGCAACTGCAATTAGAGACAAAGACAAAAACAGAAATAATTCTGACCCCTGATGGACTTTAAAAAGGGAAGGGAGTAAGGATGAAACACAAGCTATTAGGCGTTCTTGACAGAAACTACTGAAAGAACCAAAGATCAACACTGGCAGAAAACCATCATATATAAATAGGATTTAGACTGCTATATAGACTAGTAAAATGGAATATGACTCAGATAAAGAACTAATTCTGCTTTTCTGCTACAATATTACTGTCCCAGAATTCATGTAACGCAAAGGCTGTATTTGAAGCTGATAAAAATAAGAGGCAACTGTGTGGGTCTCAGGATTACGGCAATGATGAAGGATGAGTTTTAAAGTTCCTAAGAATCATAATATTAGTTTACTCTTAAAATTGGGTCTTGGGAAGTTCTCAATATTTAGCAGTCATTCCAACTCCTGGTTGAACTTCCTGACTAGGAGCTAATAAAGAAGTGATGCCAAAAACTACTTACTCACAACCTGAGCATATATACACGAGAGAAATTTCTTCAGGGGGAAAAGAACATCAGCGTTTGGTGGTGGTGAGGGATGGACCAGCACTAAACTGGTATTTCCAGTGAATGACTTATATACTTTCCCCTGACATATGTTGACAGAATCACTGAACTCAGATATTTTTAAATGAAGTAATAACCCAATCTCCTAATAACCTAATCTCCTCCATACTATTATAGGTAGTACTACCCTAACCCTTCTCATATAAAGCCAGAAACAAAAAATCCTCCCAACACAGGACCTTTATATAAAATGCAGTATTGAGTAGATTTACAATGAAAAGAATTATAATAAGACACTTTCTATAAGACATGTCAACACTATCCACTGGAATTTTGCAACTATTAATTAGTATTATTATAGCCATAATTCTAAACTGTACCAGCTAGAACAAAAGTCCAATCCTTTAATCAGGCAAGTTTCTAATAATGAAGATGAGCATACTATATAAAATTTTAGCATGCCTATTACATGACATGATGAATCAAAGTCTTCTTCAATTCTCAAGATAAACTAAAGATAACAAATACAGATACAATTATTTTCCCAACTGAAAAACGAGATATGATCTGATAAGCAAAGTGTACTTTGGAGAGAAGAATGTATGATTGGAGAAAAGAATGTTATCTGCCTAAAAGGTACGGCAGATAACAAAATACTTTCTAGGTCAAAGCTAATAGAATAAACAATTCAAATGAGAGCCGACATCTGGAAAGTAACCCATCTGAATCTGATGTCTAAATATGGTAACAGGAATAGGTTGCTCCCAATTTTCAGAGGGACCACAAATGAGTTCTTAGAGCAATGTGAATATGACAGGCACAGCCCCTGTCCTCGTGGGATGAGTCCAAGGAGGGTAGAGCACATGGAACAAGGACACAACTACCTGTGTAATTATAGCCACCCTATGAATTTAAGAAAAAGCTCAGGGGACAACTGATAATAGAGAAAAGGGGCTTTCTGAAGAAGATTCTATTAAAAGTTCAGAAAATATCTCAATGTGACCAAAAAAACCCAAAGTGATACTTGGATTAGAATGTAAAGAAAACACTAATCTATTTAATCAAACAGTTAACCAGTATTTTCTAACTTTTTTGACTCACAGACTCCTTCAAAGGAATAAGTTACCTTAAAATCTCTCAAAGGAATTTAAAAAATCATTTTGTCATATTTGTATCATTTATGATAAAAGTGATTTGAAATAATAGATCTTTCATTTTAATTAGTATAGTATTTGAAAACTGATACAAAACATCTATGAACTTTAAGGAATTCTTATTTGCTCATTTTAAAAGTGACTATTTAATTTACTTAAATTACATAAAGAAATATATTAATTTCAATTTGATAAATATTTAGAGTTTGGAAACCACATATATTGAGATTATAATACCTAAAATAGATGGAGACTTTTCATAACTTGGTATTTGGAATGATGGGATAATTTGAACCTAAAAACCAAACTGTTTATTTTCACACTTTATTTTTAAATGATCAAATGGATTAGCAAATTGTAGGCCATTATAATCACTTCACAATTAATCCAGTATGAATGTGGACAGTCCTTGTTCCTAATAAATCAAACTGGGTATAACATATAAGTAGATATAAATAGGGATATAGATGTATAAAACTTATGTTATTGTTATATATACAGAGTCTGCCAAAAAAAATCTACACACATGTCAGGAAAAGAAAAATAGTATGATGATTTTTCAACAGATGGAGATATCCTCATATGGGGGGTCCTAGAAGATGTCATCTATCACAGAAAACCCACTACACTGCTGGCCCTTACAGAAGAAACTGAAAATGCATGTGCAGCAATCTCAATGGACACTGCGACCACGGTTACCCAAGCAGCAGTTCACCATGCTAATAAATGCTTGGAAGCTAATGGCCACCCCTTTGAGTACCTCTTGTAATTGTAGAGGCCAAAGGTAACTTGTATTAATCTCATGATGTCTCAATAAATTTAGGATTAAAATATTTACACATAGGGCTGAGGATTTAGCTCAGTGCTTAGAGTGTTTGCCTCGCAAGCATGAGGCCCTGAGGTTCGATTCCCGGTACCAAAAAATAAATAAATTAATTAAATAAAATAAAATATTTACACAAGTTTTTCTTCTCCTGAAGTGTGTATACATTTTTTGGTGCAAATATACACATACACACACACACACGCATACATGTATGTCTGTGTATGTGTGTGTATTTTTTTTTATGTTTAGATATAATTTTTGGCTTTAGAGGCTTAGAAACACATCTTGATGTGCCACATAAAATACAGTGATCGAATGAAGATAATTTGTGAATTTGGTGATGTCTGACTTGATGCGCTATAGAATTATGATTTTTATCCTTATTAATTTGAATTTCAACATTAGTGTTCTTCTCCTTTACATAGTTCAATGATTCATGATAGATGTAAATTTAACAAAATACAATGAAAAACTGCACCCTCATAAAAACTACTATGGTAACCAACTACTTCAACTGTGTAATAAATGGAACGACTGAGTCACAAGTATGCTCATTAGCTCCCTGGTAGCAGTTAGACACACTTGATTTATACTCAGAGGCTCTCAAACTATTGCATTTAAGGAGGGTGAGAAGACTTAAATAATTACTTCATTTATTAACTCCTAAACAATGGAAAAGGCAACAGAAACCATTAACATTTTTTATAACATAAATTTCCAGAACACTGAGAACCTATGAAATCAGAAATCACTGGCAGGAAAAGATCCTGCACGCTACTCAAGGAGTTAAATTAAGGGCAGCCTGTGCTAAGAAGAGCTTTAAAGATCACACAGAGCAGGAGGTTTTTTAAAAGCCTACATACCCATATCTACTATTAGCAAACTAACTTTTCCTGTTTGACACTAAGAAAACAGATGTGAATATTATACTCACTCTTATGATTTTTAAGAGCACTGATAAATTCAGGACTCATAAAAATGAGAACCAGATTCTGGGCTAACAGGGACTTTTACTAAAATCCTGTCACCTAGCAAAGGCTTGCCTAAGAAATCAGCCTCGCTCTTTTTGATATTCTTTTAAATTTCTGTCATGTTTTTCACACAACAGTGAAGACTTCTTCCAAGGCAGAGTGAAGGAGCACACTGGTGATCAGTGAGTCCGTTCCCAGCATCAGCCTGCAGTTCAGGAACTCATGGAGAGTTGGGGAAGCAAGGTCTTGAGTTAGACTTATAAAAGTTCTTACAGTTTCTCTATCCACAAAGAACATTTAAAACACTCTAAATAGTAAAATGTCAATATTCTTTTAAAACATCTTGAATTAGAAACTACGGGTAAGGGGCTGGGGATTTAGCTCATTGGGTAGAGCACTTGCTTAGCAAGCACAAGGCCCGGAATTTGAGACCCAGCACCCACCCACCAAGAAAGAAACAAGTAAGTAGCTGGGTGTGGTGATGCACACCTGTAATCCCAGCCCTGGGGAGGCTGAGGCAGAAGGACTGCCAGAGTCTGAGGCCAGCCTGAGTTATACAGTGGGTTTAAGGCCAGGCTGAACTACACAGGGAGACCCTGTTGAAAGAAAGGAAGTGGGGAGCGGAGGAGGGGAAGAGAGAAGGGGGAGTAGAAGAGAGAGAGGAGAAAAAGGAGGGAGGGGAAGAGGGGAAGGAAGGGGAAAAAAAGAAACTACAGGTAGGTGCACAGCTAACTTCCTTCAGTCTCAATGCTTAAAATTTTTCAAGCTGGGGATTTAGCTCAGTGGTTAAGGTGCTTGCCTTGCAAGCTCAAGGGCCCGAGTTCGATCCCTAGCACAAAAAAAAAAAAAAATTTTTTTTCAAATCTGTCATTTTCTGCAGCTTTAGTGAGATGCTGATAAATCTATTTTTCACTGCTTCAGGTAGTATTATGTAGACTCAGATGCAGCTCTGACTTTCTGGCTTAGCTTTCTTTCTTCCCCCCGATACTGCAGATTGAACCTAGGGGCCTTCCCCCTGAAATACATCCCCGCCCTTATTATTTTTTATTCTGAGACAGGGTCTCACTAAGTTGGCAGGCAGAACTTGAACTTGTGATCCTACTGCCGAGGGATTAAAAACAACTCTGGCTTTTAATTATTACTTATCCACATTTTATTTATTTATATTTTTAGCCATAGAGGTACAATGTGATATTATACGCATACACTATGGAATGATTAGATCAGGCTAAGTAACATATCACCTCACATACTTATCAATTCATGTTTTAATAACTGCCAAGGTTCAGAAACAACAGCAATGTGAAACCCAGAGATGCTCTGGGAGGGCACAAGTGCATGCTATCCAACCAGTCCTCTTCTCTTAGCTCACCCTCCTCTCCCAGGGCCAGCAGCAGCCAGTAACTCAGAGAAAGAAAAGCTTCCTCCTTCCTTTTGCCCAAGGCCTCAAAGAGAAGGCTTCAATTTCTTCTCTGCCCTCTGTATCCCTCTCCTTTTCTACTCTCACCTCCAATTCCCTGTTTTCCAACTAACCCCAAAATAAGTGCCTTGTGAAATAAGTGACTTGTAACTAATAGATGCTAGCAAGAAAATGTGTACAAACTGGAAGAAATTTTTTATTCTCAGCTTCTCAGATTGGTGTGTTATATATCCTCAAGCACAGTGTTTCAGTGTACCAAAAGTTACAAAAACTACAGGCTGAACAGAATGCATCTTGATAGAATGTCAACATTTTTTTCCCACGTTAAACTTAGTAATTTTAATACTAAAACAAATTGGACATGACATTGAGTAGAACACAAAAAGTGCAAGAATTTTCAAGTTAAAGTGTGATTAAAAGTGTGTTGAAAGTGGGTCATCTCAGACTGTGTAATCAATCTCCCACTCACCCCACCCTGCGTAAGCTCACTCCCCTCTGCTGTGCAGAAAAACCACAGTAGGAAAATCTGAGAAGCAATGTTTCTGCATTGGTAATACAGCTACTATGAGTGAGGCTCTATAAACAGAAGATTTTTCTTTATCCTAGCAGGACACAATCACTTTTCAAGATCAGTGAGCCTCACTTATAACCTAGAACTATCACTGATAAAAATCTGCTAGTTTGAATTATAATTTAGAAATTTTTCATACAAAATAAATCAACTGTATACCTGAAATACCTTTTGAATAAAGGCACATTAATTTTTCATTTGCGAAGCTCTAGTCTTAAGAACAGGATTCAGAAGAGATAATTTTTCAAACTTTGTTTTCCCAGTGGTCAGCGTACACTAAGCATCTCCTACTTGACTGTCGTATGCCATTTCAGGGAGATGACACAGCTGAAGGTATTAAAATTCCTGGGTTCTATTCAGGAAAGTCAAGGTCTTAAGTTATTAACCTTTCAAACAGTAAGGAACATTGAATGATAGATTAAATAAAAAGTATTATGACCATGAAATAAAATTTGAATTCATATGATGAATGTTGCATAACTGCTTCTTGGGGGAGAGTCAAGGACACCGTACTCTCAATCACTATACTGTGGGACTGTCTCAGAAATCCAGGGTTTCCAACCTTGCTTTTCTATATGATAGTATCTAGTACATTCATGCTAAGAGGGAAAGGTTAATGGACTTACAAAATGTTTTGATTTCTCACTTTTATAAAAATGCAATACTCTTGCTCTCACTGCCTTAAGGTCAAAAATTTCCACAGTACCTTAAATCCATGCACTCTGAAAATTCTTTCCAAAATACTGGCTTTTCTGTAGTTGTCCTTCAGATCTTTGCTCACTACTGATTGCCAATGAAAACAATAACATGGGAGTGGAAACTGTCTCATGGAGCCCATTCTGGGAGTCGACATTTAAAGAGAAAAGTTTCCAACTTCCTTAGGTTTAAAAAAAAAAGTTTCCACAATTTTCAAAACATTCTCATAACATCTGAGTATTTAAGAACTTTTCTTCAGGAAATAAGCCAGCTACGTTTCAGTTTTTTCCTACACAAACTTTTTCTTTAAACATAGACTTTTCGCTACTTACTCTCTGGAGACAGGATTAAACTTACTTTTAAATAACGGTGCATCAACCACTTGAAAAAAAAAAGACAACACTATTTTTCTTTGATAGCGCAACATAATGTCTACTTCTAAACCTATCTTTGAAAGTTCCTTCTTCCCGGCCCAGATATCTGACTGGTTACCCAGTCCTGGAACTTCTTGCTTTAAGAGGTCCAACTGCCCACGTCACTGCAGATGTGACATGTGCACACTCCTGCTGCTCACGCTTCTCCAGCCCAGCTCCCCAATGGAACCAAAACAAAATCCCACATGCTCGCCATGTACAACGGCTGCTGCCATCTCTCCCACCCAACTCCTTCTGCCTTCCCTCTTATTATCTCCAGCCATGGTGACCATCCTCCTACCTATCAAAATACGTTAAGATTCAGCTATCTCAGGTTTGTTGTGCTCGGCCTTCTGCTTGGAACGTTTTGAATATTCTGATTAAAAACAGTATTTCTCCCATAAGTTATTCTATCACAATACTCAGAGTTCACCTTCTTCACATCCCTCACAAGAACTTAGGCTGTTACAGATACTATCTCACCCCATCAGAATGTGAGTTCCAAGGGGCTGTTTTATCTGCTGCTGTATCTCCAGGGCTTTCATCAGGGTCTGCACATAGCAGGTGCTTTATCAACGTTTACTGAGTGACTAAGCTTCTGGAAATCTTTCCTCAACCCTACTGATCCTATCATCCTTTAAGTTTCACCTCAAATGTAGTATCTTCGATAGGGTATTTACTTGTATGTCCTCATCAACCCTGCTGTGAGGTTCAGAACAATAAAGTTTCTGAGCACCTAGACAGAATAGGTACACACTAGTCAGTGAAGGGTGAAACCAACAAACAGGATATGGTAAAGTCCCTGTGGAATTCACAGTCTACTGGAATGTTACAAACTAAAGTGGCTTCTTTTTCCTCTGAAACACTATGGTAATTAGACCATACTATTAAACTGGTCATGAATCATGATGCACCTTGCAACATTTCTTCTACTGTGTGGAACTATAATTGGTAGCTGTTGAATACACCATCACCCAGGGATGCAGGCTGCATGCTGAGAGAGTCAGGTTGTGCCTCCCCAGGCCTTCACCAGTTCTTCTACGGAACCCCGGAGGAATGAAAAAATGAAAGGTTAGAGACTAAGAACACCCTTGCCACTGCCAACACACCAGTACTGGAGAGTGAACTCAGAGCCTTCACACTGAGCTACATCCCCAGCCCTTTTTATTTTGAGACAGGGTCTTGCTAAGTCAACTAAGTTGTCAAAGCTGGGCTGAATTTGTGATACTCCTGCCTTAGCCTCCCAGAGTGCTGGGATTACAAGTATGTGCTATCATGAGCAGGTAGAATTCTCTTCTTTTTCCAACATCAGGACTCTCCGCATGAAAAAGTTTGTGTGGGTGCTCTTTATAAGAAATTCAAAGTTTTGGAAAGTTAAATGTGCCAGAAGATGATGAGATTTTAATGTTTGTTAATAAGCTGTATTTACTTGCCAAATATAATGAAATGGAGTAATATGTGTATATGAAAATGCTTTGTGAAGGACTTTAAACATATGCAAATCAAAGTGTGATGTTAACTTTTCAGAGGTCTACACATTTTCTGCTGAAACAGACTATGCACCCTTGGGGGCAGGAGTCACGTTTCACGCTTCTGTTTGCTCTCCTGAGCCACAGAGCCTTTTAGCAACAGGTGAGAGCCCACACAGCCACTGTAAGCTCTTCCTTTCCAGCTTGGCAACTTTGCCTTTTCAGAAATAACATCCTTCTTCTGAAAGTAATAGATGCTTATGCTGGTTTACTCACATAGCAACATCTTTTAAAAATGTCTACCAAAAAAAAATGTCTACAGAAGACAAGTTTGCTAATGCCATTAAGAACTTTTAAATTCTAAAACCAAGAAGAGAAGTTATTTTCTCTAGAAATAGAATTAGAACATAAGTTCACAGACAAGAATTTAAGAACACAAAACTAAACCACAGAATGACGGCTGGTTTGTAATGCCAGTAAATGAAATCTACCTTCATATCTAGGGCTCACACATTCTTTCTAAGAGGGCAGGAATGAGCATGGGCACTTGGGGTAGCTAGATTTTTACAGTATAAAGCACTAAACATAATTTGCCACATTAATTCGTATCAAAAGTAAAAGTAAGTCAATATAAACAAACACCCCCAGAACAATTTATTCATCTTTTGTATTGAACAGAATGCATGATTTTCAGAAGCAAAATAACTTATGTAAACATGGGCATATGGAAAATATAAATTTCTTGCATCTCCTAATTTGAACTTTTATTAGTTCCAAGTTAATTTGCACGGTAATATGTCTGATGACTTTGAAGATGAGCTGCTTAAGACTAACAGTATGGGGCTGGGGATTTAGCTCAGTGGTTACAGTGCCTGGTTCAAAAGCACAAGGCCCTGAGTTCAATCCCCAGCACCAAAAAAAAAAAAAAAAAAAAAAGACTAACAGTATCTCAAGGGGGAAAAAAAGGCTCCTTTTCTATGTTTATTTTATACATGGTAGCTTTTTCTTACTGTAATTAAGAATACTTTATTAAAAAAGATCACTAAACGTATCAGGGATCTGAAAGTTATTTTAGTTTTTTTAAATTAAAGTTGATTTCAATACCTATCTGAACTTATCCTGTCAAAACTATCTAATCTGCCCTTCTATAATTAGTCATGTTCTACCTGGCTTCAACTAGAAGCGTTTCTCCCACTGGTAAATTAAGTTCAAAGATGATCTGGCAGATGTGAGTGAGAATTCTCTCCAAAATGTGAGTGACAAAGGAAATTTAGGCAATGACTGAGAAACTGAGCAATGATGGCCTGTAAAAGAAAGAATACACAAGCAAAGACAAATATTAGCTATTGTAGCAGGCCACAAAATGAGAGGTTCTCATTTACTCTTTGCTATGAAAACGAATAATAAAAATGTAGACTTTGGGTTAATAAAGTTAAAATTCTTGCCAAAGTATATGTATTAACACAGAGAGAGGCCAAAGCTGGCTGCGAATGCCCCAGGAATCTACAATGACACTCCAGTAGGTACAGACTGCTCGTGGGACTAACTACTAATGAAGAGAAACATTTTAAAATCACCTTACCAAAATATTTCAATAGTTTTCCATTCCAATTATCAATGAGCTCTGCTTTTTACTCTTGGTTTCTCAGTGCAAAAGCTAAAAGACATACGAATTTTCCTTAACTGAATCAAAATGCTTCTAACTTCAAAATCAAGAACCAAGGAAACATTTTTAAAGTTTAATTTTAGGTCAGTGGAGGTAGAAGAAAACTACAGGACACAAAAAAGGCCTGCCTCAGTCAATAATCCAAAGACCCCTACAATGACATTTATGGTAGGCTAAATAACGCCCTCCTGAAGATATTTATCTTATCTCTGTGTATCTGTGCATGTATTCATTTACATAGTATTTTTTAAAAAAGACTTTTTGCGGAAGTGATTAAAGATCTGAAAAATGAGGAGATTACCTAAGAGAGTCCAATGTAATCAAAAGGGTCCTTAGAAGATGAAACCGGGAGGATCACAGTTAGGAGTATGAGATGTGGCAATGGAAGCAGGAAGATGGAGTGATATAACAGACATAAGCCAAGGAGTGAAGGTGGCCAGCCTCTGCGGGCTGAAAGAGACAAGAAATAAGATTTCCCATTCCGAATCACCTTCCTCCAGAAGGAACCAGCCCTGTAACATCTTGTCTTTACTCTTGTAAGAATCATTTTGGACTACTGACTTCCAGAACTGTATGCTAAATATCTCTGCTGTTTCAAGCCACTAAGCAAGTGTGGTGATTTGTTACAGCAATAATAAGAAATTAATACATTCGATTACATTTTGAAGGATTGTGAAGCTTGGTGGATTTTATTACTATGAAACTAAAGCTACAACAAATAATTATAAAAGAAGGTTTGAAATTGTCAGGCCTTTCAGTGCTGCCCACCTTGGTGGGAACTGTCAAGATTTAGATCTTTGGAGAGAATAAAACAGACACAAGAGCAAAGGAAATACATAACTGTATGTTAAACAAAGTCTTAATTCCTATCTACTACATAGTGAGCTAGTGCCAGACTCTAAGAGCTTACAAACTATGTGAAAATTCTATACAAAAGCACAACCATTGGCCTGAGACAAGTAAAAAACTAGGTGACATTCCAGGTACGTAAAAGGGAACAGGCTGGTCTATACGAAAGAAATAGTCAAAAGCCAGCAAAGGCACTTTTAGGGACTTTGACTTATGAAATGATATTAAACTTGAACTCAACCCCCCAACCTGCTAAGGAGAGAAATCTTCAGAACTGCATTTTATATCTTGGCTTTTCAAGGCAACTATATTCTAACTATATTTCAGTTCTCTGTATGAAATGTCCTTTCTATTTTGAAGATGGGAGAAGAAACAGAAAACAAAAACGCATTGTGTATAGTTTCTATATGGACCACAGTCACTTTCTTCTAACAATAGGTGGCAAAAATGCTAATAGTTTAGTAAAACCCAGGCATGAGGAGAGTGAGGCAGTGAAGTATTTTTTAGACACTGTCAGATGGGCAGACTAGTGAAATTCAAGGAGATTAAAAAGCCGAACTGAAAAAAAGAATAATGTTAAAAGTAGCAGAGTATCATCTTTAATTGGCTTATGAAATCTGGACATAAATATTTATGTTGAAGGAAAAATACTCAGAAAAACCTTGAGAGGCTCTAAATTCCCCTTTTAGCATCTTAGAGATGAAACAGCTTTTAATAAAATATTACCTATTTGGGGAATAAACAAGCAAACAAACGAAGGCTAGACTGCCTGTCAGTCACTGTAAGATCTACTCTTACTAAATCATCATAAAACAGGCTTTTAAAAGAAGCATGCTCACCGAGCAGGGTGGGCAAGCCTGTAATCCCAGTGCTTGGGAGGTTGAGGCAGGAGGACTGCCATGAGTTCAAGGCCAGCCTGGGCTACATAGTGAGCTCAAGGCCAGCCTGAACTACATAGCAAGAGCCTGTCTCAGAAAACAAAACAGAATAGAACAAAAAAGATAAAATAAGCATGTTCAAATAAAAGAGAATAACAACTAGGGAGGTAGATATTTCTCAAGGTGGAAGGAGCTCAAGAAATGGTAAGAAGGGGAGGAAGGGGAGGAAAAGGGGATGAAAAAATGATTTAAGATGTGTTAGGTTCATGTATCAACCCCATACAGGGAATGTAAACATTAGGTACTGCAAACATGTACCCCCCCCAAAAAAAAACATGGGTGGATGGAGCAGAGAGGGAGGAAAGGGAAAGGAGATTTTAAAAAAGAAGAATTAAGGTGAACAGCAGAGAAACAGCCTCTCCAAGATTTGCTGTCCAGATGCTGGAATATAACAACGTGAAGAAAAGAAGGGAATTGGGTTTCTGGGACCCAGCAAGGATCTAAAGCGAGAATTGAAGCCCACAGGGAGACTGAAGAGAGGAACCTCAGCACAGAAGGAGGAGGTGGCAGACAGCGCTTTCTCCCCAAACCCCAGCTCCTGGCATGGGAGAGGTAGCTCAAGCCTACAGACATGTGGTAACTACTGGTGACCCCAGAGGCATCCACAGAGAAACACACCAGTGGAACAGAGTGGTGAACACAGCAAACTACCAAAGAACCAGAAGCTAGGCGAACTAAACAGCTACTTCTCATGCCAAACATATTGAAGAGGTAGCATCCTGCAATGGACTCAAAACCCAAAAGCTAGCTGCACTGGGAAGACACCTCTGAGAAATAGTCATTTCCAAAGGGTTCTCAATACAAGCAATAAAGCTTCCTAGCATAAGCAATTTACAAGCATCAACTATGGAATTAAACTTAAAAAAAAAACAAAAGAAAGAAAAATGAAAATGAGAAGATACATAAATAAGATGCAAACCCAGACTTCCAGCTCAGCAGAGGCAAACCTAGGGCACAAGGAGGTGGAACAATCCGAAAGCTACCCACATGGACTCTCAGAAGTGGTAAGAGTGGAAGTAACAACGCAGATGATTAAGGCTCTAGACAAAATCAAATCATAAATAATTTCTCAGATAACTACAGAGGTGACCAGAATGAAGCACATGATTAGTGACTCTAGAGCAGATACAGGGAAAAAAAAAAAAAAAAAAAAAAAAAAAAAAAAAAAAAAAAAAAAAAAAAAAAAAAAAAAAAAAAAAAAAAAAAAAAAAAAAAAAAAAAAAAAAAAAAAAAAAAAAAAAGAGCTTAGGAAAATGATGGAAACCATGAACACCCAATGTAGGAAAGAAACGGAATCCATGAAACACACTCAAACAGATGTCCAGGAGGTTAATAATTCCACTGAAAGTATATGCAGAAAAATTAACCAATATGAGGACAGAATATCAGATATAGAAGACAGGATTGTAGTTAGCAATCATAAAAAGAAAGCTCTGAAAAATAGTATGAGACCATGAAAAATCAATCCAACATCTGCTAGACGACACAAAGAAGAATAACATAAGATTGATCAGAGTCAATGAAAAAGTAGGAGATAGCACAAATGACATAAAAAGCCTGTTCACAGAAATAATGGCAGAAAACTTCCCAAGTATGGAAAAAGAATTGGACATACAGATAAGTGAGGCATATAGAACTCCAATTAGCCATGATCAACAAAAATCTACCCCAAGGCACATTATAGTCAAGATTCCAGAAATTCAACACAGAAACAGAATATTAAAAGCTGTTAGAGAAAAGAAACAAATTGCCTATAAAGAAAAGCCCATCAGAATTACAGCAGACTTCTCAACACAAACCCTCAAGTCAAGGAGAGCTTGGAGTGAAGTATTTCAAGCCCTCAAGGAAAACAACTTCCAGCCCAGATTGATGTACCATGCAAAACTAACTTCTAAAATTGATGGAGAAGTAAGATACTGCCATGACAAAACACCACCTGAAGAAATTCATGACCACCAAACCAGCACTCCAAAATGTTCTGAAGGACATTCTAGAAAGACCTAACAAGGATACAACTCCAGGACCCCAACAGAATGAATCCACCAGGCAAGGCAATTAATTAAATACAGAAGAAAAGGAGGAACCAACAACAGGAAAATAACATGACAAGGATAAGTCAATGCACATCAGTTATAACTATCAAAGTAAATGGTCTTAATTCACTAATCAAAAGAAACAGACTGCCAGAATGGATCAAGAAGCAAGATCCAACAATATGCTGCATAAAAGAAACACATTTAATTCAAAAAGAAATTCACAGACTGAAAGTCTAAGGATGGAAAACAATACTCCATGTGAGAGGCCCTGGAAAAAAGCAGGGGTAGCTAGTCTATTGTCAGACAAAATCAAGCCAAAACTGATTACAAAGAAGGTCACTACATCCTTGTAATGGGAACAATCCAAGTGAAAGACATAACAATCATTAACACACTTGCACAAATACCAGTGCACCCAACTATATAAAACAAATACTAACGGACATGAAAAACCAAATAAGCACTAATACAATTGTAACAGAGAACCTCAATATCCCACTGACACAATAGACAGATCAACTAGACAAAAAAATCAATAGAGAAATATCAGAACTAAACCAAATTTTTGAACAAAGGGACTTAGTAGATGTCTAGAGGGTGTTCTACCCGACAACATCAGAATACACATTCTTCTTAGCTGCACACAAGTCGTTCTCCAAAACAGACCACATACTAGCTCATAGAACATGCTTAAGTAAAAGGAAAGGAACTGAAATTATCCCACTCATATTATCAGATCACAGTGCATGAAGTTGGACATAATGGCAAAAGAAACCACAAAAACTTCAAAAACACATAGAAATAAATAGCACCCTCCTGAACAATCAATTGGTCACAGACAAAATTAAAGAAGAAATTAGTTCCTACAATTGAATGATAATGCCAATACAACACACTGAAACTTATGGGACACAATGAAAACAGTCCTACAAGCAGTGAACTCCCATATCAGAAAAACAGAGTAAGCTCAAATAAAGAGCCTAATGTTGACTCTCAAGCTTCTAGAAAAAAAAGAGTAAGTGAATCCCAAAGCTCATACTAGGGAGGAAATTACAAAGACCAGAGCTTAAATTAATGCTACTGAGATGAAGAAAACAATACAAAGAATCAATGAATCAAAGAGCTGGTTCGTTGAAAGATGAAATAAAATTGACAAACCCCTGGCCAAACTTATTTTTAAAAAAAAGGAAAGACTTAAATCCATGTAATTAGGAAGGAAAAGGGTGAGATCACAACAAATCCTACAGAAATCCAGAAGATCACTAATACCTACTTCAAGAGACTTTATTCTAGTAAGATGGAAAACACAGAAGAAAAGGACAGATTCCTAGATGCATATGAATTAGCAAAGCTGGATCAAAAAGAAATAAGAACCCTAAATAACCCACTGTCAGTCACTGAAATTGAAGAAGTAATTAAAAACCTACCAACAAGGAAGAGCCCAGGTCCTGACAGATTTACTGATGAATTCGACAAGAAATTTAGAGAAGACATAATTCCGCTACTCCTCAAACTCTTTAAAGAAATTGAAAGGGAAGCAATACTCCCAAATTCATTCCTGGAAGGAAACATTACTCTGATACCCAAACCAGAGAAGGATCCAACCAAAAAAGAGAACTACAGGCCAATCTCCTTAATGAACACGGATACAAAAGTCCTGAATAAGATACTAGCAAACAGAATGCAGCAAATCATCAAGAAGATTATATGCTATGACCAAGTAGGATTCATTCCAGGGATGCAGGGATGCTTCAACACACACAAGTCAGTAAATGTAATACACCATATTAACAGAGACAAAGACAAAAACCACATGATCATCTCAATAGATGCAGAAAAAGCATTTGACAAAGTCCAGCACCTATTCATGATACAAAACCTGGAGAAAACTGGGATAGATGTTCTTTATAGCAATCTGATAAAAACCATCTATGACAAACCAACAGCCAACATCATTCTAACTAAGTGGACAAAAACTGAAAGCTTCAATCTAAAATCAGGAACAAGACAAGGATGCCCATTATTACTATTCTTATTCAATACAGTTCTAGAAACATTAGCCAGAACAATTACACAAGAGAAAGAAATACTTCTGGGAAGATACCAAGCAGAGGAATAGCTGGGTCAAATGGAACCTCTAGTTGTAGTTTTCTGAGGAATCTCCACACTGATTTCCACAGTGGTTGGACCAGTCTACATTCCCACCAACAGTGCAGGAGGGTTCCTTTTTCCCCGCAGCCCCGCCAGCACTTGTTATTGGTTGATTTCTTGATAATAGCTATTCTTTCTCGAGTGAGATGGTATCTTAGTGTTGTTTTGATCTGCATCTCTCGAATGACCAATGATGTTGAACATTTTTTCAAATATTTATTTGCTATTTTTATTTCTTCATCTGAGAAATGTTTATTCATTTCAGATGCCCATTTTTGGATAGGGCCTTTAAATTTGGGGGGTTTGATTTTTTTGAGTTCTTTATATATTCTAGATGTTAGACCTTTGTCTGAGGGACAGCTGGCAAAAATTTTTTCCCAGTCTGTGATTTTTCACCCCACTCTATTAGTAATTTCTTTTGCTGTGCAAAAGCCTCACACAACCATGTTCATAGCAGCACAATTTGTAATAGCTAAGTCTTGGAAACAACCTAAATGCCCAACAACTGATGAATGGCTAAAGAAGATGTGGTTTTTCTACACAATGGAGTACTACATCACCATAAAGAAGGATAAAGTAGAGTCATTTGTATGTAAATGGATGTTCCTTGAGAACATACTATTAAGTGAAATAAATCAGACACTTATCAGTACACATCGAATTGTTTCTCTGATATGAGAAACCATAAGTGTAAATAAGGACAAAGGGGTATAATAGATATTATGTAAAAAAAAAAAAAGATAATATTCAAAAGAGAGGAGAACTAGATAGGGAAAAGGGGAATAAAGAAGGAAGGTTAAAAGAAAATTAAGATGAAAGGGAAAAAAATGGAAAAATGTAAATAAACTTGTTGCAAATAGAGAGGGGTGGGTGAATGGAATGGAGGGAGGGGAAGGGAAGGAACCAAGATACATCATGTACAGGTTCAAAATAATCATGTTGATTATGATCATTATGTATACAATGTACCAATACATGTTCTTGGTAAAAATAAA